>JAULUF010000036.1:4660000-5087500 GCA_031834385.1 Semotilus atromaculatus
TTGCTGTTTTTCTTTAAAATAAATGCCACTTAAAGGTGCAGTAAGAGATTTATGAGAAACCCTGTTGACATCTGAAACGGACTCCTCCCTCCATTGCTCCGCCCCCAAAATGCACAAACACAATGCCAGCGTGGATGTCTCCTCATCATAGTTGAAGCGAAGCAAAATAATGCTTCATAAAAAATCGAGCATATGATGACCGAATGACAAAGAAGAACAAAAAATGAACATACAGTACAAAAGAGTTTATGCAAGCAAGTGCTAGCAACTTCATACAAACAATGACACTCAAAACCAATATTACTCACGCATGGAGCAGAAACAACGCAACCTCGACATCTGTTTTTAGACCTTCCCGCTCAGGTCTCTCCAGCGCTGGAAAGCTTTTCTAATTTTGTCTCGGGTTCTAAAGCTCTTGCCTCATCATAACCATATTCCCCTGACCTTTTCTCTTTTGTAATGTCTCTCAGCCATCTCTCTTCTACAGTCTCTCTTCACTCTCTCTCCTTCCCCATAATGACTGGACACGCCCCCTACTGCTGATTGGCTTACTCTCTCTCCTCCCCCATCATGTATGGGCACACCCCCTACTGCTGATTGGTTCACTCTCTCTCCTCCCCCATCATGAGTGGACACGCCCCCACTGCTGATTGGCTCACTCTCCTCCCCCATCATGAGTGGACATGCCCCCCACTGCTGATTGGCTCGCTCTCTCTCCTCCCCCATCATGTGTGGACATGCCCCCTACTGCTGATTGGCTCACTCTCTCTCCTCCCCCATCATGAGTGGACACACCCCCTACTGCTGATTGGCTCACTCTCTCTCCTCCCCCGTCATGTTTGGACATGCCCCCCACTGCTGATTGGCTCACTCTCTCTCCTCCCCCGTCATGTTTGGACATGCCCCCCACTGCTGATTGGCTCACTCTCTCTCCTCCCCCATCATGTTTGGACATGCCCCCCACTGCTGATTGGCTCACTCTCTCTCCTCCCCCGTCATGTTTGGACATGCCCCCTACTGCTGATTGGCTACAAGTGTGTTGTGCTGCTTGGTCTCATCCACTTTCTCAGAAATCGCTGTATTTGTTTTTAAACAGCGCGATGGTGTGTTGTGTAATACACTGCTGTTCTAACAACAGCGATAAGAACCCCGGGGTTAGTTTTTATGCGATACCGACTGTGAGAAAACGTGAAGGGAAGGAGACAGAGTTGAGCCCGCGCAGGAGAGGCTAGCGTTAGCTAGGATAAATAGGCTAAACTTTCAGCCAATTCCCCACATAAAAATCTGTTCCCATTATTTTACCAGAGCTAATGTTATGGCCGTTTCACACATACTCCGTGTGCGGTGTGTGTACGGTGCAGGAGCAGCACGCGCTATAACGTTAGTGCTTATATGCTTCGCTTGCAGTGCGTAACTGATCCGCGGCTGTACCACAAACACATACTCGCTATTTTATTAACGCAGGCCAATAATTCCATGCATTACTTCTATATATTAAGTTGCTCAAGCAAGTGGTCAAAAAATTAACCATGCACTTATATTAAAATCGCAAACAATTTAAATTTAAACTTAAAATTGACTTTTCTTTTGCATTTACATTTTAATACAACAAATCTAGCATGTCACAAATAACTTGATTTTCCACCTCCACGAATGAGACGAGTGTCGTTCATTATGTCGCCTTGTTGAGGTAAATTGTAGTTTGTATCATACATACGGATACTGCTTTAGATAGTTATAAATCCGGATAAGTTACGGCTGGCAATAAGGACGGATCTTTACTTAATGCTATTGGGTCTATTTGATGTGGGTCCACACCAATCAAGCTTATCATCTCTTGATACCGACGAGATGAAGCCATTAGGCTACTGCTCCCCTCAATTCAAATCTGCGTGCGGCTAGGGGCAGGACAGATGTCATGTCAACAATATGGCCGCGGTTAGCTACTTCCAGTGTTTGCGAATAAGCCCTATATCATGTCATATAACTTGAACACCAACTTAGAAACACAACTGCTATATGTCACATATATCATTATAAATAAGATTAATGTGGTGTTTAGCTCTGAGGATTTGTCCGTGGTGTTTATCCTACAGGCCGCCAGTTGCTGTGCTGTGCTAATTTTGCATGTGTCTGGAATGTGACAGCTGCAGTCACACAAGGGCTCAGTTCAAACTCAAAGGCATTCTTTGGTGAGATGGCTCCAGGCCTTCTTTATTATCAAGACAGCACTCTCGAACGAGACTGCAACACCGTCACACAGCCACGGCGAGATAAATAGCTAATTTTAGTGGTTTGTGCAAATTCCCGAATGTAAATTCAGACAGTTTAACGTGAATGACAGTTGTAAACTCGCCCATAGCCTAATTTTAGCTGTTGTTACATTGCAGTTGTGACGTTTTCAAGGGAACACGTTGGCACTGATCTGGCATAATCAATAAGCAATTACTTACAAATGAGATCCAAAATGTCCATTACATTTTGAATATCATTTGTAAGTAATTGCTTATTACTAATATAGAGTCTGCTGATCAATATCACAAAATAATCCCCAGAGCGACTACTCTAGGTCTCGTATCACTGAAGGAGTTTATTTACGATTGATGACTGGTGGACTGTACTTTACCCATTAATTACATGGTTATTTACTGAATACAGCTACACATAGAAAATAAAATATTTAATTATTATTATGTTTCATTGGCTCAAAATGGCTACAACAAAACTTGGGATGTATATGCAAAATATTGGTGAAAAGGGTCAAAAAGGGTCCAATACTGGACACATCACCAGAACAAAGGGTGGAACTTAAATACACAGTGATGATTAACTAAAAGATGAACAGACGATTAGTGTCAGTGTTCATGGCGACTGATGAGTGGAGAGAAGCTAGAGCAAAGGGAACACATATGACTAATGCAAACAAACAGAAAGTCCATGAAAACTAAAACAAACTAAACATACAGGTGAAACTCGAAAAATTAGAATATCGTGCAAAAGATATAATTTTGATGATTATGGCTTACATATTATGAAAACCCCAAATTCACAATCTCAGAAAATTAGAATATTACATGAAATCAATAAAAAAAGGATTTTAAATACAGAAATGTTGTCCCTCTGAAAAGTATAATCATGCATATGTATATAGATATATATATACTAAATATGTTAGTTTCACCTTTTAATTTGAATTACTGAAATACATGAACGTTTCACCTGTAACTGTGACAACTTTACTATTTGTTTTTATTTTACTTTTGAGCCGCACTTTGGTCGACTCTATTGTTATTAAACGAGCTATATAAATCAATAAAACTAAAAACTAAATAAAACAACGTTGGTTCAACAATATACAGCAGAACGTCCCGGGTTACGTATGTAACCCTAGTTCCCCGAAGGGACGGACGCTGCGTGTAATCGCAGTGGGAACGCCCCCCAGCGTAGCGCGTCTGAATACATGAATGAAATCAGTCAATGGAGAGAATGAGCGTACCGCGAGTGACGTCATCGACCAGGAAGCTATAAATATCCCCTGAATACACAAGCCGCCCGCTTCTAAAGTTACTGAAGCAAGCGACCCAAGGGGATGCCGAGAGTATGGCAGGACACGCAGCGTCCGTCACATACGTAACCCGGGACGTTCCCCTTCAGGGACTACCGCTGCGTGTAATCGCAGTGGGAACGCAATACCCACATCCCCATACGACCAAATCCCCGTCGTGTGTCATTCGGAGACACAAAGCGACGAGAGAACCTGAGCCCCGGGAGTGGAGCTAAGGTCAAGGGAATAAAACCTGACGAAAGTGTGCGGTGAGGACCAGCCTGCCGCATCACAAACGTCCTGAAGAGAAGCTCCTGAAAGAAGAGCTGTAGAGGCAGCCATACTCCTGGTGGAATGAGCCCTTACAGCCAAAGGTGAAGGCTGATGGGCCGAACCATAAGCGAGCGAGATGGCCTCGACCACCCACTTGCTCATCCTTAGCTTAGATGCAGGACACCCTTTCCTGGGTGACCCAAAACAAACGAACAGTTGTTCCGATTTCCTCCACAGGGCAGCGCTGTGGACATACACATCTAAAGCCCTAACGGGGCACAGCAAATTAAGTTTCTCCTGGTCTGACGTCATAAAAGGCGGAGGACAGAAAGCCTGCAGAACTATAGGTCTATCAAAAGTAGTTGGTACCTTAGGAACATAACCTGGTCTCGGACAGAGAAAGGCCTTAACCATACCAGGCGCAAATTCCAGGCACGAGGGAGCCACCGAAAGTGCTTGAATATCTCCAATTCTTTTTAGAGATGAGATAGCGAGAAGAAGGATAGTCTTTAGAGTGTCTCCCGAGGGAACCTCCACTTGAAGGGGCGTGGTAAGCAGCTAAGGCCGCCACATACACCTTCAGTGTGGAGTGGGATAACCCTGTGGAGAGACGGTCCTGCAGGAAATCCAGCACTGTACCAACCGGGCAGTTAACTGGGTCCTGCTGGCGCTCTCCACACCAAGAGGTGAAAAGTTTCCACCTCGCGGCATATAACTTCCTCGTGGAAGGAGCGCTGGATTGGAGGATGGTCTCAACGACCTCAGTCGAGAGACCAGAATCTATGAGCTGGGCCCCCTCAGAGGCCAAGCCCACAGCCTCCATAGTTCTGGGCGGGGGTGAAGGATCGACCCACTCGCCTGAGAAAGTAGATCTCTCCTGATCGGTATCTCCAGGGGAGAGCCGTCGAGGAGAGACACTAGGTCCGCAAACCATACTCGGGCCGGCCAGAACGGGGCTATTAGCAGGAGACTGAGCCCGTCCCGGCGAACCCTCTCCAGAACTTCCGGGAGCAGAGCAATCGGGGGAAAAGCGTACAGACGTGACCTCGGCCACGGATGTACCATCGCGTCCAACCCCAGTGGGGCTGGCTGGCTGAGAGAGAACCACATTGGACAGTGTGATGTCTCTCGGGACGCAAATAGGTCTACCTCGGCACGACCGAAATGTTCCCATAGGAGCTCCACCACCTCGGGGTGAAGACTCCACTCCCCGGGCCTCGGCCCCTGCCTCGACAGGATGTCTGCCCCCTGATTCAAATACCCTGGGAGATAAATAGCTCTGAGAGAGAGAATTTTCCCCTGGGACCATAGAAGGATCTGACGTGCCAGTTTGTAAAGCGGGCGAGAACGCAGACCCCCCTGATGGTTGATATAAGAGACCACCGATGTGTTGTCTGTCCGGACAAGAACATGGTGGCCCCTTAGGTCTGGGAGGAAATGTTTCAGGGCCTGAAACACTGCCAACATCTCTAGACAATTTATGTGCCATAGACGGTGATGGTCCCCCCACAGACCCTGAGCTGGGCGACCACTCATGATCGCCCCTCAACCCGTGAGAGAGGCATCTGTCGTTAGCGTCATGCGACGACAAGGGGCCCCCAACACAGGACCTTGGGACAGAAACCAAGGATCTTTCCACATGATCAGGGCGCGATGACACCGTCGCGAACTCACGATCCTGCAAAGCGGATTTCCCCTCGGGGAGAACCCCTTGGTTCTGAGCCACCACTGTAACGGTCTCATGTGCAAGAGGCCAAAAGATATCACGTTGAACGCAGCTGCCATGAGACCTAACAGCCTCTGGAACTGTTTTACAGTGAGTGACTGGCCTAGCTTGACCTGTCCTACTGCGGCGAGAATCGAAGCAATACGAGCAGGTGACAATTGTGCCTGCATCGTCGTCGAATCCCACACTACACCAAGAAAAGTTGTTCTCTGTAATGGAGAAAGGACACTCTTCTTGGCGTTGAGCCTCAACCCCAAACTCTTGATGTGAGCAAGAACGACATCTCGATGCCGAACCGCCTGATGTTCCGATTGAGCTAGAATTAACCAATCGTCTATATAGTTCAGAATACGGATGCCCTGCAGCCTCAGCGGGGCTATGGCTGCATCCATACACTTCGTGAACGTGCGGGGTGATAATGCTAGGCTGAACGGAAGAACCCGATATTGGTACGCTTCGCCCCCGAAAGCGAACCTCAGGAACTTCCTGTGTTGAGGGAGGATAGATACATGGAAGTAAGCGTCCTTTAGATCTATCGTGACAAACCATGTCCGCCAGACAGCATGTCATCTCGGGATGGATGAAGGAACATCACCTGCAGCTCAACCTGGCAAAGACTGAGCTTCTCGTCCTCCCTGCCAATCCGTCTCTACAGCACGACCTCACTATCCAGCTAGATTCTTCCTCAATCACCCCATCAAGATCGGTCAGAAATCTTGGAGTAATCTTTGATGACCAGCTGACCTTCACAGACCACATTACAAAGACAGCTCGATCATGCAGGTTTGCTATGCACAACATCAGGAAGATCAGGCCTTTCCTAACTGAGCATGCAACACAACTTCTTGTCCAGGCCCTGGTCATTTCTAGGCTTGATTACTGCAATGCTCTTCTGGCTGGACTTCCATCATGTGCAACTAAACCTCTACAAATGATCCAGAATGCTGCAGCCCGTCTTGTCTTCAACGAGCCCAAAAGGGCCCACGTCACTCCTCTGTTCATCTCTCTGCACTGGCTACCACTCGCTGCTCGCATCAAGTTCAAGGTGTTGACGCTTGCTTACAGATTGACCACTGGTTCAGCTCCCTCCTACTTCCACTCACTACTACAAGTCTACATCCCTACCAGAAGCCTACGATCGGTCAATGAGCGGCGGCTTGTGGTACCATCACAGCGGGGCACAAAATCACTCTCCAGAACATTCTTATTCACGGTTCCATGCTGGTGGAATGATCTCCCCACCCTCATCCGGAATGCAGAATCCCTGACAGCATTCAAAAGACAACTGAAAACTCATCTCTTCCGGGAGCACAAAAAAAAAAAAAAAACTTTCCTTTTCCTTTAAATCCTCGCTTGCCTGGCTTATGCTACTCCGAGCTATGTCTGAACTTTGTATTTTGAGCACTTCTTGCGTTGTTTCTGCCTCTTCACGATGACTCGCTTGGTTTAGTCCTCAGTTGTAAGTCGCTTTGGATAAAAGCGTCTGCTAAATGACTAAATGTAAATGTAAATCAGTCCTCGGATCTGATTTGTGACACGATCTGTTTGAGAGTGAGCATCTTGAACTTGAGCTACCCTACAGTGCGATTTAAAAGACGCAGATCTAAAATGGGACGCAACCCTCCATCTTTTTTCGGAACGATGAAGTACCGGCTGTAGTATCCTAACTCCCTGCTGGGTGGAGGAACTCGTTCTATAGCTCCCTTTAGTAGCAGAGTTTTGACCTCCTGTTCTAATACCAGAGCCTGCTCGGGGCCCACCAGTGTAGGCAGAACCCCTCTGAAACGAGGTGGACGCGTTCTGAACTTGAATAGCGTACCCGTTCTTTATAATATTCAGGACCCACTGAGAAACGTTGTTTTTTGGAAGCATTTCCCATTCCGCCAGGAACTCTACTAAGGGAACCAGCCTCTCGAGGCTGGCCTCTGGATGAACATCCCGAGTGACAGACACAGCGCCCTGTAACATTCTGGCAGGAAACAACTGGTCTGAGCACTCCACAACCCTCCTCGGAGGGGGCGAGCGTCCCTCGGGAAAGCACTCGCCGAGTCTCTCTACGCCCTGTATAGGCAGGGTTAGTAGAACAGACCCCTGAGGGCATCGAGAAAGACAGGGCACCATGTTCTTGTGTGGTGAACTCAAGTCTTTCCCGATGGGGACCACCCTCAGAGTCCTGACGTTCAGCACGTCAGGATTTTTTCGACGCGGCCTTCTTGGCCACAATGACTGTCCTCAGATCAGCCCTGCCCCGAGAAGGCCGCGCCGGAGAGCGCCCCGCCTCGTCCCTCCAGTTTCTCTGCGGGGGGGCACGAGACGCGACACTCTGCTTCTGCTGCGCTCTACTAGAGAAGGAACTCGGCGGCTGGGACTGCCCTTTTCGTTCAGCCGCCCCAGCGACACGTACTTTGAGGGGAATAAATTTATGAAAAGCAGCCGCCTGTTTTTTCTCTTCCTGGAACCTCTTAGTGACAGAAAGAAGAGCGTCACCAAAGAGACCCGCAGGCAAAACTGGAGCATTTAAAAGAAGAGATTTATCTTTTTCTTTCATAGAAGTTTGACTCAACCATAAATGTCTTTCTGTGGCCACCATGGCTGCCATAGACTGACCAATAGATTTAGCCGTCTCCCTAGTGGCCCGAAGAGTGAGATCAGCGGTCCGCCTCAGCTCATTGATCATATCAGCAGAAATTTCCCCCCCCTCACAAGCGTCTTTAAGCAGGTCGGCTTGATAAGCCTGCAAAATGGCCATAGTATGCATACATGCAGCAGCCTGACCAGCCGCCGAGTAAGCCTTCCCTAAGAGCACAGATGTATTTTTTAAAGGTCTGGATGGAAGAGTCAGTGCTTTAAGTGAGGATGACGAAGCAGGAGAGAGATAGCTAGCGAGCGTCTCCTCCGCCTTCGGCATCGTCACATACCCCGCAGATTTAGCACTAACAATGTTACTAAAAGCATTAGACTGGTTAGTGTAAATTCTGCTAGAAACAGGTCTAACCCAGGTTTTTGAAACCTCAGCGTGGAGATCTGGGAAAAATGGTAGGCACCGACGAGCGGGCTGAGGTCGTGCAGACAGAAATCTATCGTCTAGTTTGCTTTTACTTATAGACTCCTGCCTATCAGCTGGCCACTCAATGCTGAGCTTTTCAACAGCCCGAGATAACACATCCATCAGCCCTTCCTCATTAGCAGTATAATGTGACAAACTCGTTTCTTCTGATGCAACACTATCGACATCCAGCTCCTCGGAACTGGATAATCTCAATACAACATCATCATGTGCCTCCACCCGGGCAGAAGTAACCGCCGCAGCGCGTGCTTCCAGAGCCGGGTGAGAGGCACTGGATCCCGCCGGAGATGGCTGAGATAGGGCGGAGCCCGTCTCAGCGTCGCCGGTGAGATCCATCTGCGAACCCCAAGACAAGCGCCGCCGCTCTGCCTCAACAGAAGCGGGACCCGAGCCTTGGGGAGCTCGCAGCATACCGCTCTCCTCGAAGAGCGATCGCCGCGAGCGCAGAGTTCTAATAGGAAAACGCTCGCAATGCACACAATCGACCCCCTCGAGAGCCGACTGGGCATGCTGCATTCCTAAACAAGCAACACATAACTCGTGTGAATCCCCACCCGTGATGTATCGAGTACAGGGGGGAGCACACTTTTTATACTGCTCGCTCATATTGGTTTTTTTATATATAAATATATATATATAGTGATAAACTCCTGACTAAAACAGACAAACACAATCGAAAGATTCCAGACACACATAGAGCGCTTGCTGAAGTAAAAAAGCTGGCGGCTTGTGTATTCAGGGGATATTTATAGCTTCCTGGTCGATGACGTCACTCGGCGTACGCTCATTCTCTCCATTGACTGATTTCATTCATGTATTCAGACGCGCTACGCTGGGGGGCGTTCCCACTGCGATTACACGCAGCGGTAGTCCCTGAAGGGGAACTGTCATTAAGGATGTAATAATCTGCAAATTAATCAGTTCAAGATGAAATTATTGTGGGATTATTGCTGTAAATAATAAATGTCATTTGAGGACTACTTTGCAATTTTTGTTCTCTGTTCTTTGCCTTATTTGATTCAATTGTGGGTTTCCTCTTATACTCGAAAGGCTTGTTCACAACAAGGACAATAACTATAACTATAAAGACATCTAAAAATCATCCTAATATGAAAGAACCGCAGAAGAGTCCACACAACTATAACAATAACGACAGCGTCGGAATAACTTTTTTTCCCGGCTGATGAACGATGAAAACATTGACAGCCAATAAGAATCCATCATGCTTCGTCCCTGCTACAGTCTGTTTCGGTTTCATTACAAATCACACTGTACGACATAGATCTAATAAACTTGGGTATGTAGACTGTTCGATGATGACAACTATTGAATTGTAGTCTATGACACAAGATAGTATAGAAGAATCAAACGTCATTAGCATGCGCTAGTGGTAAACAAATAGAGCAAGATGAATCACGCTTTGGCAATTATGGTTTTTATGTGGGCTGAAAAAAAAGGAGTAAGCGAAAGAGGAGAATATGGATGTGGTCATGGCTTGGGAAAAGAGTCCAACTTGGGATATATTTTGCAAATTAAGCTTGAGGTAAGTTGTTGTAAGTTTTAGAGCCATGTTGTGTTGATCAATACCCCATTTCATGTTGGAGTTTTATTGGCTAGTCAGTCGACGTAGGTCGTAGCAGCAAACACACTGTGAGGTGATCATGCTAAATTTATGACACTGTCAGAAAATTATCGCAGACTATCTTTGGTCGCAAGACTGTGACAACGGCCTTCATTGAACTCTCTCACTGTACGAAGTACACGTTTCTTTCAGGAAATGCACCATTGGTTGGAGCCATGCAATTTCAACCTCATGACTTTAAGAATATTCCAGGTTCTATTATTTTAAAAGTATGACATTAATTGTCCATCCAGTTCCTATTGAATACGGGCCAACACCCCAAAAGATAAGATAGTAGGAAGTCTACATCATCTAAATCCGAACTCATCGTACTGTGTGTTCATTCATTCTTACAATTTCATTGCCAATGACACTGTGACACAATACATGCATTTGCGCTGTTCAGGAGGAGTCTATGACTGCAGACAGCAGCTGCATCATCATCATCATCATCATCCTCCTGCTTCCCCGGCTGCCGTTGCTATGGCAACCTGTCCGTGATGTCCAACCCTACAGAGGGAGGGTGAGGAAAAATGGAAGAACTCACTCGTATACCGGGTCTTTCCTCCGGAGAGGTGTGCCCATCATGGCCGCGTCTTCTCCCTCTTCCTCCTCCTTTCCTCGTCTTCTCTCCGCTGCTGTTACCAGCTTCACCTTGGGAATGATGGATCTTCTCCAGCTTTTCCTGAGATTTCAGATGGATGCTGGATGCTTGCAGCTTGCTTCCGCTCTGTCTAGCCTGCAGGATGAAAGAGAGAGAGAGAGAGAGAGAGAGAGAGAGACAGGAGGGAGGGTCACATTTGTTTAACGTCTGATTTTATTGGTAGAGAACAGGCTTCTCTTTGAACTTTAATTTGAGAATGTAATATTACACCAGATCTGATTAGCAATATGTCATTAAATCTACAGTAAAGTCCTAAGCCGTGTAACAGATATATCACACTGAAGAGATTTATTGATTCCATATTTAATCCATCTCACTGATTCCATTTACTTTTTAAACAGTAAAAAGACATGCTCACATTATACAGATTATTAATTGTTCACGTTTAACCAAAAATACTTCCATACTGCAGCTTTAAACCTCAGATTCATGGGAATTTTTTATTTATTAAATGAGTTGGCAACTTGTATGAATCAGTACAAATCTGATTAGTATGAAAATGTATGATTTGTTGTGAACCATGAACATTCACCCCTTAACCTAAAGAGTGTGTTTAACATCTTTCTGTCCATTTTCCAAAAAAAAAAAAAAAAAAAATCACAATGACATTACATTTTTTATACTTATTTTTTTACATAATATTATTGTTATTTTAAATGTGTTTGATTGTCTGTCTGTGGAAATTGTGCTTTAATTTCATCAATTCAGAGGCACTTTCAGGACGAAATCCATTTTTTTTCACAAAATACAATAATCAAGGCTGTCTAAAACTGTCTGAATTTTAAACGACCACCGTCCAGGGTTATTATAATTCTCTAAAATTAATTCATAAAAAATATATGTGTTACTAAATAAATATAATGTGTAAATAAATATTATGTGTAAATAAATATAAATACAATATAAATATAAAAACTATATAAAAAGCCTTATTTTTTTAAGTTGGCTGCTAAAGCAACATTTTTCATCTTTGTTTAGTTTAACTTAATGTTCTAAAATATCTGACACTGAAAAAAAACTAACTAATAAAACACATTAATAATATATATGATTTAAAATTCAAAGGCTAATAAAAATGACAAAAAACAACTAATTTATTAAAACTTTGATTAAATAAAATTTTTATTAAAAGTTACGAGTGTACATGCATGAGGAAAACCAAAGAGGACAGTGTGTGTTCTCGTGAGAGGCGAACAGATCCACTTCCGCCTGGACGAACTTCCTCCATATCAACTCCACCGTCTCGGGGTGGAGTCTCCATTCAAAATCACACTGTATGACATAGATCTAATAAACTTGGGTATGTAGACTGTTCGATGATGACAACTATTGAATTGTAGTCTATGACACAAGATAGTATAGAAGAATCAAACGTCATTGACGTCACAAAAACTGATTTTTTTTTACAGTGTCTTACTGATACTAAAATAACACTGTTCCCCGCCACCCGTCCTCGTTAATTTGAGGCACAAACGAGTTTGACCAGATGTCTGGTTAAACAGCTGTTGGCAGTAAGGATAAGTGTATCGGTGTTGGCATAGGAACTGTAAGCACACTTTGTCTATAAATCACTTTGACTAGGAAGCCTTTATGAAGACCAAATTACTTGTTTTGCAATTCAGTTTCATTTTAATTGTAATAAAGCTATAACTTTAAAATATTCCCTCAGACAGTGTGATTGAGATGGGCTGCTCTTAAAAGACAAAACCAAGGTCACATTCAGCTGACGTGTTTAGACTTTCTGCATGCTTGAGTGTCACACACTTGGATGTTTGTGATTGTGTGAAGTTAGTACCTTGAGTTATCTATCTGTCTGGAATGCTTGTTGTAGACTTCAGTTGTTTGTGCCTTATTTGGCTGCCTGATTTACTAACTATAATTTTAGTGCATCTTGCTTACAAAACTATATATTTAATGGGGTCCTATTATGCCCTTTTACAAAGTCTTGATTTTGTTTTTGGGCTGTACTAGAATATGATTTCATGCTTGATTGTTCAAAAAACACATTATTTTCACACATTTCACATTATTACAGCACCTCTCTTCCTACACTAGCTCGAACGTCGATTTCGATGAAGCCCCTCCTTCCAAAATCCGAAATGTTCTGTGATTGGTTAGCTGGCCCAGTGTGTTGTGATTGGCAGCATTTTAGCTTGTGTTCAGGAAATGTCCCACCCCTCCATAACTGCGAGTTCTTCTCCAGTGTAAATATTGAGGATGGCGTCAATTTCAAACCAATTCAAGCTCGATTCAGACCCTGACAATGTTAACGGACAAGAGGATCGTGCAGAACAGATTTTATGCACAGACTTTGTAAACAAGGATTTCACAGAACATTTCAGAGTGGTATGTTTTTTGTAATTTTCTTATACATTATCGATGTGATGATATCGTGATCAATCACAAAACCATGGTTAATTCTCCTAAGGAGCGGCAAACCTTCTTACAAAAGCGAGAGCTTACAAAAGAAATAGAAAACAAGCTGTTCTCCATAAAATATAAAATTGTGGGGTTATAATGTTCAGGAACAGTGTTAAAAAGAACAATGTTGGAACGGTCGGCGGGGTTTCGTTGGGGGCCCCCCGGCATCTCTTAGAGCCTAACTTCGCCCTGCGCCTCTTAAAATGTGTGAATATTAATCTTCTCTAGCGCAGGTCAGCCAGACCTCATCCCCTTTTTTTGCATTTTCCGTAGCCGCAGATTATTTAAATGAGTAACATTGTGACTTCATAAGATGCTGAAAAATGTAATTGTAGTCCAAACGAGCCGGTCATTGTAGTTATTGAAAAGGGGATTTATGTCAGGAGTTAAAGTTGATTCCTCAGCTTGTTTTTCTTCTCCCGTTCCTGTACGTGCGCTCTCGCACAGCTGTCCACTATCTCAATCAGCGTTCGCGCCCTCGCTCATCATCTCACACCTGTTCCTCCTTTGCTCTGATCTTGCTATTTAAGGCTACGTTTACACATAGCCGGGTATTTAGAGAAACGAATATTTCCCCCCCCCCTCCGTTTTCAATAATAACATCGTGACGTGCACTGCACACGACCCAATCAGAATCCTCAGAATCGACACGAGAGAACCTAAAACCCCGTTTCTCCCAGTTGACACGGCAACACATAACCGGCGTTTTCAGAAATCTCCACTTTGGCCGGAGTTTTTAGAAATAATCGTTTTCTGTGATAAAAACGGGGTTTTCGTGTAAACGAGAGGCCAAACCGCAGGGAAATATCTGCGTTTTCCCTCCGTGTAAACGGGGCCTTAATCTCGTGTTCTTCTCTCTTCTTTTGTAGGTTTATTGTTCGTTCATTCATGCCCGTTACAGACGCCTCATCGTTGTGATTTACCTCTGCTTATCTTGTCCTTTTCCGTCCTGTGTATCAGACGAGAGGTACCACCTGTTATCCTCTGCCAACAAGCCTGTTATTTTATGCTGCTGTTTCTGCCAAGTGGAGTCAGTGCTCAATGTTTCCAGTGAACACTTTCTGACAGCAACTACCTGCCTTTCACCCAGCCTGGTCCTTTTGAGCTTCATTGTCCTGTTCTGTGTCCGCCTAGATGGCCGGGGACCTTCAGACAGCCTATTTTGTCATTTGTCTTCAATATATCTCTGTAACCAGCTTTCACTTTTGGGTCCTTTTCGCACTGTGACAATTCTGTTAAATGAAAGATCTCCCTTTGGAGTGGACTTTGAGCTTTGTAACCTTGCAGATCTTTTTTTTATACTCAAGCAGCATTACACATAACTAAAGTTAAAAAAGTGCAAAAGCATACCCTTTAAAAGATTTAAAGACTCTATGTGGCTTAAATTCGTTGCAGCAATCTCTGTGTGAACAGTCTTACTGTTCATGAAAATTAATATATCAGGCCTTAAAAGTAATTCTGTCATGACAACTCTCGGATTAATTGGCATGGTAATTGGTATGACAATGTTGTATGTTTGGTCTTCAATTCAATTCAATTCAAATTTATTTGTATAGCGCTTTTCACAATACACATTGTTTCAAAGCAGCTTTACAGAAAGTGCATTCAAAATGTACATAGAAAATACAGTTAGTTCATCATGTATTAATTTAGGGCATAACATATCGCCGGCGTTGAGTCGTCTCTTCACAGGCGTCGAGTCGTCTCTCCACAGGCGTTTAGTCGTCTCATCACAGGTGTTGGATCATCCGAAGTCTCCGTGAGAGGCTGGATACAAACTGGAGCTGACGAACGCTATTTACCTCGGGACTTGCGTCCCGAGATAACAGCAGAAAGGCAGATGAGAAATAATTAGCGTAGCTGATGTTCATAATATTAATGCATTCGATCTGATTCGGCAGTAGTATTAAAGGTAAGCATTATGTGAATGCTTGGTTAAAGAGATGCGTCTTTAATCTGGTTTTAAACTGGGACAGCGAGTTTGAGCCTCGAACAATATCAGGAAGGCTATTCCAGAGTTTAGGAGCTAAATGTGAGAACGCCCTCCCTCCTTTAGTGGACTTAGATATCCTAGGAATGACCAGAAGCCTCGAATTTAGTGATCTTAAAGAGCGCGACGGATTGTAGGGCGATAGAAGATCCGTTAAATAGACTGGAGCTAAACCATTTAGGGCTTTATAGGTCAGTAGCAATACCTTGAAATTGATACGGAACTTAATAGGTAACCAATGTAGAGATGATAAAATTGGTGTTATATGATCATATTTTCTTGATCTAGTAAGAACTCTAGCGGCTGCATTTTGGACTAACTGTAGCTTGTTTATTGAGGATACAGGACAACCAGCTAATAAAGCATTACAGTAATCTAGTCTCGAGGTCATGAATGCATGAACTAACTTTTCTGCATCAGAAACGGATAGCATGTTACGTAGCTTAGCAATGTTTCTAAGGTGGAAAAAGGCTGTTCTTGTAACATATGAAATATGATTTTCGAAAGTCAAGTTGCGGTCAAGTATGACACCCAGGTCTTTTAATGTAAGGGATAAAGTAACAGGGCATCCTTCTAAATTAAAGTTGTATTGTAAGGGATTTTGTGGGTAGTTTTTCGGACCAATAAGTAATACCTCTGTTTTATCTGAATTTAATAGCAGGAAATTACACGTCATCCAGTATTTTATATCTTTAAGACATTCTGTCAAGTTAGATAAGTTAGTGGTTTCATCTGGCCGTGATGAAATATATAATTGAGTGTCATCAGCATAACAGTGAAAATTAATTCCATGTTTTCTTATAATATTACCAAGTGGCAGCATATATATTGAGAATAGTAGAGGGCCTAACACAGATCCTTGCGGTACTCCATAGTTTACTGACGTTATCTTTGATTTTTCCCCATTTAAGCAGACAAAGTGGTAACGGTCTGATAAGTACGATCTAAACCAGCTTAATGCCTGTCCCTGAACACCAGTGTAGTTTTGTAGTCGATCCAGGAGTATTTTATGATCTATAGTATCAAATGCAGCGCTTAGATCCAGTAGAACTAGTATTGAGATGCAGCCTTGGTCAGAAGCTAAAAGTAAATCATTTGTAATTTTAACTAGCGCAGTTTCTGTGCTATGATACTGTCTGAATCCTGACTGAAATTTTTCATAGATATCATTTTCTTGCAAGAAAGAGCACAATTGAGCGGACACAACTTTTTCTAGTATTTTAGACATAAATGGAAGATTTGAAATGGGTCTGTAATTTGCTAGGTTATTTGGATCTAATTGTGGTTTCTTAATAAGAGGTTTTATTACTGCCAGCTTGAATATTCTTGGAACGTGACCTAAAAATAAAGATGAATTAATAATATTGAGAAGAGGCTCTTCCACTACAGGTAACACTTCTTTAAGTAATTTAGTGGGTATTGGATCTAATAAACAAGTTGTTGGTTTAGATGCAATAATAAGTTTATTTAGCTCTTCCTGTCCTATAGTTGTAAAGCGGTGTAGTTGTTCTTGAGGGGCGATAATTGAGGCTGAATCATAAGACACCATAATAGATTGTATATTTACAATTGTGTTTCTGATGTTTTCTATTTTCTCAGTGAAGAAATTCATAAAGTCATTACTACTACATTGTAACGGAATATTTTGCTCAGGTGATGCCTGTTTATTTGTTAGTCTGGCCACAGTGTTAAATAAGAACCTTGGATTATTTTGGTTATTTTCTATTAGTCTGCGGAGATGCTCAGCCCTGGCTGATTTAAGAGCCTTTTTGTAACGTGACATACTGTCTTTCCACGCGATTCTAAAGACCTCTAAATTTGTTTGTTTCCATTTACGCTCTAAGTTACGAGTTTCTCTCTTGATAGCATGCGTAGCATTGTTGTACCATGGTGCTCTAGTTTTCTCTCTAACCTTTTTTAATCTAATTGGTGCAACAATTTCTAATGTACTAGAGAAAATGGTGCTCAAACTGCTAGTCATTTCCTCTAGTTCATCTGTTTGTTTGGGTTCACTGAGCAGCTGAGATAGATCAGGTAAGCTATTTGAGAATCTATCTATAGTGTTTGGAAGGATTGTTCTGCCTGGTCGATAACATGGCGCAACATGACAAATTTCAGCAGTACGTAACATGCAAGTTACCATGTAATGATCAGTTACATCATCGCTTTGCGGTACAATATCTATATCGGTTGGATTGGTTCCATATGATATAATTAAATCTAGTGTATGATTTAGGCGATGAGTGGGACCACTGACGTTTTGCGTGACCCCGAAGGAGTTTAATAAATCTGTAAACGCAGTCCCTAACGCATCATTTGTGTTATCTACGTGTATGTTAAAATCTCCAACAATTATTGCTTTATCGACATTGACCAATAGATTTGATAGAAAGTCTGCAAACTCTTTTAGGAAATCGGCGTAAGGCCCTGGAGGTCTATATACAGTAGCCAAGGCTAGAGATAATAGGGATTTCTTTCTTAAATCTAATAGTGTAACATTTGGTCTTGGCGGAATAGATCTGCTACGATTCCGCTGCTATAGATTATTGCTGCGAATGCCGCAGATTAAGTATGAGACTTGCTACTGCCAATACATACACAACACGCTGCTGTGAGTAAGACATGCTGCTGCTGTACAATATAGCGTATGTGAATTACCTGTAGCAGATCTATACAGGTGGAGCTGTTGAAGATGAAAGGTTTCTGAATGTGCGCTGCACTGCTATAGACCTTCTGTAGCCCCGCCCCTTTTCAGCGCTGCGCTTGTTGTCTTTTGACTTCCGGTCTGTATTTTCACAGCGATCTTACATAGATGAATGAACGGCTCGTTTAAAAAAGTTCCCGGTCGACATTTGTTAAGACATCTGCTTTACAATGCTTATGATAAACATTACAATGCTCGTGATAACTTTCGTGAACTCTACAATAAGTAAATCCACTTCACAAGCTAATTACTCCTGGACAGCGATGCCATAGAAATATACAGAGCGACCGCAAAAACTACAGTTCAAAGACAATTTTCTAAAGATGGCGGTGCCCTCGTTTCTCTTGTGCATAAGGTCTATAGCAAATGCTGAGCAAGTATTTGAAGGTTGAGCAGCGAGCTCATTGGATACTGATACAGCAGGAACCAATCAGCTGCCATATTTTAATATTAATTACATTAATAGTTTTTCCCAGAAATGTAGTTATGGGGTGAAGAGTGACAAAGTAAGCCCGAGTGCACAGCTCCGTTGTTTTATCCATTAAGCACAAATAAAAGCTCGAGAACGATAAATGTGTTTAGTTTTCTGATAATATAATTCATAGATCAAAGTGTGGCAATAAAATAAATCTAACAACAACAATAATTATAATGATATAAATTATAATTAGGCAAGTAATGGTACTCTAATTATTTTATGTTTTTTTATACTGTTTATATGGCAAAATTTATGATGATGTAATATAGGTTATAGGCTTATATATAAAAATGTTAGTAAATGAACTTCCATAAACCTGTAGATTAGTGGTCTGGGTTCAAACATTCCGACACGCAAAATGAAGCATTCACGTGACTGGAAAGAAAGTGAGGCTTCGATTTCCATGTGTTTCTCTGAAAACAATACATGCTCCGGCACAGAGCTTCATGAGAAATTGTGCTGCAAACTTGACACACACTTTAAAGCTTCAATGTCATATGTAACATCAATAGCGCTCCCTCGAGAACCATACCAGTGAGTTTCTGGATTTAGGTTTCTATACCCGCCACGACCCCGACAGTGCCCTAAATTACTTTTACTGGACTAGAATAATTAGTCACATTAAACAACTTGTTCTTTTACCAGTTGATGGTCCTCGAGGGGAGTTATGGATTTTGTTGAACTGGTTTTCTCAAAACTGATCTCCTTGTTCCACCGTGGGTGAGGTGAAGGAAGACCTCGCCAGTTACTCAATCTCACTCACCCTGGACCCAGAGCCCATTCAGCCTCCTGCCACATCCACTACTGTCTCTAAGCCAGACCCAGCACACAAGGATGCGCTCACCACGAAGCCTGAGCCCGAGTACATGCCAGATGCTATATTTGTCAGAGAGCCCGAGCTTATAGCTGAGTCTGACCAGGTGTTAGAGCAATGCCTACAGTCTCCGCTGTTTCCATCCAGTCCCTTGTCTCTTTTGTCGCTGCTGGTTCCGCCCAAGTCTCCTTGTTTGCTGATGGCTATGCCCATCTCCAAGTGTCCTTCGTCAGCCAGTTCCAAGTCTCATTCATTGCTGATGGTCCGACTCAGCCTCCAACTCCCTCATCCTTTATTGATTTTAACCAGTTCCTCAGTCCCGTCTCTGCTGTCTCCCTCCAGCCCCTCAGCTCTTACTTCGCTGACCCCATCCAGCTGCTCGGATCTGCCATGGGCTTCCAGATCTCCAGCTCTTCCCTGGTGTGTTGATTCCCTGGCTCTGCCTCGGGCCTCTGAGCCCTGGACTCCACCTTGGCCTGTCGACCCTTCTGCTTCATATTGGCTCCACGCTCCCTCGGCTCCACTATGGTACGTTATCCCTATGGCTTCGCCAGGCTCCCTTATCCATCTGGCTCCATCTTGGTCAGTCATCACCCTGGTTCAACCACGGACTTCCGGTCTTCCGGCTACACCTCGTCTCTTCAACCCTTTGGCTTCACAGGGCTCTTTCCTTCCCTTAGGCTTCACCGTTTTCATTACTCCCACCGGCTCCACCTCGGTCTGCCGAGGACCCGTCTCCACCTCAGTCCCACTAGCCTGCGGTTCCATCTCGGCCATTCAGTCCATTGGTGTCACCCCGGACCTTCTTCTACTCGGCTCCGCCTGGGTCTCTGCCTCTCTTGGCTCCACCTCAGTCAGTCAGGCTCCCTGGATCCACCATGGCTCTTCCCTTCATTGGTTCCAGTGTGAGCCTTCATCCTAATGGCTCTCTTTGGGCCCACTCCCTGCCTCCACCCTTCCTCGTCTCCTCCCTCCTTGGTGTCTCCTGGTGTCTCTCCTCTGGTCCTTCACTAGAACCCCCTCCCTACTCCATTGGACTGTTACTGCACAAGTATGTACCTTTTTTTGGAAGGGGGAATCATGTAACAAGCAGTCTAGTTTATTTTTTTTGTTTTCCTAGCCATTTAGTAAGTATCTCTGTGTTTCCTGAGTTTCTCTTTTGTTTCCATGGTAATTCATTGCTTGATTGATTTGCCCCACTTGTCTCTTGTTTCCTCCCTTAGTTAACCAATTAACAACACTGTTTTTTAGCCCTCAGTGTGTTCTCAGTTGTCCATCCTGTCTGTGTATAGTGGTTGTGTTTCTCCTGTGCGTTATATTGATCTCCTGAGTGTTTGTTATTTTGATTTATTGTTTATTAAAGTTGACTGCTCAATTTGGATCCTGCCTCAATGCTACTTTGGGTAACACTTTATATTACGACCCGCAAACAACTGCGTAAGTAAACCGAAATTACGGTGTACATTTCTGTAATTATAATGTACTTCCGTGTAGGTATAAGGGAACAATATGTTAAGTTTTGGGTAGGGCTGGGTGATATCGCCAAAAGAAATGATCACAATAATTTTTTTATAGCAGTCGATATCTATAATTATCACGATAAATGTCAAATCTTTATTACTTTCCAATTTAAAGGCAGATTTTTGCTCCTAAGTGAAAGTTGTAGAAACCAGAGCGTTAATTGTGGTTTTAAACTACTCTTTATTGTCAGAACATAGGCTATCATGACAAACACTTGCCAAACAGGTGAACATTTGCCAAATCTGAGTTAGAACCTTCAAACATTTGTCATTTTTCCTTAACAAAATAAATATCTTAATAGAAAAGAAAGATTTCTTAGTTTCGGCATGTGCTATTTTATCTGGTAAAAAAAAAAATTCTGACTGTTTGAGTTTTTTTTAAATTAACCATTGCTCATCCAGCATCATGCATTTAGATCATCATAACCACAGATAAATCCAGGCAAAGGCTAACTTACAGCACCTCACTATCATGGCAAAATGTTACTTTATGGTTTCTATGGTATTTGTATGAAAAACAGTAGCCTGTAGTAGCCTAATTATATTCCATTAGTCCTTTAATACATTGTTTACAACTCTACATTAATAATATAATACAATTCAATATCCCACATTTCATAGTGCAGTTAATATTAGTAGGCTAACGTTACAGTAAATCCGTGGTAAATTATAGGAATTTGTGGACGGAAAAGCTTTCTGACTGTATCATTGCGCAGTGTTTCTCCTGTTTGTCAGCGCTGTTTCATCTGCCTTTGAACTGTTTTAAATCACTGAGACAAAATCAAGCACTTCTCACTGGATCTCGTGGCCGAGGCCGATCAGAGTAAACGCTTCTGCTCTAGTGAGCTTGCGCTGCTGTTTGGACTTTGAGCCGAGTGGATAAACAGTCCGTGAGGCGCGCGCAGTTCAAATGAGTTTCGTTCCGCTTTTGGCACATGAACATTATCAAACATTTATCGAACTCTTGATATCACTTTATCGAGAAAAAATATATCGCGATAACTATCGTTATCGTTTTATCACCCAGCCCTATGGGTAACAAGCGCCACTTTAATTTACAGCCCGCAGGAGTTACACTTACCCTGTAAATACACAGTTGAAACGGGTAACAAACACTATTTACTATGTAACAATACGAAACAACACTATTTGCACAGTAATTACAGAGAAAGGTACTCTTATAAAAAAAACAAAAAACTTTTAATTACACAGTATATTTGCCCTGAAGTGTCATTACAATACAATGTGATAAGGTAAGTACTAAGTCCTACATGGTACGTTCTAAATTAAAATCATAGCAGAAACTTTTTTTTTTTGGCTTAACTTTGTAGTTTAGTAAGAAAAGCAAATAAATTCCATTTTTATCATATTGTACTTTCATACAGCCATATATATATCTATATATATATATACACTCACCTAAAGGATTAATAGATCATAAATACCTAAATACCTGTCCAATTTCTCATTAATGCAATTATCTAATCAACCAATCACATGGCAGTTGCTTCAATGCATTTAGTGGTGTGGTCCTGGTCAAGACAATCTTCTGAACTCCAAACTGAATGTCAGAATGGGAAAGAAAGGTGATTTAAGCAATTTTGAGCGTGGCATGGTTGTTGGTGCCAGACGGGCCGGTCTGAGTATTTCACAATCTGCCCAGTTACTGGGATTTTCACGCACAACCATTTCTAGGGTTTACAAAGAATGGTGTGAAAAGAGAAAAACATCCAGTATGCGGCAGTCCTGTGGGCGGAAATGCCTTGTTGATCCTAGAGGTCAGAGGAGAATGGGCCGACTGATTCAAGCTGATAGAAGAGCAACTTTGACTGAAATAACCACTCGTTACAACCGAGGTATGCACCAAAGCATTTGTAAAGCCACAACATGCACAACCTTGAGGCGGATGGGCTACAACAGCAGAAGACCCCACCGGGTACCACTCATCTCCACTACAAATAGGAAAAAGAGGCTACAATTTGCAAGAGCTCACCAAAATTGAACAGCTGAAGACTGGAAAAATGTTGCCTGGTCTGATGAGTCTCGATTTCTGACATTCAGATGGTAGAGTCAGAATTTGGCGTAAACAGAATGAGAACATGGATCCATCATGCCTTGTTACCACTGTGCAGGCTGGTGGTGGTGGTGTAATGGTGTGGGGGATGTTTTCTTGGCACACTTTAGGCCCCTTAGTGCCACTTGGGGATCGTTTAAATGCCACGGCCTACCTGAGCATTGTTTCTGACCATGTCCATCCCTTTATGGCCACCATGTACCCATCCTCTGATGGCTACTTCCAGCAGGATAATGGATCATGTCACAAAGCTCGAATCATTTCAAATTGGTTTCTTGAACATGACAATGAGTTCACTGTACTAAAATGGCCCCCACAGTCACCAGATCTCAACCCAATATAGCATCTTTAGGATGTGGTGGAACGGGAGCTTCGTGCCCTGGATGTGCATCCCACAAATCTCCATCAATTGCAAGATGCTATCCTATCAATTGGGCCAACATTTCTAAAGAATGCTTTCAGCACTGTTACGATTATGTTTGTGTACTTATGATTTGTTTCTTGTTATCAGATTCTGATTGGCTTCAGATCCTGTTAGTCTTCTGGGATTCGTTCGTTTCCATGACGCTCCACCGGAAGCTGGCTATAAAAGGCGACGCCAGCTGTCTTCAAGGCGCGCGAGGGCTTTGGCTGTATGTGCGCACGTGCGCCTCGTCGAGGGTCATTATGTAGCCCATGTTAGACTTGTGTCTTTCATTTGTTGTTAATTTGTTTCTTTAGCTAACTGTGGTTAGTTTATTTGATCAGTTTTGACCGTGTGTCCTCGAGTTCATTTTTGAAGAGCAAGCTATAATGTCACGTGACATACATCATGCCACACGCAGTGTATTATGTATTAGTTCACTAGTTTAGAGAGGGTTGCCTTGATTTGTAAATTTTGTTTGTTAGTTAATGTAGGTAAGGTAAGGGGTGCTTCGGCACGGCGAAGATGTTTCTTTGATTTTTCTTTTGATTTAGCTTGGTTAGATTTTATGGTTATAGTTAGAGGTGTTTTGTTTTGTTTAGTTCTTTGATTTTGGCAACACTCGTGCTCTTCATTTTTATTTGGTGAATTTTATGGTATGTTTCTTTGACTTTATATTTGGAATCATTTAGAGTTTATTTTCCTATTGTGTTTATGGGCTGGGAGAATAAATTGATGTTTAAAATCAACTTCCTCTGCATTATTCTTATTATCAATAACACTGTTTGCATTGCACTGTCTAGATCTTCCGTGACAAAATAAATGTTACTCCCTTAAAACCCTTAGACAAAGATTAAACCATTTTGGGTCGTAACAAGCACCTTGTTGAATCAATGCCACATAGAATTAAGGCAGTTCTGAAGGTGAAAGGGGGTCAAACACAGTATTAGTATGGTGTTCCTAATAATCCTTTAGGTGAGTGTATATATATATATGTTTAATTTACAACCCACAGATGTCAAAATTACCATGTAACTACATTGCACAAGAACATATTTTGCCAGAAATGTGATAAAAATTTTTATATACAACAGACGTACAATTTTTGCCTGGAATATATTAACAGAATAGGTACCTGTTAGTTTTAAAATAATTACATTATAAATAATTTGCTTGTATATGTGGTTGTACCCCTTTATTACCCAAAACTTAACATATTGTTCCCTTATACCTACACGGATGTACACTTTACAGAAACATAGCTACACCGTAATTTCGGTTTACTTGCGAAGTTCTTTGCAGGTTGTATATCTGCTTGTTACCCCTTTATTACCCAAAACTTAACATATTATTCCCTATACCTACACGGAAGTACACTATAATTACAGAAACATACACCGTAACAGTTTACTTACGCAGTTGTTTGCGGGTCGTAATATAAAGTGTTACCCTACTTTGCGACAACCCAGCTGGACTAGTAAAAAAAAATTTGGAAATGTAACTATTTAGTTTTGAATCTGTTATTGAAAGCCAATGGGGTCCAAAGTTGTTTTTGGACTACATTGTCTTTCACTGTATGGACGAAAACCATTGAAACATTCAAAGTATCTTATTTTATGTTCCACAGACGAAATACATGCATATAGGTTTTTAAAACATCATGAGAATGAGAAAAGTTGACTGAACTATTGACACTCCACTTTCCCCTATGTTGATATAACATTTCAAGGTACGGTTGAATACAATTTCCTGAATGTGGCAGTAATGTAACAAACTACCTTTGAACCATGAAACAAGATTATATTCCAAGCCTTGATTAGATCTGTGTCTAATTCACTCTTCAAAGAATACAACTTTTTTGAGATGAGCAAAGCTGGTGCTAATACTAATATACTCACTTCTTTCAGGTCTTCAGTAAGCCACTCTCCCTGAGCGCTGTAGTGTTACATGACCCTCTGCATTCCTAGGATGGCTGACAGTTGAAAGTGTCCGTCTCAGTTGTTTTCCCAGTGGTGGTCCCGACTCCCGAGGCCCGTCTCGGCTTACCAGGAGTATCAGGAGCGTGCGCTGTACCTTTTGCCGTTAATTGTGTAGGATTTGTGGTAACACTTTATTTGAAGGGGTGTGCATAAGACTGACATGACACTGTCATAAACATGACATAACACCTGTCATGAACATGAAGGAGCCTTTATGAATGTTCATGACTGTTGTCATTAAGTGTCATTCGGTAAATTATGACACTTTTAATGCAAAGTTGACATTGTTTAAAATGTCTTTGTTATGACAACTTGACATTACCCAAGACAAAAATGTCTTGATTATGACAACTTGACATTAACCAAGAAATCATAACCTGTCAACCTGTCACAACTTTGGCCGTCATGACACCATTATAACTGTGTCATGAATATTTTACTTGTCCTCAAGTAAAGTGGAACACATTGTACTAGTTATAAAGATGTCATTAAGGGTTATTACACTGTAAAATGCTGTAAGTTTGATAATTAGACCTGTTATGACATATTTGTGACCGGTTGACAGGTTATGATTTCTTGGTTAATGTCAAGTTGTCATAACAAAGACATTTCTGTCTTTGTTAATGCCAAGTTGTCATAATCAAGACATTTTTGTCTTTGTTAATGTCAAGTTGTCATAACAAAGACATTTTAAACAATGTCAACTTTGCATTAAAAGTGTCATAATTTACCGAAGGACACTTAATGACAACAGTCATAAACATTCATAAAGACTCCTTCATGTTCATGACAGGTGTTATGTCATGTTTATGACAGTGTCATGTCAGTCTTATGCACACCCCTTCAAATAATGTGTTACCGGATTTGTTTTTGGCAGACCTTGAGACCTTTCGGCTGAACATGTTCCTCATGTTCACAACACATCACAGTACAAACACACTCTCACAAAATGCTAAACAGCATTAAAAAAACTGTAAATGGGGGCGTGATGGACAAGGTCATTTATGTAAGCGACAGAGCAACAGATATCACACGCTGATACAATGTTAGCTTTGTTGACCGCTCTTTCTGGAATTTTTCCGCAGCAGTTTCAGTGAAGGGGCCTTTCAGCAGCCACCGTTTGCACTGGCACTTCATCAGTAATCTATTTAAGGTCGTTCAGGATGACTCGCATCAGCACTAGAGAGCCAGAAATCTAGTTAACACATTGTTATATACACTACAATAAAAAAGTTTAGGGATTGTCTGGAGAAAGAAATGAATAATTTTACTAAGCAAGGACACATTAAATTGATCAAAATTGACAGTAAAGACATTTATAATGTTACAAAAGGTTTCTCCAATAAATGCTGTTCTTTTGAACTTTCTATTCATCAAAATAAATCATGAAAGAAAATGTATCATGGTTTCCACAAAAATCGGACTGTTTTCAACATTGATAATAATCAGAAATGTTTCATCATATTAGGATTATTTCTGAAGGATCATGTGACACTGAAGACTGAAGTAATGATGCTGAAAACACAGGTATGATCACAGGAACAAATGACTGTTTACGGTACATTCACATAGAAAACTGCTATTGCAAATAATTGCAATAATATTTCACAATATGAAATACTGTGTATTTTTGATCAAATAAATGCAGCCTTGCTGAACACAAGACTTATTTCAAAAACATAAAAAATCTTACTGACAATCAACTTTTGACCGGTAGTGTATACAACAGTAGTGAAAACACTCTTTAATCTAATATTCAGAAATAGGTTCCTCTGAGAAATAGCCAATTAGCCAATTAGACACTCTGTTGATGATTAAACTCAAAATACAAAATACATTGGGTAACGATGATTTATGGCCATGTCTCTTTTCAAATATGATTCTTTTAGTGTCTCTGTATAGATGCATTGTGTACAACATTACAATATGCAAATAATATTGTCGCTTCATTTTAATTTGACAGCAATACATTAAGTCACGTCTGGCAACCTGACAAATATGTTTTCAGTATCATTAGGATGTGTAAAACTTAGATGAGATATAGATATTAGATATTAGACATTATAAAACTACATTTTTAGCAGAAATCGACAAATCTGTGCAAATGGGCATTGCCAGACCCATAAATTAACTTATATCTTTGACAAATCAAAATCCTTTTGATAAATCTTTGTCAGGAGGGTCTGGAGATGATGCATGCCAAGTTTTTTTTTGTGCAAATTAGAATGATGGACACAGTTTATAGATAAATATAACAATGAGACTTAATCTTGAATGGGACTAAAGCAAGGATTCAGATGAAACAATCATTTTGGTTCTTATTATAGCGCCACCTAGTGTCCAGCGGATGTGTTTCTGTGTGCCAGTAGTTGGTGTGATTTCTTTTCATAACATCAAGTTTGGTATGTCTATAACTTACAGTCTCTGACATCCATAAAGTTTTATTGCAGAAATAGATGATGATGAAAGACAATCCTTACAAACGCAATAGGTTTCCAGCACCTTCGGACCAATCGTGTACTAAACACGCTTAAACCCTATTGGTTTAGGATATCACACTGGACCTATTTTGTATGTAATTTACAGTATCTCTTAAAACCCCCAACAAACCCTAGTTTAAGTTGTAATTGCTTTGGGTTATAAATCAATAGTTCTTACTGTTAAAAGCTTAGAATGCATTAAATCTGCCACAGTGGCAATTGCAAATTGACATTGAGTGTAGTTTAAGCACCAACGAGAAGCGGTTAAACTCTTAAGAACATCAGGCAACTAATAATATCTGTTGGACTTGTGCCAAAGACAAAGGCTGTTTACACAGTAGTCTAGTCTTAATAGAAGAGTGTTAAATTAAAGTGCTATATTACTTACAAAGCTGCAGATAAAGAAAGAAATTGTTCACTAATAAAATATTAAACATTTCATTATTCAGACTGCTCACTAATTCATGGAACTGTGTAATTTTAAGGCCTCATGGGTAAATCCCACCAAAGCATTCATGGTTCACCTCATTCTTTATGTATGCTATGTATGTAATTATATATTTATTTAGTTAGTTAATTAGTTAGTTAGTGTGACATTGACATCCGTTCTTCAAATTCTCATTACTGCACTACATCTAAACATTATTGTCAGTGGTGATTCTCATTACTTTAATGCAGTATATATATATATATATATATATATATATATATATATATATATAAACATTATTACAGTATATTTTGTTAATTGTTAATTAAGTATTTTTGAATAATTCATTGTAAAAAACATCTTTTTGGCCTAAAATTATTACAGTAAACTATTGTTTTTAAATGTCCATAAAGTCAGTACATGACGCATACGTATTTAATTAAATTATATATATTATATTATATATATTTTAAAATATTGAATCAATTAATAATAATTATAATTATAATAATTTATTATTTTTTATTATTTAAAAATTGTCACAATGCAGAACATCTTTATGTCCTAAAATAGCTGAATTTTCTTTAAGCACCATTTTTGGGGGGATTCAGCCTTATATTTGGGTTTCAGTTATACCTTATATGTGAGGTATAGTAGCTTCTTATGGCACTATATAGAGATCAAAACTCAGGACCACAGAAATTCATATAATTCCTGTTTTACTTGTAATCTCAATGATACAACAGCAGAGGGCAGCATTTTTACACAAATTACAGGTTTTGAACTGCAAACTTGAGTCTAATAGCATCCATTTTTACTGGTGATAGTGGCTTCTCACATAGTTACTGCTTGATGCAAATGAACTCAAACTCGAACACAACTGAAATGAACTGGTTCAGTTGCGTTTGATCGGGGTTGGAGCTGAAGTCTCCAGGAAGTTAGAGATCTCCAGGAACAGGATTGGGTAGCCCTGGGTTACATTAATGCCAAAGCTCAGTGTAGCAAGAAAGAAAATCATGTGCTTCACAGTAGAAAAACAATATAGGACATTCAGTTTAATGAGTTATGTGTTTGCGCATCTCAGGAGGTTCAAAGCCTAAAACAGACAGAATGTGTGTGATTTCGTAACGTGTGATGCATCATGGGCCAACTGTCGCATTCGTTTCTTTCCAGATTCACACACTCCAGCAGGCCAGATCAGTCAGTCATTCTGAGTGCATGCATGCGCAGAAAAACAAGCGCTGCGTGCAATCAATTTCTCATGCTGAATCATTTTCTTCACCCTCACTTTTTATTGTTTTGATTACGTTTGCGCACGTAAACAGAGCAATCTTTTCACCGGCATGGAACGAATGCCACCTTTAATGCCCTTCATCTCAAATTTTTATTTATTTTATTGGTGCGATTAAATATAAATGAATGCATAGCTGAATAATTCACAGCATGTAATTCGCTGACCTTTTGAGTCCAACTAATGTCTTACTGTTCATTATCACGGTTCATTGTGTTCAAAACAAGATGCTAGACGGTCATACTTTCTTCAAACTATCGCTGTGGCCTAATTTGCATAAATGGTATACTACTAAATAGTATGCAAAATTTGAACTACTGCATTCCGCATTATATAGGATGCTGAAAAAAATTGTTGGATCTACAAAGTGGGCAAGTTTTTTTTCCTTATATAGTTTCTTAAAAAAGACCACTTATCCTATTTTAAGCAACAACAACACTTTGGCCATAAAAAAAAAAAAAAAAGGTATATCACATGTTTAGTACTTTGTTCACCACAAGGCCTTGTTAAGGTGTGTAACCCATAATTTATTTAAGCAAATGGTTTTGAACAAACAGTCTGGCCTGATTTAGTTTGAAAGGATGTCACAACAGTTTGTTCTTCGATTCTCAAGTATATTGGGGACAAAGTGGTGCTCACTGCAGAGCAAAATGGTTGGAGCTTGACCCAGTTAGGTTGAGTAACTCCAGAGTGCAGTCTGCCTGGACGATTGGGGCGGGGCGACACGTGTCGCTCCACCCACACCCAATTTAATTGGTTTATAATACAGCAATCTTATTGGCGTAGACACTTGAGGCATGAGCAATGAGCATGCTCATTCCTTTATGTACGAGTTTATGAATGATCTATACGCTGTTTGGCCATACTACAGAAATATTAAGTGATAACCTTGGTGATGTCAGTAACAATTGGTTGGATAATGTTTTATTGAACTTAATACGAATCAAGTTAGATAAAGTTCTTGTACAAGTTTCTGTTCGTGACGCATGACGCTTCAGGCAGAACCCTGTGTAGTACGTGCTGCTAAATCTGGGGAATGTATTCTTAATTAGTGTCCTACATGCTTTACACCACTGCATCCCACACTTTACACCACTGCATTGCATCCCACACTTTACACCACTGCATCCCACGCTTTACACAGCTGCATCCCATGCTTTACACCGCTGCATCCCACGCTTTACACCACTGCATCCCATGCTTTACACCACTGCATCCCACACTTTACACCACGGCATCCCACGATTTAGACCACTGCATCCCACGCTTTACACACCACTGCATCCCACACTTTACACCACTGCATCCCACACTTTACACCACGGCATCCCACGATTTAGACCACTGCATCCCACGCTTTACACACCACTGCATCCCACACTTTACACCACTGCATCCCATGCTTTACACCACTGCATCCCACGCTTTACACACCACTGCATCCCACACTTTACACCACTGCATCCCACACTTTACACCACTGCATCCCACTCTTTACACCACTGCATCCCACACTTTACACCACGGCATCCCACGATTTAGACCACTGCATCCCACGCTTTACAACACTGCATTGCATCCCACACTTTATACCACTGCATCCCCCCCTTTACACACCACTGTATCCCATGCTTTACACCACTGCATCCCATGCTTTACACCACTGCATCCCACGCTTTACACACCACTGCATCCCACACTTTACACCACTGCATCCTACGCTTTACACCACTGCATCCCACGCTTTAGACCACTGCATCCCACGCTTTACAACACTGCATTGCATCCCACAATTTATACCACTGCATCCCCCCCTTTACACACCACTGTATCCCATGCTTTACACCACTGCATCCCATGCTTTACACACCACTGAATCCTATGCTTTACACCACTGCATCCCACACTTTGCACACCACTGCATCCTACGCTTTACACCACTGCATCCCACGCTTTACACCACTGCATCCTACACTTTACACCACTGAATCCTACGCTTTACACCACTGCATCCTACACTTTACACCACTGCATCCCACGCTTTACACCACTCCATCCCATGCTTTAGACCACTGCATCCCACACTTTACACCACTGCATCCCACGCTTTAGACCACTGCATCCCACGCTTTACAACACTGCATTGCATCCCACGCTTTACACCACTGCATCCCCCCCTTTACACACCACTGTATCCCATGCTTTACACCACTGCATCCCATGCTTCACACACCACTGCATCCCATGCTGTACATCACTGCATCCCACGCTTTACACACCACTGCATCCCACGCTTTACACACCACTGCATCCCATGCTTTACACACCACTGCATCCCACGCTTTACACACCACTGCATCCCATGCTTTACAACACTGCATCCAATGCTTTACACCACTGCATCCTACGCTTTACAACACTTCATCCCACGCTTTACACACCACTCCATCCCACGCTTTACACCACTGCATCCCCCGCTTTACACACCACTGCATCCCACGCTTTACAACACTGCATCCAATGCTTTACACCACTGCATCCTACGCTTTACAACACTTCATCCCACGCTTTACACACCACTCCATCCCACGCTTTACACCACTGCATCCCCCGCTTTACACACCACTGCATCCTACACTTTACACCACTGCATCCCCTGCTTTACACACCACTGCATCCTACACTTTACACCACTGCATCCCCTGCTTTACACACCACTGCATCCTACGCTTTACACCACTGCATCCCACGCTTTGCATTGCACTAAGGCTTGGATGAAGCTGCTCGGCCATGGAAACCCATTCCATGAAGCTCTCTATGCACTGTTCTTGAGCTAATCTGAAGGTTACACACAAAGTTTCTAAGTCTGTAGCTATTGACTCTGCAGAAAGTTGGCGACTTCAGCGCACCTTAGCATGCGCTGACCCCACTCTGTGATTTTACGTGGCCTGCCACTTAGTGGCTGTTGTTCCCAATTGCTTCCACTTTGTTATAATACCACTAACAGTTGACCGTGGAATATTTAGTAGTGAGGAAATTTCATGAATGGACTTGTGACAACCTATCACAGTACCACGCTTGAATTCACTGAGCTCCTGAGAGCGACCCGTTCTGTTACAAAAGTTTGTAGAAGTGTCTGCATGCCTATGTGCTTGATTTTATACAACTATGACCATGGAAGTGATTGGAACACCTGAATTCAATGATTTGGAGGGGTGTCCCAATACTTTTGGCAATATAGTGTAGGTCTTTATCAAGTGAAGTCAAGTGAAATTTATTTGTATAGTATTACAGTTGTTATGTCTGTTGTGATGTTAAATAAAGCATTAAAAACTGAAGAGTATTTCAACATGTCAGCAAACTTAGAGACTCATGTATTATCCTCTCATGCAGTTACACATGCAGCATTTGACTGTACTTCTGCACGAGATGAGAACACGTTTTTAAAATTTCTTGGGTCAAGAAAGAGTCAGGCCTATATTTCTCCTCCCCTACAGCAAAACGCCTGCTCAAATCAGGGTATTGACATTTATGGGTAACACTTTATTTCGATAGTCCACTTTAGACATTCTACTAACTATAAGTAACTTTTCAACTACATGTCAACTAACTGTCATTAGAGTATTAGTAGACTGTCAGCTTAATATCTGCTAACACTTTATTTTGTTGTTACCCCAACAGACATTCAACTGACTATAAGTAACTTGGCGACTACAAGTCAACTTATTCTCCAAACCCAAACCCTAACACCTAACCATAACCTACCAGTCTACTGACAGTCTACTATAATATACTAATACTCTAATGAGAGTTAGTTGACATGTAGTTGAAAAGTTACTTATAATTAGTAGAACGTCTAAAGTGACTATCGATATAAAGTGTAACCCATTTATGACTTTACTAAGATAAAGGAAAACGGGTTAACGCGTTACATGACCACATGCATTTGCATTTGCATGACATTTGGACACAATAAATCCTTATCTTGAGCCAAAAAAGCAAGCTGACATTGCAACGCATTCTCATCCTAGGGCGTCATATTCTGACACTTTGACAAAGCGTCTAAATCCAACGCCCATGGAACCCTTTAGCGTCAATATAACACGCAGAGAGATGGGTAGGTTTAGGTATGGTGTAGGGTTAGGGTTAGACCGCTAGGAGGCGCCTTCTGACCCATTTATAACGGCGTCTCATATTGACGCTAAAGGGTACCATGCGCGTTCGATATAGACGCTTTGGCAAAAGCGTCATTATATTACGCCTTGGGATGAGAACGGGCTGGACATTCAGTACAATCTATATCTTTTATTTAGAATACATACAAATGTAATTTATGTCTTTTAGTTTGTCAAGATTAAGTGTCGTTTTTGAAGAGTGTGCATGTGCAAATGTGCTCTAGTACATACGAATGAGATTGAATCTGGAAATAAAACAAAATAACTGAGAAAAAAGAGAAATAGTCTTCAGATGCCATGTCCATAATTTATAGCAAAACATCTAGCTTTAATTCGACCTCAAACAGATTCATTAAAAGTAGTTATTACTCCACCACGTGCTTGACAAACGACCAATTTGCAAGAATATGGTGTTGGGAAACAGTTGTGACTAGCTGGTTGATTTCTTCAATGATGCATCGTACTATGGTAGTGAAGCAGCGAGTTATGTCATTGTACGGAATCGCACCCCTGATAAGGTGACCAATGGCAGAAGGCGGAAGTGTTTGGGAAACATATTTTAAAATTATTTTACATTTACATTTCTCACACGGAGTCACTCACACCATCCACTCAACCATCAGCACCAGATCCACCCACTCGTTCATCATCACCTTCACCTGTTCACCCTCATCATCCTCACTATATCAAGCCTGCACTCCCTTTCAGTTCACTGTCTGGTCTCGTCACACGCTACACAGACTCTTCCTGCTCTCACCAGAGTTACCCAGCTATCCTGTAACTGAGTGTCGTCTTCATCCTCATCATTGTCTTCAAAGTCAGGTGCCTTCGGATCTTCTATGTCTCCCTGTGTGTTCCGTTCCTCAACCTACTTCATCCTCATCCTCATCTTCAGTTGTGTTACATTCAGCTAAGTTCTACGTGTCATTCAGCATACCATCCTTCACCTGTTTTACTTGCGCTCTGTAAATAAACTCCATTTACTTTACTTCCACAATCTGTTCCCTTCTGTGTCGTGACACCTTCATTATTTGCTGTGTCATCACTTTTGAAGCTACTGACCCACTTTAAGATGATCTACGTTATGATAGCTGTATTCTATTAGCTGTCCTAAAGGATTTTTTTGTTTGTTTGAGAAATTAGAGATTTGTTCTGTTCAGCCAAATGGTTCAGAAAAAGAAGCCTCTACATGACAATGGATGACTGGTGCTCTATTGGAAAAAAATAACTTTTATTATCAACGTAATACAGGGGATTAATGTATTGATTTCCTGAAGACATTTGTGACAATCTGCAAACTAGATGTGTAAAAAGCAAGCATCATGGCCTTTCTGTTGCTTAAGATAATGTGATTGTTTTATCATATTCCTGATTTCCTCAATCTCATTTGCAGCGTAACCCCCTCAGTCTCCAAGATTCCAATGGGATCAGATAAATTACGACAGATCGTAATACATTCCGTCAGACTGACCGTGGGCTGATATTTGGAGGAGAGAATCTGTTTTGACCCTGTGTGTTAATTGCTTTGTTGAGGGATGAAACCGCTGTGTTGCATGTGAACTGGAGAACAAGGCCAGGCCCCTGGAGACGGGAATGTCAGCCCGCTAGATTCCGTTGCTATGGTGACAAAGATGGGAAAATGCACTGGAGGAATTGCCATTAAATAAAGGAGTGTGTGTGTTTTTGAGCTTTGCTTCATGCCTCATGCCTTCAGATGCTCAGACTGACTGCAAACACTCAAACAGCACCCTACCGTACTACTATTTCTGCAGGATATGTATACTGTGCACAGTGTTTGTTTTTTGAATGCATGGAATACCCTTCTACATTTTGCCAAAATATGCAGAGTACATTGCGTGGAATACTGTGTCCCACAATGCAATGCACTTGACCTTACCTTACATTTCCAGTGTGACAAATGAAACAGAATATCAACCAAAAGCTGTAATATCTCTTACTTGGGACTTTTTTTGAACAGACAGTCAAATATTATGAAATGTTTCACAGAATTGGATTAAAATATAAAATTGAGGTCATGTGACAACAATAGCCACATTTACATGGACACTTTTGTTTCAATCTGAATGAATTCATTCCGACTGATGAATCCGAATAATGTTTACATGAACACACTAAATAAATGAATGCTAAATAAAGTGATCAGGTTGATGTGCGATTGTGCGCGTTTATGTCTCAATCTTCAACTTGGATTTAATTTTGCTTTTCAATCCGATCAAATGTTTACATATCCTATCGAATGGATTTGAAAAGGTTTCTATTGATATTTACTGTTCTATTACTATTCTACTACAAGTATTTGAAATATTTTGTGCTCGGTTTCACATACCATTTTTAAAAAGTACACTTACCATTCATACAAGTCTGTGAGTCAGTAAGATTTATTTGTTTATTATTCAGACAGATGCATTCATAGACCGACACAAATAGTTTAGTTTAAACACAGGGTTTTAAAATGGTATTGGCCATCATTACACATCAGACAGAGGAACATACAGTACACATACACATACCTAAGCACCCTTGTAAGAGTCTTTGAATATCCATAAGGGTTTGGCAAGAATTTCCCCTATCCATTTTAATGAATGATGATTATTAATTGCTTTGAACTTTGAACCTTGCAGTCCTTTATGAATTATGCAAGATGCTTATATCACGTCAATATCACATTTCGATGAACCTTAATCAGGCTAGGTGACATTAGATTTGACACAAATGAAAATTAGGCTGTGGGGGACTGACAGTCCATTCAATCGGTTGTACTGTTGTCTACATTGTGTTGATCGTTGAAGGTTGTACCCGACTATTGGTCACAATCAATAATTTTATCAGAGCGATGATCAATACAGATGTCAAAGCTTGCCCCTTTCTTAAAGAAACAAAATGACATAGGCTACAACGAATATCTGTAATTAATGTTTTTTGAGCAGGTCTTCCAATATTGTTTTGACTGACTGAAAACAAACTAATGATACAAAAATTGTAGTTCCCTTACAATATACAGGGGGAAACTGTAATAGATCTAGATCTTGAAAAATCATAATTTCTAACACAGTCTCATCCCAAGACGTCATATGACTGACGCTTTTGACCATACGTCAACATCCGACGTTTTAGGGTACCCTTTAACGTCAGTTAGATGACGATCCTAGGGCGTCATATGTCTGACGCTTTACCTTTAGCGTCAGTTAGATGCCGCGGGTAGGTTTAGGTCTGGGGTAGGGTTAGGATTAGATAGCGTCATATACTGACGTTAAAGGGTACCCTAAAACGTCGGATGTTGACGTATGGTCAAAAGCGTCAGACATATGACGTCTTGGGATGAGACTGGGCTGTAATTTCAGTCATAATTTACTGTGAAAAGCCATAAATTGACATTCCCAGAATTCCCCTATGTGACACTTCACATTGAATGGTTTTTCATTGAAATAATTGTTTATTTTTCTTAGTTTTTTATCAGTTATGCACATGAGGGTTTTATCTTACATCTTATGTTGTTAAATTAATGTTTATTGCATTGTTTGTGTGTCTTGTGTTACCATGAGGCTGTTTTGTATTGTGTGTATTTCACTGTGTGCACCTTCTATTTATTAGTATTTATGATGACATGTTTCATCATGTGGCTTTCTCTTTACCACCTGTGCTTTTAAAGTGCCCTTAATGTGCTTTTTCGGATATTATCTTTCATGTAGTGTGTAATATGGCTGTTTGTGAATGTAAAAGGACTGCAAAATTTCAAAGATCAAAGTGCAGATAAATAAAGTTATTGTCTCCTAAAAGAAAGAAGTGATTCTGAACTGCCTGAAACGAATCGTCAGTAATACCAGACTTATGTCCTGCACGGACCTAGGTTTGTAACAAATCTGCATAACGCCTGCCTGAGGTCTTCACTTTTTCCCACCCTGAGGCCTGGAGTTTGGTTTGTGTTGTTGACTTGCCAAGAAAATGTTGTGTTCTGCGCTGTGAAAGCAATTCCACTTTGCATTAACGTCCAAAGGATGAGGACTTGTGTTTGAATTTATATGGTAAAACTGACGTCATTGTTGCTGTTTGTATCAAGAACTGAGTAAGGTCTGGAGCTGAAATTCATATGTGATAAGGGGTGTTTGGTTTAGACACGTGCTGAAAAGCAGTGACAAATCACAACATACTGGGTCATCTGAGTCAATCAGAGCAGAGTTGACCAATCACAGCAGATGGGGTCATCTGACCAATCAGATTAGACCAATCACAACATACTAGGTCATCTGACCAATCAGAGCAGAGTAGACCAATCACAACAGGGCTGCGTTCAGCCCCGACAAAACGTTGCACAACGGTTTTTAAACAGAAACGGTGATGCGTTGAACACACTGTTCAGATGATGCAAGAGTTGCAACTACGGTAGCTGACGAAGGCCATTCTTTGTGTTCTTTGTGAAGAATTTTCGGAGCCTGATGAAGTCGGTATAAATGTGTTTAATACTACAAAATATGCCCGATGTTACAGTTACTTGCCGCCCAGAACACAAGAGAACATCCCAATCGAGTGAAGGGATTGCTGAAGCTGAAATGGAAGCACACATCTTACCTAATTCAGAATAAAACACATCTATTTAGCCTCACATACTGACTTTATTTGTAGTTCATGCTGTTTTAATAGCCTGTATTTTCTTTCTCAGTTTTAGGAAAAGCACTTAATTACCATTGTTTATTTCTATACCAAATGTCATACACTTGCAATGAAGCTAAAAATATAAACATCATGTTGATATCCTATATTTTTACAATAAAACTTACGACAAACATGTCTTCTAATATTCTCAGTTACGTATAACGAGCTGCATCGAACACATTTGTAAATTACTTTCCTTGAACCCATTGTGCCGTGCAAATTCACTTTAATACCGTGTGCTTTATATACATGTTGCTGCTGATTGGACTGCAGTTCTGACACACCCACCAAACAAGAGAAAACGTGTCTCAAACCCCGTTGCACACCGGTTCAAAAGTTCAAAACGGTGCATGCCGTTTCCAGGAAACATGGCTTTCAACCCGGAAACTGTAGCAAAACGTTGCGCACCGTTTTGAACTTGAACGTGCCCCAGATGGAGTCATCTGACCAATCAGATTAGACCAATCACAACAGACTGGGTCATCTGACCAATCAGAGCAGAGTAGACCAATTACAACAGACTGGGTCATCTGACCAATCAGAGCAGAGTAGACAATCACAACAGACTGGGTCTTCTGACAAATCAGAGCAGAGTAGACCAATCACAACAGACTAAGTCTTCTGACCAATCAGAGCAGAGTAGACAATCACAACAGACTGGGTCATCTGACCAATCAGAGCAGAGTAGACCAATCACAACAGACTGGTTCTTCTGACCAATCAGAGCAGAGTAGACCAATCACAACAGACTGGGTCATCTGACCAATCAGAGCAGAGTAGACTAATCACAACAGACTGGGTCATCTGACCAATCAGAGCAGAGTAGACCAATCACAACAGACTGGTTATTCTGACCAATCAGAGCAGAGTAGACCAATCACAACAGACTGGGTCATCTGACCAATCAGAGCAGAGTAGACCAATCACAACAGACTGGTTCTTCTGACCAATCAGAGCAGAGTAGACCAATCACAACAGACTGGGTCTTCTGACCAATCAGAGCAGAGTAGACTAATCACAACAGACTGGGTCATCTGACCAATCAGAGTAGAGTAGACAATCACAACAGACTGGGTCTTCTGACCAATCAGAGCAGAGTAGACTAATCACAACAGACTGGGTCATCTGACCAATCAGAGCAAAGTAGACCAATCACAACAGACTGGGTCATCTGACCAATCAGAGTAGAGTAGACCATCACAACAGACTGGGTCATCTGACCAATCAGAGCAGAGTAGACCAATCACAACAGACTAAGTCTTCTGACCAATCAGAGCAGAGTAGACTAATCACAACAGACTGGGTCATCTGACCAATCAGAGCAGAGTAGACCAATCACAACAGACTGGGTCATCTGACCAATCAGAGCAGAGTAGACCAATCACAACAGACTGGGTCATCTGACCAATCAGAGCAGAGTAGACCAATCACAACAGACTGGGTCATCTGACCAATCAGAGTAGAGTAGGCTCTCAGAGAGTCAGGATTTAGAAAGACTGGAATTGTTTCAGACACTATGAGAAAAGAAGTGATGCTGCAATTAATATTATGAGAACATTAAAGGGCCCTATCTTGTACCCGGCGGAGATGATTTTGCACACTGACGCATGTATCATTCCTATTTTGCACCCGCGCAAAGCTGGCTTTTCCCTCCACAGACGCACGCCGGTAAACTAGGAAATTAACTTGTGCTCCCTGGGCGGGTTGGCGCAAAAAAGGAGGCGTGTTCCGGCGCAAACATTCCCTGGTGCTATTTTGCAGTTCCAGAAAACAATTGCGCCACTGACCAGAAAAAACCTAGTCTAAAGTCAGTGGATTGCGCGTTGTTCATAATGCTATTTTAAGCGTGAATGTAGCGGGTGCACAACGAGCATACACTTTGATTCTCTCATCAACACAGATGCAGCAGTTTTTATTTTTGCAAATCATAAATTATAACAAGGAAAAATATTAACACATGAGGGAAATCATTGTGGTGTCCATGAAGATGTAAAAAAATGTAGGCCTAAATCTAGCTTACACATTTACCCAAATTTTTCAGGCTAATTTTAGTAATGACGGATCAGACCTGTTTGTCAAGAACGTCGGTCTCCTTGGCTGTGAACCGCTCCTGGCGCGCGCCTGGTAAATCTGCCATAATAATAACAATCTGCCATGGAACAAGCGCGCCTGCTCTTAAAGAGTATGTTGGATGATGCTCTGATTGGTTTATTTCACGTTACGCCCAAACCACACCTATGAATAATGAAGCTATTTCAGACCAACCCCTTTTAAACTTGCGTCGGGTGCAAGAGTCATTTATCCCGCTGGTAAAATAGCAACAGCGCCCAAGACCCGCCCACAAAGTTACTTGCGCTTCGCGCTTGATACTTGCGTTTCAGATCGTTAAAATAGGGCCCAAAGTGTTTTTTGAGCTTGGTAAACATATTGTAGGAGACCTCCAAAATGAAATCAGGACCCTTTAAAATAGCATAACAGGGGCACTTTAAGGTAGTTATCAGTATTATAAAGCTTAAAAAAAAAAAAAAGATTTTAGTAATTCAGTATATTAACATAATTTCAGTTTTCATGAAATATGTAGCAAGGTTGCAGACCTTCAAATGCAGACAAGTTCAAATGCAGAATTGAATAATAATCCAACAGGAAAATAACATAAGGTAGTAGCAGCACATTCACAAACACTAACTCAAACAAGACCGGACAAACATTGAGTGAGGGTGACAAACTAAATGACGAACAGCTTTGATGAAGATTAGTGTCCATATAAACTGATGAGTGGTGGAAAACTCCAACAAAGGAACATGTGACTAATGAATACAAACTAAAAGGGTAACACTTTATTTTGATGGTCCCCCAAAAGACATTATACTGACTATAAGTAACTTTGCAACTACATGTCAACTTAAGCCCTATTCGCACGGGATTAGTACTATATGGGGACCTCTAGTCATTTGTAATAATTGCGGAGGTTGTCTGTGATCTTAATCCCGTGCGAATCGGTCATGTCTGTAATTTGTAAAGTAATAATTCCTCCGCAAATGACCTACCATATTTCGCCGAACACCGAGGTCCTGTGATAATATTAGTCCCGTGCGAATCTGTGATTTGGCGGATCGTATATAATTTTTTCAAGGTTTTTGTTTCATGTGCGCCTTTTTATCCATCTTTCGCGAAGAATGGAGGCTGCGCTGGAGTGTTTTGATAGTATTTTGGGTGCTGGGTCATATCGCTATACAACTATACAATTTGCAGAAAGAGAAAGCTGAAAATCATCAGAAGAGCAAAAACAAAAATAATGATTATATGGAGATGAATGGTATAGCAGCATGCGGTATAGGGAACATTTTTCTGTTCATGATATATCATACAGATAGACCTATAATAACGGCAAGACATTTCCAAGCAATAGCCTCGACGTCATCCGGGAGATAAGTCAGTAAATTTGAGTACAATCGCAGGCTTCGGTTATCCCGTGCGAATGCGCCACACGAAATTCAGATGTGGGGGGGTAATTTCTAAATCACACGAGGTCCCCAGATAGTACTAATCCTGTGCGAATAGGGCTTTATTCTAACCCTAACCCTACCAGTCTACTAATACTCTACTAACACTCTAATGAGAGTTAGTCGACATGTAGGTGCAATGTTACTTAGTCAATAGGATGTGTTAAAGGGTCATGAAACCCCCCTCTTTCAGCTCAAGTCTAGCTCACAATCTTTTTGAAAAATGCAACTTAAATGGGCGTGGACGGCTGTGAGAAGAAGTGAGGGAGTGGGTGTGTCTGGCCACCACTGTCATTGCCAGTGGCCGATGCATCGACTGTCACTAAAAAGCAGTGATAAAAACGTGAGGAAATGCTAGATTTTTTTTAATGTCATTATAAAATATATAGTTGTTTATATAGATACTATAAATGCATATATTTGAAAATAATTAATTTTCCTCTAAAAAAAAACGCTCCGTGCATAACCTAGATCTACGCGCCCCCTGAACCCCCATAATAAAGATCGCTCTTTGGAGCTGGAAGACTTCTCATTTTAGACACAGACACACACACATACCTCTGAATTGATAGAAAAGTCCTCGGGACTTGGTTCCGCATCACTCGCAAGACGCAAACTGCATTGGTTGTCTTGTCAACAAGGCGAAATCCACCATTCTCCAGTTCTCGAAGCTAATATTTGCGGCACACACTATAGTTTAGATGTGTCCGTGGTTGATGGCAAACCAACCGCCCAGAGCCAGAGTCTAGCCCTGGAAGCATCGCGGGGAAACATATTCAACCCACTTGGACTTTTGCACAAACAAACACTTGTAGCGTCCCATATTTGTCTCTCTCATCTACTTCGCGATATCACAGTTTGACATGTGATCAACTTGGAAAGATCCACGTGGTGTCATGAATAATTAAGAGACAGTGTCTTCCAACGCATTCTCATAGGATATGAAAACTCAGTCTCATTAATAATTATGAGACACCGATGAGTCATCAACGCACTATACTGTGCACTGCCACGTCACAGCCTGTGATGAAGATTTTAAACCCGGAAGACGAAAAAAGCGGAAGAAAACTAAAATTTAACCATTTGAATCATACTATTAAATCTAACAGATGCTAACATTGTCTTCAATGGTGTTCAACACACATACCTCTGTTAAAATCTCAGAAAATTTGGTTTGCGGTTTCATGACCCTTTAAAGGGACCATCAAAATAAAGTGAAACCTTTTTATCTTTTTATTTTGCACAAGGTTGAAAGATATCCCTTGGCAGATTTGTACTGTAAGTGACTTCTGTGTGAGCTGTGCTACATTACTGACAATAGACATATGAGGAAGGCCACCTTCTCCAAAATCTTCTGAGGCAAAAGAAGAGACCCGTGATGGATGGGATCTAGGGAGGTGTCTGTTCTGACCCTAATGCTGGTCCCACAGTCCAATGCTCTAATAAGGCTTATTTTAAAATGTTCTTCCTTTCAGGCAATGTGACAAGAAATGAAAACTTATTTGGTGGACCAGTGGTCTTTTGTTGAAGTGCTGTATGGGGATGGCACCTCTCACAGCTCTGCCAGTGTTGGGTGGTTCAGGGTGATGGGGTCACGCTCACTGTGGAGGATTGAAATCCTGCCCACACAAGCTCTTTTCTGACTGCCCTGCGATACCCACTCGGATGATATAGTTTCAGGCTACAAAGACATGTAATGTGTGTCTCTATCAAGGCCATTTATTTCCTGACCCATGGTCTGACTGAGGACAGGCTATCTGACATCCAGAGATGGATGGTTACAAGTCATCTCCAAATAAAGTGTTATAGATCCAGATAAGGTCAGTGTCTCACTGGAAAAGGAAAATGTCTGAATGTGAGTTTAGAAATGACAATATTCTGTTGACCATAAGTAACGTTGCACCTACATGTCTACTAACTCTGATTATAGTGTTTGAAGAGTATTAGTAGACTGGTAGGTTTAGGGTTAGAGTTGACATGTACTTGCAAAATTACTTATAGTCAGTAGAATATTTGTTGAGGAGCATCACAATAAAGAGTTAGCAGATATTAAGCAGACAGTCTACTGATACTCTACTGACTGGTAGTTGACATTTAGGTGCAAAGTTACTTAGTCAACGGAATGTTCAAAAGGGACCATCAAAATAAAGTGTTACTGAAACAATTGAAATCTCAATGGAAATATATAGTGTCATTTTAAATCTTTGTGTGTGTGTGTGGCAAATCACTACTTTAAAAAGTAAAAAAAATTTCATCATGACTCATTTAATGGATTTTCTGTTGTTGTTGTTGTTAGCTTCAAATTTGACCGGAGAGGGTGAACCATACAGTCGATTTAAAATGATAGTCTTGTTTTTGCGATTGCTGTTGTAAGTTAATATCCTATCATTGGGTACCGGTTTACTTTTTTTTTTTAAAGCTGAAAGCAAAATATGTTGACTGCTTCCCCCACTTTCACATGTCCCAAGACACAATGAGATAATTAGCATTGATTTCTGTGCTACACTTGTCAATGTGATTCACTCCCCAAATGATCCACTGAGATTCTATTTCGTTTTTCTACCCATTTCCTTTACAGCTTTTCCTCTACCTAATAAATCCTTTTCACATATTGTGTACATGGGGCAGCTCATCAAAGACAGGAGGCTTCTGCTGCTGAAGTTTCCCAGGCTTTGGCCTTCAGCTGTTTGAATGCCCTGGTTGTCTTGCCTTGAGGAGAAATTCTCCTCCCCCTTCCTCGTTCTCGCAGCTCAGAATAGATCTCTTGTCTAAGTACACTTCTTCAATCACATGCTGTCATGAATATTCATGAGATGTGTTTATGAGGTGACCTTGAGATTTAGAGGTATGGATAAAATGTAAAGAGTTTGAATAGCTTTAAGTGGCAATGTGAAATGGAAATGACAAACATATTTAGCATAATAGTTGATGTCGATTTATCCTGTTGTGGTTTAGTCCTTATTTTCAATTCAGTGCTTATTTTTGCATTATCACTATTGAAAATTATCATTTCAAAGCGATTTACCTTATGAAAAAGAAGTGTGCTTAATTGTATTGAATTTGCACTTGTATATGTCACAGAGTCAGTCATCCTCAGCACCAGACCTCTCCTCTCCACTCTCTCGATCATAATCACTCGAATTCTGATCAACAACATCTGCATCAGCTCATCAAGGAAGGACTCACTATATAAACAGTCACTTCTCATTTCACCATTGTCACCGTTATTCCATACTGAACTACTCACCCAACTACCTACTAGTGTTGTCAAATGTACCGACATTGGTACTGAAATTTTTGGTACACGGGAGTGTCTGCAAACAGGCAGCGGATATATTTGGGATCTGCTTTTAAACGCTCCTGTGTATCTGTGTAAGCGCTCGGTGAAGACAACATGTTTTTGAAGTGATGGTCATTGTAGCCAATCACAGACATATGTTGAGCGCGTGAATGGCCAATCAAAGGTGTTTAAGAATTCGTTCAACAGCGCTCAATACGCTAGAGGATCAATACTGGTATCGTCACATTTTTAAAATTTCAGTAAAATTTCAGAAGTCGGTAATTTTGACAAAACTACTACATACTTGTGATACTTACTAGTACAATCCGATCATCAATCCTCTTCAGTCTCCAGCCATCTGGTATGCATCTGTCCGCACCTACAAAGATAAGAACTGTTATTTTCTGCTCAGTGTTTGCTGCTAATCATTTATCTCAGTCGCTCCCCTGCTTGCATCGCTTGTTTCCTGCTTTTACCTGCAACAAACAACCTTTGTAGAAGTTACCCACATAGCAAAATTGAGGTGGCCCAGTGATGGGCCACACGACCCACTTTCACTTGGCCCATGTACCGCAGTGAATTACGGTACATGACTGGACCAGGTCTGGTTGCCAGAACTCGGGCCATAAATGGCCCATGGCATAGCCATATCTCAGCCAAATGTATGACTAATAGCTGGCCCTATTCTGGCCCAGAATAGGGCCAGCTATAGTTATACATCTGGCCCTACAAAGGGCCAGAATAGGGCCAACTATAGTCATACATCTGGCCCTACAAAGGGCCAGAATAGGGCCAGCTATAGTCATACATTTGGCTGAGATATGGCTATGCCATGGGCCATTTGTGGCCCAAACAATTTATTCTACATGTCAGCCTCAACTAAACCTTGATCTAGCCACTTTATACACACCCTTGGCCCAGCTAAAGAACGTCTGAAAAACAACAGTATTCTTAACAAATTTTTATTGTTTCACATAAAACAATTAACAAACATCCTAAATGTATATGATGACATTCTTCTTTCAGACGAATACATTCTTCTTTCAGTCCTGGCTCTTCCTAGCTTTATAATGGCAGTGAATTGCTGTTTCTGTTTTAAAGTCCATAATAGTGCAAACAAAATCCCATTCAAAGTCTGCAAGTTTTCACAGAAGTAAGGAAACCTGTAGGCAGGGGTGTTCCTTTTTTTTTTTGCACAATTTGGCCAGTTTTCTTTGAAGTTACTTGTCCTTTCTTTGTTTTTGATCCACGTTCAGGATTGATGACAAGAAAGCATCTAAAAGGCAGAAAAGAAAAAAAAGACAATGAAAAATTATGGACTGAGTGTATATATTTTGACAGAGAGAGAGAGAGAGAGACAGCACAGATGATGTGTAAATAGAAACCAGATATCTATTTAACGACTAGTTTGTTTGGATAAAACTGAACATGAAAAAAAAAATGCATGTTGGATGTTGTGATCAATAACTGATAGTTTTTCTGCCCAAACTTTTTGTGCACAAACCCCCCCCCCCCCAAATAAAGGTCTGTGACACAGTTTAGTGTAATATGTCACGCTTGCGCTCATCCATATAAAGGCAATGAATAGGAACCAGCATCAAGCTTTTAAAAAAATATGCAAACTGATCACAGAATGGATAGTATGTGACAAATGCCATATATTCCAAACATTCTGGGGTATACAATTGGGTTTGGTAAAAATCAAACCAAAATGTAATGTAATATTTAATGAAAATCCTGACCTTGGCCACGGGTCTTCTGTACTTGACAGATGTGAACGTGAAAACTTATTGTTACAACGAACACAATAGATATAAATATTCTCATTAAATAATGTACATGGATAGTATATTTGTTTGTTGTGAATTTTAATTTCTCACAACTGCGGCACTAATAGTCTCATGAACAAGCATTTGAGCACAGAATACCAACAATCAATGTCAGGATTTTCATACAAAAAAAATATGGTAACACTTTACAATAAGGTTCATTAGTTAATGGATTAACTAACATAAACTAACAATGAGCAATACATTTGTTACAGTATTTATTAATCTCTTTTAATGTTAGTTAATAAATATTCAGCTGTTCATACACCTTATTCACAACAGCGCCAGGTTTGATTTTTAACAGGAATGAAAGCGAGGCTGTGAGGGATAGACCTCCATCTCTTCAGTGGGTTGTACTGCTATTAAATGTGTTTGCGGATTGTTCTGCTGACGAAACCATGCAAAAATATGTTTCTGAGAAATTCCAGTAGACCAAATAATCCAGACAATATGATCTGTTTAAAATGATAAGTGATCTAGGAGCTTTATACAGCGGATCCCATTGAAAACACAGTAAGTCTATCCCTCACAGCCTCACTTTCATACCTGTCATGGCGCTGGTCTGAATAAGGTCTATTGTTTGTTCATGTTAGTTCACAGTGCATTAACTAATGTTAGCAAATCCAACCTTTGATTTAATAATATATTAGTAAATGCTGAAATTAATTTAATCTAAGATTAATAAATGCTGAAGTATTGTTCATGCTTAGTTCATTTTAACTAATGATTTTAATTAATGAACCCTAATTGTAAAGTATTACCAAAAATACATTAAATGACAGTTTATTTTTCATTAAACCCTATCTATGGCACATTGCATGGGATCATTCTGTGATAGTTTCGCATCTTTTTTTTTATTTTTATCTTGATGCTAGTCACTATTCACTGATATTATATGGATGTAGGCAAGTGTGACAGTTTTTTGTATTCTCCTTTAGTGGTCAGAAAAGAAAAAAAGTAATACGATATTGAAACAACACCCCACTGCAAAAAAATACTTTACTTAGTATTTTGTCTTGTTTCCAGACTAAATATCTAGACAAGTAACAATGATTTTCTTGTTTTCTGAAAAATAAATAAATAAATGTGCGTAACGCACTGACATATTATTTCGCTTGTTTTAAGCATAAACTCACTTAATTTTGACTGATTTTTTCAGAAAACAAGAAAATTTTTACTTGTCTATTAAATGCTTCTTCATGTAAGAATTTTAGATATCTGGACTGGAAAAAAGAAGAAAAACACTAATAAAGAAGAAAAAACATTTGCAATGGGGTGAGTAAATGATGGCTTTTCATTTTAGGGTAAAACTACCCCTATAATGTTTACATACCAATAAATACAAAGCGTGGACTCTGGCAAATGTAGATTGCTGGACATCAGAGTTGCAAATTCCTGAAACAATTTTTTAAAAAGAACAGCACAACCATGATCAACAGAACCAAAACATAAAAAATATTATAACGTTAAATGAATGAGATTTGTTGAATAATCTGTAGCTGCTACTTATCTGCTTGAAGGATAGCACCGTCTCTTCTCTTTGACGTGGGCGAGTAGTTGTAGGACCATGGCATAGCAATCAGGAATAGGCCTACCACATTTGAAAACAGCATTAGGAACATGGATTTTCATGTGCTGCAAAATGACAACGATTCAAAAGCACGATCACAGAACTGATCTGACGCCATAGCATTTTTTGTCACCACATAGATAGACTATAACTGTAACACTATGTTATTTAAACGCACTTACGTTAGCACTGGAACGTCATCAGATTAGAAAGCCTGAAACGAAAAATCACATCAATATATAACATGGTAAATGTCGCCTATTATGTGAAATACTTAAGTTAAGGTAAGGTGGGACAGAGTGAACAGTGAATTGTTTGCGCGGTCGTAAACCGCGTTCGCAAAATCAAACCAAATTCGTGGAAACAATGTAGAAATGCGAACCCAAAAAAAATATATTGGCTTACCGTATCACTCAGTTGAACAATTTTCCATCTTCTCAAACTCTAAACCCCACTTATCGTCAGTCACACGCAAGTTAACGTTTCAGATGACAAATTCTTCCACCCGTCTTCATGCCGTTAACGTCCTCCATTTCCTGCTGCGTAACAGGCAACTAATGTTTCAAACACGAACTGAAGCTCACAAAAGCTTACAAATTGCTCACAAATTCTGTTTATCTTGATAACAGGAATGATTATGCTGTTCAGTTGAGTCCCGCTGACAAATCAAGTTTGCCTGTTACAGGCCTACTGTCTGTTCGCGTCACGTTTTGATTTGAATTGAGCGCGAAAAAAAAAAACAATCCCACAATGCAATGCATTTACACAGTATGATATAATGTATTATGCATTTATCAGGATGAAAACAGAAATGTGCTGTATATTTACAGCTGTTCTGTAAAAGATACAGCCTAATACTGTATTATGGAAATACTGAAAGAATACCTGTAAATTTACAGTAACGTCTTATATATATATATAATATACACACACACACACACACACACTTCTTTGTGTACTGTGTTAGTCTAACTGTGTCAGTATACATATTCATCTTATGTTGGTTTACTTCTGTTGTCCATTTATCTCTTTCGAAAAAAGTGTTTGCTAAATGATTAATGTAAATGTAAAGTTTGGTGTTGCATAATTGAAATTATTATGAATTAAGGTTGATAGAGAGCAATAAAAACACGCTGCAAACAGGAATAGGGGAAACAGCGGTGTGTATGAAAATATTATGAAATATCTGAAATTATATTTTACCTTTGGGAAAAGTCTGGCCACAAATATGTGGGCCACATTTCTATATTTTACATGTGGGCCAAATAATACACTTAACCACTGGCCCATGTGCTGTTTGCCGCCTTAAAGACGGTACCATCTCCCCATAACCGGGCCATGTTTGGTTCACATGCCTCATGCCAGTGCCGGCTTCATGCCAAATCTGGGCCAGAACAGGATATACTATTCTACAATATAAGATATAATATCATACATCATCGCCTGTCATATGAGGCATGAATATCATTTTACATAGAAACACACATAATTAAATAAGCTAAATGAGCTTTATGTCATGCATTTTAAAAATATATTTTCAAAATGTAGGCTATTTCAATATATTTTACAGTGTTTCACATATATGTGAATATATTACATTTCTGTATGGGAAAACATTGGGATTTTACTCAAAAATATTAAAAAAGGATTTTAAATGTGGCTCAAGATCGGCCATACATATATGGCCCACATATCTATATTTGACATCTGGGCCAAATACTCAATTTGACATCTGGCCCATGTCTTGGGTGCCGTCTTAAATCCAGTGCCATCTCTGCCAAACCCGGGCCATATTTGGCCCACATGCTGTATGCCAGTGCCGGATGAATGCCAGCTGTGCCAGACATATGCCGAATCTGGGCCAAATTTGTTTGCTGACTGGGTACCTTTGTGTTGCATTCTTCTGTTTGCCGACAGAAGTGTACTTCAAACGTATAACAAAAATACTTGCAGATAATATTATATTGTAATAAAAGGCCAAGTGTTCTTAAAGAGAGCACACTTTCATGACTGTCTACAGATCCAGGCCCCACCCTAGTTCCCAACCTTGAACTCTCTCCTTCTCTGCGGTCCCAAATATATTGATGATCCCGTCCAGCTATATTGATGACATGGTCCCAGTTCCCTTGTTGATCCCACTCCCTCCGCAAGGTCTGTCTAATTCCGCTGGTGTCACTCAGCTCCTTGTCTCCATCCCCGCCGCGGACTACCTCCACTGCTTCCCCACCACCAGCTCAGCCTTGTGCGATGGATCCCCAAGCTTCACCTCAGCCTGTCAGCCCATCAGCTCTTCCTTGGCTCTACGCTCCCTTGGCTCCTCCACGGTCCCTTATCGCTCGAGCTCCACCGGGCTCCCTCGTCCCTCCGGATGAGGCCTCCAGCTGCGCCTCTACCTCTTCCAGCTCCACCTCCATCAGTCGGATTTGCCTGGACCGTCCGCCCCTGACTCCTCCCTCCATCAGCTCCTCCGTGGGCCTTACTGTCGCCTCCACCAGGGTCTTCTCCATCGCCACCTTGGCCACGTCCACCTCCAAGACCACCACCCTCCCTCCACTGTTGTTTACGGTGTGCGGATGTGCTTTCCGGGAGGGAGGTGTAATGTCAGGGTGTGTTCTGTTGACTTATTTTGATACTCTGTTCTTTTTCCATTTGTCCATGTATCTCCAAATGCGAATAAGATGTGGAAACATGCAATATCATATGCATAATAAAATAACGTGATCATCAACATTAAAAAGCATATAAATCAACACTGCCTAATGTTACTGAATGAAATGTCGACCCAGGACGAGCTCTAGGAATGTGAAGCTTTGGGGGTATTGATGGACTTGATCTACTCCATCTGTGTTTTGTTCACCGTTCTGAATCCCATCCAGCCGTAGACAAAAATGTGATTTTCTCAGGTTTTTTGCTCAATGTTGCTTTTTTATTAAACTTATTCCATTCAAGTGTTGAGAAAAAAGAATGCATGAAGCTAGAATAAAATGCTTTAAAAAAACAAAAAAACAGAAGGGCTGTTTTTTCTTTTGATATACTGCATGTTCAGATATTCATACTAACAAAATATTCTGGGAAAATTTTGTGAAAATAGTCAAAAACGCTGGCGGTGGCTGGCAACTTAAAAAAAAAAAACGCTGGTGGTGAAAGAGTTAATTAATATTTTTGAAACTCCTGTGTCTTTTTTTGTGCATGCTTGCACCCACACATTACAGAGGGGTTTTTAAAAACCCCTAAACCTTGTGTTACGAACATGAATTATGTATGTTTATTGAGGAGCTGTTATTTTTCTAAGCATTTGAACTGATGGACACCCGATAAATGATGAAAAGAAGAAAGAAAACAATGAGTAAAAATGCTTTAGATTGTATCAGGGAGTTTTGAATGTGCAAAATGGCCCACTTTTTTCCTCAATGTTAAAGTAGTTTACTGATGTCTCAAGGCTTCATGTTAGTCATATGCATGTATGACTAAATGATTTGTCAGTATTATATCACTGGGTTGATATCACCCTATCATATGCTCAAATAGCTGGTTTATATTCTGCAGTCTATTAAAGTAAGGCACTGACAATTGTAAACCTGTCTAGAGCTCTGAACAGACAGTATCTCATCTCATCAATCTGACTGGCTTTAAAACAATGGTGTGCACAAGGCAAATGCACTCAGAGTGAAAGTGTATATTGCCACAATTTTGTTTCAGATTTTTGCTTCTTAAAATGCCTTCATTTTACAGACGACTTTGAAAACATGAAGATTGAATTTTAAAGTGATCAAAAAACTTTTTATGTTATATAATGATGCCTTCTTGCCTCGGGTCACATTGCAAACATAGGATAAATAATAATGTCCAAATTTTAAATCAAGTGAATGCCACTAAAGGCTAAAGACAACAACATATAAATAATGATGATCTAGTCAAAACTCACAAGACAGTTAGGATTATGATGTGTCTACTAAAAAGTTCTTTGTCTCTGCTTTAGCTATGGTCATTATATCAATGGTGCCCTAAAATGTTTTTTTGATATGTTTTCCCCATATTGTGTGACAAAAAATTTTTTTGCCCCTAAATAAGAAAGCTGTTAATTGTTCAAAAGTTAACAAGATGTGCATTTACACATGAATTTGATCTAAACTTTGTTTTTAATTGAGACAGAATATGCTAATCAATGACTAGAAGATAACTACTCATCGGCTACATAAATTAATCAACTAACCATTCAGAAATGTCCTGTTCTACATGTTGTCACTTCTTGAGTCTCTCCATCATCTGACTCCAGTTTGAACATAAAACGCTAAAAGTTTGTGAAATTGTGAACTGCAGCGCTACAACAACCAACATAATAAAATGTTTCCAGATTAACGTTCATCTGTTTCAAACAGAACTGAACATGATTTTAGTGCCACTCACTGGACATTCCAGTTTGAAAGTGTCGCGAAACATGCAAGAAGCAACATAATATAATGTTGCAGAAATGCCACCACAGGTATGTTTTTTCAATGAGCCTGCTCTGGTTTTTCATAAATTTATAATACATTTTAGTATGAAAATGATTGATTGATCATGATTCATTTGTGAAAATATTCATTTGCAGTTAGAATGCTCAAATACGCACATGATTAGTGAATAAGACCCATTGAAATTACTGAGCAAATAGCCTAATCACAAGAATATGCTAAATTATTCTGTTTGGTTAATAATTTTATTTTATTGAATTTTATTATATTAACATTTAGCATTGTTTTCCCCCCCTGATGAGTGAAACAGACCTGCAACCTACCAGATCACTGTATAAACAGTGCTTGATTTAAGAAGATCATTGATGCTCACATGGGCCTTCAGTTTGTATGTACTACAAAGTGTTTACAATAGACAACATTGTCTTATTATGGTTCGCTTACGTTCTCACTCCATTTTTCCATCATCTTGTGCATCAACAGCATAAACCCAGCCGAGTTTAAAGCAGTGATTCTTCACGGTGCTAGACAGCAATCCTGTGCTTGAATAACCATCCAGCGGTTCTGACCTCCTGGCCCTCTCATTCACATGACATTCATTTGAAGGACAGATGATAAGACGTGAATTACCTGGCCGTTCACCACAGCTGGGGCCTTATTGAGTGTGGGGGGTTGGAGGGCCATATATTAGAATCGGTGGTGCCAGTTCTTTGCTGTAGGCATACATCGCAAGCCTGTGGAATAATTAAATGTGTGTATTATTCTCAAGATTTCCAAAGAAAAGGTTTCAATGATGCAATTTGGAATAAGTTTGAAACAGGATCTCTCATGTCATTCTCATTTAGGCCTAGCAGTGTCTTCAATATATATATGTATATATATTATATATAATATAATTCTAGGACAAAAGGTTATTATAAATCAATAAAGGTTTTCTACTATCAAATGTTGACGTTAGCAAGGTGACTGCAATGCAAAACATGTTGTACAAGAAGTCTTGACTATAAGCTCAGCTATTTGTGTTAAAAAAAAAAACCTCTTAGTGCATTTTATCCAGATGAGTGAAAAGCAATAAATTATAAAACCTTGAATGAATAAATAATGATAGGACATAAAAGGATGTGAACCTTGCAATAAAGACCAGATGAAATCTTAGTGGTGTCGTAAATCATTTGTAATTTGGTTGACTGGCTTACATTCTCTCGGTTACTGCACGTAAAATGTATTCTGTTTGTGTCTATTCTTATTTTATTTATTTTTTTTGCAAAACTAGTGTTTTATTAATATTATTATTTATTTTGCTAAAATTGCTATGTATATTAAGTATGATAGGATTTTTTCTCTTGCATATTTGTCATATTAATTCGGAAGGTGTGGTTTTGCTTCATGTGAGCATTATGGAATCAGTAAAGAATCAGAGTTTGATGTGCAGTAATGAGATAACATGTCAATGACCTTTATTAATCAACATCAATATTTTAGAATATAGATTTGTCAAATTTGACTTCTCTTGTGTTCCGGAAAAAAAAGATTGCTATGCAGTTTTGGAATAAGTGATAAAAATGTTTAATAGCTTTTTTCAACACTTTCAACGTTTTTGAGTGTGATTTTGATATTTTGTTATCTTGCTCTGCTTTTTATGCTTTTTAATAGCCATGACAAAAATGATGAGGATATTGCAGTGTCCTGAAACACATCAAGCAACACACGAAAGCTATTAATCAAGCTGACTTGAGCGTAAATACAAAGTCATTAGCTCGCATAAAAATGAGCTTTTCCCACAAAAAAAACCCCATAATCTGAATAGCAAAATCATATTTGATACAGTAGGTTTATCATTTATGTTACCATAGCTTGCACATGAATTACAGAGAGAGAGAGAGAGAGAGAGAGAGAGATCTGTAAGCATCCTCATTCATCTCAATAGCAGCTGTCGCACACAGACCTGGGTAAGCGACCTGGAAGCTGCCATCTGTTCTTCATGGGCATTTCGTTTTTAAGAACCAATCATCTGAGCCATAAATACCAACACAACATCATTTGTAAGTTTTTTTTAGCAAAGTTTTACTGAAGCATAACTGTCAGTAGAAATATAACCTGATTTCTCTAGCAAGGTAAAATCTTTTAATTTTGATGTAATCGTAAAAATATTTTTTTATATATATAGGCCTATATATATATATATATATATACTGTATATATATATACATATGATGAAAGTCCTCTTCCATCTTGATGTAAATACGCTTCAAAACTGAATTCATTACCCTTACTTAATTAATTAAATATTTATTCAAAATAAATCAGTTTAGTTGGGTCAACTACAGATCCAATGCCTATGGCTGCGTTTCCTAAAAGCATCATGAGCTGAATTGATCGTAGAGACCATTGGTGGTAATGCATATACCTTCAACTTAGCTCATGATAAAGGCATAAAAGTTTTAATGCTCACACCTGGATTCGGAAAAACATAAGTTTTCCAATTTTGTCAACAATTTACTCAAATTCTATTAGCCAGCCTTCAAACAGTCAGTCAGTCTTTCCCCTCTGCCAGAGAAGGGCATATGCAGGTCAATGCTTTCTTGGTTTTGTCTCTTAACTGGACAACGCTTCCAGTCAAGTCAGTCTCAAAGAGTCATCCTGTTCCCCCTTGGTGTACCACAGAGTTCAGTGCTTGGGCCCTTAATTTTCTCCATTAACAACCTTTTGCCTGAAATGATCATTTAATTGCACAATCATTTAATTGCATGATCAAGTCTTAACTTGACAATGCTGACGACACTCAACTACATTTAATACCACTTTTTCTTACAAGATCTAAAATATCTAAATGGTCACTCATCAATGGCTTAAGATGGTCACTCAATTTCAGTCTTACCAAATTTCTCTCCCAAAAAAAAACAAACAAAAAAACAAAAAAACAATCACACCCCTATATTAAACTGACCTCTGTTTAAAACTGGGATAGATTTAGTTTATACAATGGCATGTAGTGTATAAAGGACCTAATTCCAGTGGTTGCATTAAATAAGTATTTTTACTTTGTTACTTTACTTAAGTAAATTTCTCAAGTATCTGTACCTTATACGACGTGAAACTGCCTCGAAGACCTATATATTTACTCCTAAATTTACTAAATATATAGGCTATAAACTGTGTTTACACTTTTTAAAAATGCCTAGTGCCAGTGTTTTGCATGCGTTTGACCAATCAACATACTTGCGTCACTGGTACAGTAGTTCCTATTGTGCTTGGTTAGACCCTACTCTGAAGTAGGAGCTAATTTAGTTCCCCAAAAGGAGTTCCTAGAACTAAAAACATTCCCAGTTCTTAAGGTGCAAATATGCCAAAAAGCGGGTACTTCAAACAATAGTTACAGGAACTATGAAAAGGTTCCTTCGGTGTGAAAAAAACCCTTTTATTTCCAGTCTAATTTAATGGAAGTGGCCACAATTCATATTAGCGTGCCCTTGCTCTAGATCTCATATTAATTTCACAGAAGAAAACAATAATAATACAAGTATACCGTACACACAATTGCACCACTAATACCACTTGTATTTAGGGACCCATCTTGGCTGAGTTCAGTGCTGTATATTGAGAAACAATTATATATTTATAATTTTTGTGAATGCAACAGTTCTTGCTATGACAAAATCATTTATGCATGGACAGTCAACCCTTACATTGTGCTAAATGTAATTACACCACCAATCCATCAAGGAAAGCCCTTGTTGCTCTTCATAATGGCAGAGAAACATGACTCATCAGCAGCTGGCTAATGTGTCATATATCATGACTGGTCTTTCACAGGGATTGTCTGCCTCATTGTAATTACAGTGTGCACAGAAGCACAAAGCACCCAAGGAAAGGTCGAAGAAAATGGCACAAGAGACACATAACCAAATGAGAGCCGACAGGGAAGATTGTTTATGTGAAAGGGCTGTATCCAGGAAAGAGGAAGAAGAGAGTGTAAGGTTACCTTGAGAGTTTTGTGGAAACACAAGGACAGTGGTGACTCTGACTATATAATGATGCATCTAGACCAGGAGTGTCCAAACCTGTTCCTGAAGGTCCGGCATCCAGCTGAATGTATCTACAGCTTGCCTCTATACACCTACCTGGTTTTATAAACTGAACTGGTTTACTGAAAGTAATGATTTTATGTCTTATGTCCAACTTCTTGGTTTATTTTCAGGTTTGAATGGGAAACAAAAAACCTCAGATTATCAATGTAGTCTCCGAATTTTGGACCCGACTGAATGTTAATATTCTCCTGTTATCCTGAGTGTTTATTTTGATTTATTGTTAAATAAAGTATATGGCCACTCATCCTTCGCTGCAACAATAACAATAACGCTGACAATAACAGAATGTTATAATTTATGTTTTAATTTAAAGCTGAGTGTGTTGTCAATTACCACAGACAATAGGCCTACATTTGGACGCATCCATCTTATTGTTAAAAACAACACCATGCAGTTAGTTATAGAGTACAGTGAAAATATTTTATGTGGTAGTATGTTACATGTGGGTTTTGTTGTGTCTTGTATATCACGTGATTCCATGTTTGTCATGTGAGCCTGCCATGTGTCTTGTCTTTTGTTATGTTGTTGCTCAGTGTCCACAGGTGTTCCTCGTCTATGTTTATTAGTCTCCCCAGGTGTCTCCTTTCACCACGCCCCCTTGTTATCTTGTTTAGCTTGTTTGTCTGTGTATTTAAACCCCTGTGTTTCAGTTGTTGGCTGTCGGTTGTTGCTTTATGTTGCTTGTAGTGGTGTGTTATGTTCCCAGTCTTGAGTTCCATGTTCCTGTCTTGAGTTCCATGTTCCTGTCTAGAGTTCCATGTGAAGTCATTTTCCCTGGATTACCTGTTCGTTAAATTAAAGTGCTTGCGTTTGGATTCACTCTCTGCTTCATTCCTGCTACTTCGTGACAGAACAACCGACCCACCAAATGAATCCAGCAGCACAGATTATGTGTCTCCGCCAGGGAGATCGGTCCATAGGAGAGTACATTATTGACTTTATTGAACTGGCACATGTCTCATCTTGTGACGAGATATGCCTGATGATCTTCTTCAGGGGAGGGCTATCCGAACCACTCTACTCCCTTATGCCACTCCATCACCCTGGTTGTAGTCTTGGGGAATACGTTGTCCAGGCTCTTTTATTGACCGATTCTCTGTCAGCCGAGCCTGAGCTCCACGTCAGCCCTGCCCAGCCTGAGACCGTCCGCACAGAGCCTTCACCGCTGGTCCCGTCCAGCACAGAGCCTTCGACGCTGGTCCCGTCCAGCACAGAGCCTTCACCGCTGGTCCCGTCCAGCACAGAGACCGTCCAGCCAGAGACCGTCCAGCCAGAGACCGTCCAGCCAGAGACCGTCCAGCCAGAGACCGTCCAGCCAGAGACCGTCCAGCCAGAGACCGTCCAGCCAGAGGCCGTCCCGCCAGAGCTTCACGTCAGCCACGTCCAGCCAGAGCTTCACGTCAGCCACGTCCAGCCAGAGCTTCACGTCAGCCACGTCCAGCCAGAGCTTCACGTCAGCCACGTCCAGCCAGAGCTTCACGTCAGCCACGTCCACCCAGAGCTTCACGTCAGCCACGTCCAGCCAGAGCCTGTCCACGTCACGTCTGCACAGCCAGAGACTGTCCACGTCACGTCTGCACAGCCAGAGACTGTCCACGTCACGTCTGCACAGCCAGAGACTGTCCACGTCACGTCTGCACAGCCAGAGACTGTCCACGTCACTTCTGCCGAGCCAGAGACGCTCCACGTCACTTCTGCCGAGCCAGAGACGCTCCACGTCACTTCTGCCGAGCCAGAGACGCTCCACGTCACTTCTGCCGAGCCAGAGACGCTCCACGTCACTTCTGCCGAGCCAGAGACGCTCCACGTCACTTCTGCCGAGCCAGAGACGCTCCACGTCACTTCTGCCGAGCCAGAGACGCTCCACGTCACTTCTGCCGAGCCAGAGACGCTCCACGTCACTTCTGCCGAGCCAGAGACGCTCCACGTCACTTCTGCCGAGCCAGAGACGCTCCACGTCACTTCTGCCGAGCCAGAGACGCTCCACGTCACTTCTGCCGAGCCAGAGACGCTCCACGTCACTTCTGCCGAGCCAGTGTCTACGGACAAGATGGCCGCCTCCGAGCCAGTGTCTACGGACAAGATGGCCGATCCAGAGACTGTTCACGTCAATTCCTCTGAGCCAGTGTCTACGGACAAGATGCCCGATCCAGAGACTGCTCACGTCACAACCTCCGAGCCAGTGTCTACGGACAAGATGGCCGCCTCCGAGCCAGTGTCTACGGACAAGATGGCCGATCCAGAGACTGTTCACGTCAATTCCTCTGAACCAGTGTCTACGGACAAGATGGCCGATCCAGAGACTGTTCACGTCAATTCCTCTGAGCCAGTGTCTACGGACAAGATGGCCGCCTCCGAGCCAGTGTCTACGGACAAGATGGCCGATCCAGAGACTGTTCACGTCAATTCCTCTGAACCAGTGTCTACGGACAAGATGGCCGCCTCCGAGCCAGTGTGTGTGCCTGTTCCCGAGCCAGTGTGTGTGCCTGTTCCCGAGCCAGTGTGTGTGCCTGTTCCCGAGCCAGTGTGTGTGCCTGTTCCCGAGCCAGTGTGTGTGCCTGTTCCCGAGCCAGTGTGTGTGCCTGTTCCCGAGCCAGTGTGTGTGCCTGTTCCCGAGCCAGTGTGTGTGCCTGTTCCCGAGCCAGTGTGTGTGCCTGTTCCCGAGCCAGTGTGTGTGCCTGTTCCCGAGCCAGTGTGTGTGCCTGTTCCCGAGCCAGTGTGTGTGCCTGTTCCCGAGCCAGTGTGTGTGCCTGTTCCCGAGCCAGTGTGTGTGCCTGTTCCCGAGCCAGTGTGTGTGCCTGTTCCCGAGTCAGTGTGTGTGTCTGTTCATTCTCCAGAGCCAGTGTCAGAGTGTGTGTCTGTTCATTCTCCAGAGCCAGTGTCAGTGTGTGTGTCTGTTCATTCTCCAGAGCCAGTGTCAGTGTGTGTGTCTGTTCATTCTCCAGAGCCAGTGTCAGTGTGTGTGTCTGTTCATTCTCCAGAGCCAGTGTCAGTGTGTGTGTCTGTTCATTCTCCAGAGCCAGTGTCAGTGTGTGTGTCTGTTCATTCTCCAGAGCCAGTGTCAGTGTGTGTGTCTGTTCATTCTCCAGAGCCAGTGTCAGTGTGTGTGTCTGTTCATTCTCCAGAGCCAGTGTCAGTGTGTGTGTCTGTTCATTCTCCAGAGCCAGTGTCAGTGTGTGTGTCTGTTCATTCTCCAGAGCCAGTGTCAGTGTGTGTGTCTGTTCATTCTCCAGAGCCAGTGTCAGTGTGTGTGTCTGTTCATTCTCCAGAGCCAGTGTCAGTGTGTGTGTCTGTTCATTCTCCAGAGCCAGTGTCAGTGTGTGTGTCTGTTCATTCTCCAGAGCCAGTGTCAGTGTGTGTGTCTGTTCATTCTCCAGAGCCAGTGTCAGTGTGTGTGTCCGTTCATTCTCCCGAACCAGTGTCAGTGTGTGTGTCTGTTCCCGAGCAAGTTCCTGAGCCAGTGTGTGTGCCTGTTCCCGAGCCAGTGTGTGTGCCTGTTCCCGAGCCAGTGTGTGTGCCTGTTCCCGAGCCAGTGTGTGTGCCTGTTCCCGAGCCAGTGTGTGTGCCTGTTCCCGAGCCAGTGTGTGTGCCTGTTCCCGAGCCAGTGTGTGTGCCTGTTCCCGAGCCAGTGTGTGTGCCTGTTCCCGAGCCAGTGTGTGTGCCTGTTCCCGAGCCAGTGTGTGTGCCTGTTCCCGAGCCAGTGTGTGTGCCTGTTCCCGAGCCAGTGTGTGTGTCTGTTCCAGAGCCAGTGTCAGTGTGTGTGTCTGTTCATTCTCCAGAGCCAGTGTCAGAGTGTGTGTCTGTTCATTCTCCAGAGCCAGTGTCAGTGTGTGTGTCTGTTCATTCTCCAGAGCCAGTGTCAGTGTGTGTGTCTGTTCATTCTCCAGAGCCAGTGTCAGTGTGTGTGTCTGTTCATTCTCCAGAGCCAGTGTCAGTGTGTGTGTCTGTTCATTCTCCAGAGCCAGTGTCAGTGTGTGTGTCTGTTCATTCTCCAGAGCCAGTGTCAGTGTGTGTGTCTGTTCATTCTCCAGAGCCAGTGTCAGTGTGTGTGTCTGTTCATTCTCCAGAGCCAGTGTCAGTGTGTGTGTCTGTTCATTCTCCAGAGCCAGTGTCAGTGTGTGTGTCTGTTCATTCTCCAGAGCCAGTGTCAGTGTGTGTGTCTGTTCATTCTCCAGAGCCAGTGTCAGTGTGTGTGTCTGTTCATTCTCCAGAGCCAGTGTCAGTGTGTGTGTCTGTTCATTCTCCAGAGCCAGTGTCAGTGTGTGTGTCTGTTCATTCTCCAGAGCCAGTGTCAGTGTGTGTGTCTGTTCATTCTCCAGAGCCAGTGTCAGTGTGTGTGTCTGTTCATTCTCCAGAGCCAGTGTCAGTGTGTGTGTCCGTTCATTCTCCCGAACCAGTGTCAGTGTGTGTGTCTGTTCCCGAGCAAGTTCCTGAGCCGCCCGAGGGGTCTTCACCGCCGTGGCCGCCCGAGGGGTCTTCACCGCCGTGGCCGCCCGAGGGGTCTTCACCGCCGTGGCCGCCCGAGGGGTCTTCACCGCCGTGGCCGCCCGAGGGGTCTTCACCGCCGTGGCCGCCCGAGGGGTCTTCACCGCCGTGGCCGCCCGAGGGGTCTTCACCGCCGTGGCCGCCCGAGGGGTCTTCACCGCCGTGGCCGCCCGAGGGGTCTTCACCGCCGTGGCCGCCCGAGGGGTCTTCACCGCCGTGGCCGCCCGAGGGGTCTTCACCGCCGTGGCCGCCCGAGGGGTCTTCACCGCCGTGGCCGCCCGAGGGGTCTTCACCGCCGTGGCCGCCCGAGGGGTCTTCACCGCCGTGGCCGCCTGCGCTTCTGGCTCCACCCTGGTCGTCTGCAGTTCCTGCTCCGCCCTGGCCGCCTGCGCGCCCTTGCAAAGCCCTGGTCCCATTCCCCTGCACAGACTTGGCCCTCCTTCCCTCCCCCAAGACCACCTCCGCGTCACCTCCCTCCTGAACTTGTGGTTTTTTTTGTTTTGTTGTTGTTGTTTTGGTGTTACACTAGGGGCGTCGGGAGCCGCCCATAGGGGGGGGGCTATGTTACATGTGGGTTTTGTTGTGTCTTGTATATCACGTGATTCCATGTTTGTCATGTGAGCCTGCCATGTGTCTTGTCTTTTGTTATGTTGTTGCTCAGTGTCCACAGGTGTTCCTCGTCTATGTTTATTAGTCTCCCCAGGTGTCTCCTTTCACCACGCCCCCTTGTTATCTTGTTTAGCTTGTTTGTCTGTGTATTTAAACCCCTGTGTTTCAGTTGTTGGCTGTCGGTTGTTGCTTTATGTTGCTTGTAGTGGTGTGTTATGTTCCCAGTCTTGAGTTCCATGTTCCTGTCTTGAGTTCCATGTTCCTGTCTAGAGTTCCATGTGAAGTCATTTTCCCTGGATTACCTGTTCGTTAAATTAAAGTGCTTGCGTTTGGATTCACTCTCTGCTTCATTCCTGCTACTTCGTGACATAGTAACTGACAGCATAGATACCTCTCAAAAGTTTGGGGATGGTAATGTTTTTGGAAAAAAAGTGTCTATGCTGCATTTATTTGATCAACATACAGTAATAAACAGTAATACGGTGAAAGATTATTATAATTTACAATAAATGTTTTCTATTATAATATATTTTAAACTAATTTATAAATATACATATTTTTTTCATTAAAATGCCAGTGTACTCTTGTTGAAATCTACAGTATAGATTTGTATTCAAACACATTTTTGTCATTAACATATAGTTTTGTAAGAGAGTTGCACTTCTCTCCCTTCAGCATCCACTTGTATATGCAACTATTATTACATGAGCAAACCATACAATTGCCATTTACAGTTTCTCACTTTAACGCCTCACCAGGTTTGATTATGATTACATGAGACAACTCGAACACTGTTTAATTCCAGCAGCTCTTATTGCCAAATGGCCAGAGCACAAAAGCATTCTGAACTCAGGTAATTGCTACATATTTTTGCTCTCATAAAATGACCAGCAGCATCATAAATAAACCAATACCATGAATTATGCATTCAAAATATGCATTAATGGCTCTGGAACATTGAAGTTGTGACATGTTTAACAAATCTCTCTAGATAAGTGTGTTACCAAATGTGCTATTTTCATATTTTTATACATTCAAAGCATATGTTTATCATTAAGCTCTCAAGCCGGTCTATAAAATGTTCCTCATTTGTTTTCTATTGGCCATAGAAAGGACAAATGCATAATGAAAAAAGTCTTACAAGTTTTAAAAGAGTATTTTGATGGTCCCTTTTGAATGTGCTATGACTATAAGCATTGGAGTATTAGAAATACTTTATTGTGATGGTCCTCCAACAGACATTATACTGACAGAAGTCATTTTGCAACTACATGAACTCAGCTTAATCTAGCCCTAACCCTACCAGTCTATTAATACTCAACTGACACACTAATGAGAGTTAGTAGACACGTAGGAACAACGTTACTTATAGTCAACAGAATGTGTTAAAGGGACCATCAAAATAAAGTGAAACCCAAATACTTTAAAATAATGTACTTATTTGTGAACTGAATGTGATGTTTTCAGACACTTAATTGCATGTTATTTACAATTAAATTCAAATTAATTATAGCTTTAATGTACATTAAATGCAATTAGCTTAAAGGATTAGTTCAACTCAAAATGAAAATTTCCTAATAATTTACTCACCCCAATGCCATCCAAGATATCCATGTCTTTCTTTCCTCAGAACTTCCGCCGGCGCCGGTGACATCGAGCGTGACCTTTCAACATGATGTTCATGTTCATCACGTAGTTCCCGGCGCATTGCAGATCAGCTCAATCCAATTGTAGTTAAAAAGTATATAATTTTTCTTTCTTTTTTTTGTAGAAAATGACCTATCGTTTCGCTAGATAAGACCCTCTTCCTATTATTGTTAAAATTACAATAATTTAAATAACCAGTCGTGCACATTCAATACAATTATGCACACTTTTTTTTAACAAGGAATGTTTGGTTACTGACGTGACAGCCCATCTGTCTGATTGCTTAGAAAACCAATAGCACATTAAAGGGCCCCTATTACATGGGCCCTTTTGGGCTCGTTGAAGACAGTAATTTGAAAGTGATTGCAGTACCAGTTTTGGCCACAATCTTACATATGGTTCCTTTAACAAGTGCATGTCCATCAACCGATTATTTTACTTGTACTAATTTATTTACCAAGTATGTTTCTAATATATTGCGGTGAACACGTGGAAACTGTATCAATAGCATGTAGGCTATGCAATGTATACATTAGCCGAGCTCTAGCGTGAATGACTGATGTAACATAAACATTGGTAAAATAAATCTTGCTTCATGCTTAATCTTTCCTCAAAGTAGTGAGAACGACAGACAATCTGCATTAATAGACAGTTTTATGTAATAGTGGCAATAAGTGGGCGGGCGAATGTTTCGTCTTTTGTGTCACTACAAAACGGCTTATGACTCGTTTGAAAAACAATTAATTTCATTGACTCAGAGTCGACTCTTACTTTTGAAAGACAATAACTTTATATACGGTGCACTTTCAGATTTAAAACTTTGCAGGATGGTTTCATTCACTTAGAGCTATATTACTCACTACATGAAAGGTAATATTCAAAAATCCATGATAAGGGCCCTTTAACCTGATTTGAGGTATTATTTATGTCCCCAACACAGAAAATAAGTGGCCTACATTGCCATACATTTTCCAGACTTTTCCTTTTTTTTTTATATATATACAGGCACACACTAAACATAGATTAGTACTATCTTATAAATTGGCAAAGGTGTCTCCAAACAGGAAATGAGCTCTATTGATCTGGACAGAGACACCAATGGCTCCTAACTAACTCACGATGCTGGCTGGCGCAGACTGCAGGGCACAGCTTGGCATGCAGTTTGTCAGTTGTCAGGGCTCCACAGTGGCCAGAAGTACTTTTCTTCCGCTGGATGACCAGGCTTGTTTGCATTGATAGATTCAGGTTAAGCCCCCGGAGCGAACGCTGCATTGTAAGGCCCTATTTTAAGAGCAGCTCGCCTCTGATTTCTGTTAAACTGTGACCAGAGCACCACAGATGCCAATGTCACATTGTTAGCTAAAGAGTTCAAGTGTGCACATAAAATGTGTGAAATACGGGGTGATTCATATGTGATTACTGTGTAGAGAAATAGTTAATAAAAATTGCGATGGAAACGATGGAAATTATTTTCGTTTTTTTTTTCCGTCATATAATTTCTTGTGTCAACAAAGCCAATAAACACTAACAAAGTAGTCCAGTCTGCAAATAATAAACATTCAGATAAAACAATTTGAAAAAGGCAAATATTTTATATGAATACAGTAATTTCTACTATGAAATGGATTTAATGTCCTTCATATATGTCGTAATGTTTTGGATAAAGTATTAAACTTGAGATTTGTAATGACAGAAATGGTTAGTTTCTTTTTTCTTTCTACAGGTCCCCACACATGCATGTGTCTTTAAATGCAAATGAGCTGCTGCTCCCTGGTTTCCAGAAGAGGGCGGAGCCTGTACCGTTCGTGCCTCGGAAACCAGTAAAGGACAGAACCAGTAAATGCATATTACAATTCTCAATTACATGAGTTGTGAAAATACAAATACACGATAAAAGCTTGAAATGTATGACTGTACAGGAAAAACTAAAAAAGACAGAATGATTAAAGGTTCGTTGGGTGGAGGGAGTTTAATGCGAGCAGCGATGCTGTGGAGGAAATGCTGAAGGAATGGGAGTTTATATGTGCCGCTGTGACAGATGTCAACACTGGATTGGAACACGTCTAAATAATAATAACACGAACAATATTCGCAATAACATATGGTTTTACTGAATAATTAAGTAAACATAATGTCTTCATGACATGTGTCTTTGAAAAGAAACCTCATGGTTACACTTTATTTTGATAGTCACTTTAGACGTTCTACTAATTACTAATAACTTTTCAACTACATATCAACTAACTCTCATTAGAGTATTAGTATATTATAGTAGACTGTCAGTAGACTGGTAGGTTATGGTTAGGTGTTAGGGTTCGGGTTAGGAGAATAAGTTGACTTGTAGTTGCCAAGTTACTTATAGTCAATTGAATGTCTGTTGGGGGACCAACAAAATAAAGTGTTAGCAGATATTAAGCTGACAGTCAACTAATTTACTCTAATGACAGTTAGTTGACATGTAGGTGAAAAGTTACTTATAGTTAGTAGAATGTCTAAAGTGGACTATCAAAATAAAGTGTTACCAACCTCATTGCTGAACTGGCTACTCTGCTGTCTCAGACGACGACCTCACTTCCTGTTGGTCACCGTAACTTCTGTTGGTTGCAATTCGCAACCTCACCACTAGATGCCGCTAAAATGTACACACTGCACCTTTAAACTAAGTTCTCTTTCACGTCTTATTGCACTTAAACTGCACAAATACTCACAAGGATATGTCAAACACAGGCGGTTATGTTTGTGAATGTAAACAGCAAGTAAAGAAATCACATGTGTGTATTAGATCTGGGTATTAAAGTGATATATATATATATATATATATATATATATATGCTTTTAATATGAATCAAACAACAAAAGTAAAACTGAAAATCACTCTCTGCTCTTGACTGAATAACTTTACATTTCTTACTTGAATGCTGCTGTGAAATGCTCTGGCGAGGAGATGAACATTGCTAACATGGAGGAGCTAAGCTAATAGGGTGGAGTCTGTCAGCAGTCATGGGCTAAGCATATGTGACATCACACAGAACAGCTTGTTCTGAGACTGCTTATGATTTATGAAAAAAACAGGAGTGGGTGGATTTACCATTACAGGGTTGTTGTGTATACACATATTTATGTTCAAACACCATTTAAAAGTGAATTTTGCACAATAGGTCTTCTTTAATAAATATTGACTGCTGAATTTGCAATTTTCAGACCATTCAATGCAAATGCAAAAATGAAAAATTGAATCCAGACATTCATTTTTCTTGTTTTTCCATTCATATTATCAATGGAAAGTTGCCCTTTTCTCCCTTTTTTTCAATTTTACTTTTGCTAAATTGTGACTTCAGAAACAAACATTTGAATAAATTAAATCTAACTGATTTTCAAATTTTCGTCTTTAATTTGCGCCGTGGGCGGTACCAGTAGCATGGGGGTGTGACCGTGGACTATACTATTATTTCATTGATGCAACTGCTTTATTTACACTGCATGCACGTTTGAGAAGTTTAAAAGACAGAAAACAGGGCGACATTTTTCACCCGAAGTGACAGTTTTTATTCATAATAACTGCACTGTTAACCCTTGCTGTAAAAAAAGGGCCAAATTCGGACAATATCAAACCATTTTCCATTAAAAAGTGTTGCCAGTATTTTACTGTAAATAAAACTGGTAAGGTCTGCTGCGTTCACACCAAACGTGACGTCTGTCGTGTCTAGTTGGACGCTTGAACCTTTTGAATGCATTCGCGCGTCCAGAGCGAATTGGACGCGCGTCTGAGGCGAAATACGCTTCTGGGAGGGGCAAGTGCTATGTAGATCGAGCATTCAACGAGAGAGTCACCGCTCATTTGCTCTGGAGAGCAGAACAGCGGTGTAGGGGTCATCGTCGCCGTAGGCCTACTTGCGTCCACCAGACCCTCCGGAGGCGTTCCCAGTTTGGCGAGTTTCACCATTTGCTCCGGGAGCTTTCAGCGGTACTTCCGCCTGTCCCGCGCCCAGTTTGATGGCCTGTTGTCCCGCTTCGGAGCGAGGATCACCCTCGCCCTCATCCACCTAATCCGTCATTTATTTTTGTTTTGATGATAAATGTAGCCTCCAAAAGTGATTAACCCGTCCTGAGATTTTTCTCTCTCACAACACTGTCCAGACACGAACTATGTTCTTCTGCACTATAGTACGTTGGTTCCCAGACAGCAATAAAGTGTCGGCCCAGATCCGGCCCACATATGATGGATATTATCCGGCCCACACAAGTGGATCTGGGCCGACACTATATTGTTGTCTGGGTTGTCTTTATTAGAATAATAATGTTTCATATATGGAATAAAAAGCATTAGAAAATGAGTAGCCTATGTCTCATACCCGCAGCGGGTTATCTAGCATTTAGCCGATATAGGCTACATGTGATCATCACAAAGAGTTTTTTTAATTAAACTATTTTGCTTTAAGATAATTACTTTCAACCTTTTTTTGGCATAGTTTACTGTAGTGGAAGACGCATTATATCACATGACTTTAATTTTACTTTATTAACATTGTCATTTCCGGATACTTTTCAGTAGCCTATTTCTATTCATTAAAAATAAACAAGTTCTGATTTGCAAATGGGCTTACTGCACAAATAATTCTTCTTTTTTTTAATGGTGTCAACTTTGAGTTGCTAAGTTTTTTTCTAATTTTTTTCTTTTCTTGTACAGACTGTATCGTGTTTTTGTATGATTTAATAGCTTTGCTACCATAGGTGGTGTTGCTATGCAGCTTTCCCTGTTTAATATACAGGTAGGGGATTTATTATTTAAAAAAGAATGATAATCGAGTTAATTTTTTTAAAGGGATTTAAAGGAATAACAATGGTAAAAGGTATGTCTAATTGTAGTTAAGTAATCTAGGCCTATTTAAACTATTTGCAAATAATTTAAGTAACACCGTTTTAATGGGAAATGGTTTGATATTGTCAGAATTTGGCCCTTTTTTACAGCAAGGGTTAACAGTGCAGTTATTATCAATGAAAAACTGTCACTTCGGGTGAAAAATGTCGTCCTGTGTTCCGTCTTTTAAACTTCTCAAACGTGCATGCAGTGTAAATAAAGCAGTTGCATCAATGAAATGATAGTATAGTCCACGGCCACACCCCCATGCTAATGGTACCGCCCACGGCGCAAATTAAAGACGAAAATTAGAAAATCAGTTAGATTTAATTTATTTAAATGTTTGTTTCTGAAGTCACAATTTAGCACAAGTAAAATTGAAAACAGGGAGAAAAAGGCAACTTTCCATTGATATTGTAACTGGAAAAACAAGAAAAATGAATGTCTGGTTTCAATTTTTCATTTTTGCATTTGCATTGTATGGTCTGAAAATTGAATTGTGAAGCGTTACACGGACCCGGTCGCCTTCATCTGACCCTGTTTTTTTTTTTTTGCCAGTGTATTTTTTCTTTCTATGTTTCAAACCAAATATGTTGATAAGCTAAGGTCTTGTGGTGAGCAGAGCGGTGTACCGTATTATGCTGACTGCATGTGCACATACACACAGAAACACAATATCTGGTGACAAACATCTCTAGAGGCACAGGGGTAGATGGTAACAATATAAATTACATTATTCATATGCTGGGAAGGCAAAATTCCATTATTCATAACATTCTTTGACGCCCTTGACCAGGACTTTTATATATCTACAAATAATCACCAGTATATAATCACCAACACAGCTGTGGCACTTTGTGTTTGGGGACTGTAAGAACTGGGTGATTCAAAACTATTTTGAATACATTATTTCATTCATTTATTTTAATGTGCTCTGTACTTATTGCTTAAAGTTTGCCAGTGGTTCAGAAAACTGGCTAAGAGACTACTAAGTCAGTGATCCTTTTGAACACGTAGGCCTCCAACATACATATTTCACAATCAAAAGAGGTTTTCACCTTATTTTTGACCTTTATGTTGTGCTAATACTACACCCATGTGAATAAAAAGTGTGCTTAATTGTACTGAATGTGCACTGTAGTTTACCTCGTCTTACATGTATATTTAACGTACTTTTAGATAATAAAATATTGATTTAAAGAGAGTACACTTTCATCTACTGTTTCTTAACAGTTCTTTTTTAATAATGTAAAGTTTAAAGTATATTTTAAATCATTAAGTTTTAATACTATTTTGTCGTGCTTTAAAGAAGTGCACTTATTTTGATGTGTTGACTGACATACTTGACAAGCACATGTATAGTACTTGATTACAGTTTTAACTGTAGTGTTATATATTACATTAAAAGTTCATTTTAAATGTACTAAATTGCAACTTCATTACAAATGTGAAATTATAAATATATTTAAATACATTCAAGCTTCAGTTGAAATGACATTAAAGTATTTTTTAGTTTTCTATAAATGTTTGTTAGTTCATTGAGCAGTAACTTTAACCATATTTCAAAGAAAATAAAGTAATTATGAAATTATATAAAGATGTATTTAAGGTGGGCCAAAAAACGCTCAAAAGATTAGTTTACTGCATTTAATAAATTTAAACTATAATGCATTTTCATTTAATAGTTCATGGCATGCAATTAAGAGAAAGCATTACATTCGGTTTGCACTTAAGCTTTCTCTCAAGGTGTATTATATTAACCATACTAAGTATGTTAAAATGAACTTCTTTTTCACAAGGGCAGTTAAATATCCAATACCATAGCTACACATAATTACAACAGCTGTGCTAATGCTCATATTGAATACATTCATTAACTGTCTTGTTCTATTGCATGTTTTGAACACTGCGTCTTCTCTGAAATTGCGAGCTCTAGATTCCTCTTTATTCAGTTGTTATGGGGCTTTGTGAGTGTAGTTCATTCATGTTGATGAGTCACAGGGCTGTTTATTCAGAGCTCTGTCAAAAGCGTGTCTTTTCTCCTTTTTTGAATTATCCCGTAATGAAGATTAATAGCGCAGCTCTCTTGCATTTCAATGGTGATTTTAATCAGATAAATTGGAGCGGGCTTCAGGCAGGAGTAGGAGCGCTTGCTGCAGTCATTGTTCATGGCTAGAAAGGATCATCAGGTTCTGGGAAAGTGTCCTGAGGGCCAGCGCTCTCCTGGCTCACTCCAATCTATGTTTTGCTGTCTCTATCCTTTTCCACCCTTTCTTCAAACCTCTCTCTCTCTTACTCTCAGTGTTCACCTCAGAGACAGATATCACTCACAATGACGACTCAGTTTTTTTACTTTCATTTGCCCAAATATTCGGGTTTCAGAATAATAATTTCCCCCAAGAATTACAGATGAGAAATGTATAGAAATACATTATGCATATACATAAATGTAGAAGGCTTGAGTTTGGAACTCATTTGAGTTGAGAACACATTTGTTGTTGTTTAAAGGGTCATGAAACCCCAAACCAAATTTTCTGAGATTTTAACAGAGGTATGTGTGTTGAACACCATTGAAGACAATGTTAGCATCTGTTAAATTTAATAGTATGATTAAAATGGTTAAATTTTAGTTTTCTTCCGCTTTTTTCGTCTTCCGGGTTTAAAATCTTCATCACAGGCTGTGACGTGGCAGTGCACTGTAGAGTGCGTTGATGACTCATCGGTGTCTCATAATTATTAATGAGACTGAGTTTTCATATCCTATGAGAAGACACTGTCTCATAATTATTCATGACACCACGTGGATCTTTCCAAGTTGCATGACATGTCAAACTGTGATATCGCGAAGTAGATGAGAGAGACAAACATGGGACGCTACAAGTGTTTGTTTTCCATGTGCAAAAGTCCAAGTGGGTTGAATATGTTTCCCCGCGATGCTGCCAGGGCTAGACTCTGGCTCTGGGCGGTTGGTTTGCTATCAACCTCGGACACATCTAAACTATGTGTGCCGCAAACATTAGCTTCGAGAACTGGAGAATGGTGGATTTCGCCTTGTTGACAACCAATGCAGTTTGCGTCTTGCGAGTGATGCGGTATCAAGTCCCGAGGACTTTTCTATCAATTCAGAGGTATGTGTGTCTGTCTGTGTCTAAAATGAGAAGTCTTCCACCTCCAAAGAGCGATCTTTATTATGGGGGTTCAGGGGGCGCGTAGATCTAGGTTATGCACGGAACGTTTTTTTAAGAGGAAAATTAATTATTTTCAAATATATGCATTTATAGTATCTATATAAACAACTATATATTTTATAATGACATTAAAAAAAATCTAGCATTTCCTTACGTTTTTACCACTGCTTTTTAGTGACAGTCGATGCATCGGCCACTGGCAATGACAGTGGTGGCCAGACACACCCACTCCCTCCCTTCTTCTCACAGCCGTCCACGCCCATTTAAGTTGCATTTTTCAAAAAGATTGTGAGCTAGACTTGAGCTGAAAGAGGGGGGTTTCATGACCCTTTAAAGGGATAGTTAATCCAAAAATGAAAATTCTGCCATAATTTGATCACTCTGATGTCAATCCATGTCAAACTGTCTTTATTCCATTGAGATTAAAATGTTTGTGAAGAATACCCTGACCAGATTTTTCAGTTTAATTAAAGCAAATGGGGATAATGGCTTTCAAACTTTAAAATGACAAAAAGCACCATTGAAGTACACTAGCTTTCAAAAGCTTAGGTGTCACGTTGTGTCTGTGATGAATTGAAAGACGCAGGAACAAAAAAAAAGTCTTTAATAATAAATTTAAGAAGGAAACACGCAGGAGATTACCAGGAGATTACCAGCAATAAATCACAACCACGTAATACAAAGACGAGACTGAACAAAGAACTGAGGAAACTAAGGGCTAAAATACACAGGGAGATGTAATGATTGACAGGTGAATGTAATTAAGGGAACTAACGCCTAGATGTATCCCTGAAGGAGGGAGCGGAGACGTTACGTCGGACTGACGTCATGGAGTCGCCCAGTCACCTCCAAGTGGTAACAAAACGAGCCAATGACAATTTGCCAGTGAGATTTGCATGCTGAGTCACACCCACCCGGACATACGGATAAGTAGAACTGGCATTAATTACTTCATTTATGTGTTGGTGCAGGTTGGTGCCATTCAGCGGTGGCTCAGGGCGGCTGTGGCAGGGGGGATGTAACGTCTCTGTTCCCTCCTTCAGGGATCTAGACGTTCCCATTCAGTCAATCACATTCGACGTTACGTCGGACTGAAAAACACCATAGCCACTGAACTGTGTTACGAGGGTTGGAGATTGCTATCAAGCAACTGCGTGCCCTTTTGGCAACTCGCTCTCACAATGTCGTAACCTACCCAGCGCCCCATGTAAGCCCAAGGGGGTAGTCCTCCATACCGAAGGGGATCTACTTTCTCAGGGACAGGGCACCATATCAGGGACGGGGCACGCGGAGGACTTTAGTGACCTACCCCTAGAGGCTTGAGGACGGTCTCCTGGACGGTCTGGGCGGGCTGATCCCTGTGGGTGGCTCGAGGTGGACGGTATGCCTCCGTGCAGCCGCAGGGGGACAGCCCTCGGCTAAGGGGACTCGTGCCTCCATATTGAAGGAGAGTCCTGACCGCAATGCCAACATGCACCATCCACCATTCATCCATCAGATGAAGTCAGGAAACGACCGCATCCAGAAACACACGGACGGAAAACATCTTGAAAAAGACTCTGAGCGTCTGATGCTTGCTCTTTTAGGGAAACTGCTTTGATCGCCGAAGCACCTAGGGGTGAAACGCTGCACTCTCCCATGCACAGCAACCTGGACTGCTCTACACCACTGGATGCGTCGTCACACCGGCAGAGAGATCCCGTGACGAGCTGAAAGCAATAGCAATTAAAATAGTCTCCTAGATAGCAATTCGAATTGCTGTTTGCTCTTTGTGCTTTTAGAAATGTACTATTTCTCTTGAAAGGTGAATGGAATTAATGATCGCTGTACAACTGCACGGCTTCGAAGCAAAATATGAATGAACTAAGTAATGCCGGTCCTATTTATACCCGTATGTCTGGGTGGGTGTGACTCGGCATGCAAGTCTCACTGGCCAATGTTCATTGGCTCATTTTGTTACCACTTGGAAGTGATTGGCCTCTTAGGCGAAACCCCATGACGTCAGTCCGACGTAATGTCGAACATGACTGACTGAATGAGAACTAGGGATTCAAGACTAAACTGAACTGGAGACACAAGTGAGGAGGGACCCAGACCACAACCAGAACATTGGCCCACGGGAGGAGCCATGGTGGAGATTTGGCTAATGCCCCCAGGGGGATGACTGACAGCGATAGAAACGATGGAAGAGGTGAAGAGGGTGCAGATGGAGAGCTGACGAGACCGGGCAACAATGATGGTCCTGGAGCCTGACGCTCTGAGGCTCCTCGTCACGCAGTCTGAGGTGGAGCCAGGTGCCAGAGGACTGAGGTAGAGCTGGTGGGACTGAGGACCAAGGCGAGGCCAGAGGGAATGTGGAGCCCGATATGCAGAGCGACATCTGACCAGGGCAGAGCCGAAGGGATGAGGGAGCCTGGTGGAGCCCTAAGGACGATGGTCCCAGGATGAGCCGAGGGAGGGAGGAGAACAGGCCAACGGGATGAGGCGAAGTGAGGGGATCGACAGCAGGAGGCGGATCTAGAGGATCCTTTTGACTGGTCTGGAGACTGAAGACCTGAGGCAAATCCACAAAATAGAGCCAGCAGAGGTGGGTCAGAGGAACTGGCTGGACTTGGAAGTGGAGGCGGGAGAGGGAGGCTGGGTGAGTACTCTGGAGACACAGGAAACTCAACGGCGGCAATGTGGGGGGGCTTTCCTCTATGCTCTCGCATGCCGTAAGTACTTCCTCTGTGATCCGTCAGGCTCTGGCTCTGGAACGATCCTTGGCTCAGTCCTGACTGCTGGTCCAGCCCGTTCTCATTCCAAGGCGTCATATACTGACGCTCGTGACATTTCGTCTACATTCAACGCGCATGGTACCCTTTAGCGTCAATATGAGACGCAGATATATATGGGTCAGAAGGCGCCTCCTAGCGGTCTAACCCTAACCCTACACCATACCTAAACCTACCCATTTCTGTGCGTGTTATATTGACGCTAAAGGGGACCATGCGCGTTAGATTTAGACGAAATGTCAAAAGTGTCAGATATGACGCCAAAGGATGAGAATGCGTTGGCTGGTCCTGATGTGATCGTGGCAGGCTTCAGCTCTCCGTCTGCAATGGGCTCTAGCCTTACAGTTTTGCTGTTTCAAATATTTTTATGTAAACTGAGATTATTTCAGGATTCTTTAATGACTAGAAATTCAAAAGAACAGCATTTATTTGTAATATAAATATTTTGTAACATTATAAATGTCTTTACTCTCAGTTTTTATTAATTTAATGTGCCCTTACTGAATTATATTGATAATTTATTTAATAAAAAAAGTCAATCAGTTATAAAATCAATCAGTTTTGATTAATTTGATTAATAAATAAAATCAATCAGTTTTGAATGTAAGTGCATCTCAAGTGATTATTTTAATGACACTTTTATGCTGATATGTTGTTTTGAAGCTTGAATCGTCATTATTCAAATGTTCAACTTTTGTTTTCCACAGATTGTACATTATTAGCCTTAGTAATTAAGTAACTTCTGCCATTGTGCTGACTTTAAGCTCATGCCCCCTCTCCAAAAATGTTCTTATAGATTCTGCATTCAGAGGATGCATTGCAAGGTAGGAAGGCAAAGGCTTGTCTGAATCCAATGTTAGCATTATTTCTGTCTCCTGAGACCTTCATCTGATCGATTTTTGAAGGCAGCCTTTGATATCCCACAATCCTGTGCTTTCCATTCTGTGATAGTTGAGCTAAAAAATAAAGATGGCTTCTGAAAGTGGTCAGTTTCTGTGTAAATGTACGTCTTTGACCAACGTTTTCAACTTCTGATGACATTTCTAGCGAGAAATTACTATTGTAGCAATTAAATATTAGCTTTGTTCTCACCAATGCTCACTCTATTTTGCTGTAAATCATTAAACCGTGCCTCAGAAGTCTGTCAGAAATCAGTTTTGTGAGTTACCTTCTTCTGAAATGCTGCCTACAAAGTCACTGCCTGATAGTGACAGTGAGACAACAAGTCAGCTGCCTATGTTTGCGGATGCAGCCCATAATGACTGAGAGACATTGGCTTGAAACACAGGCTCCCCTGACTGTTGTTGTGTTTACAGAGACCAGAGCTGTCACATAGATACTGTTTTGACTCAGAACACATATTTCAGTGACATCTGTCAGGAGGTAAGTACATTTTATGCATGCTATTCCACAAACATGCTAAAGTTATAGCCGTCCAAACACTGCCCTGACGTCTAGGCTAAAACAAAGCAAAATTTGGGCAGTCAGTGAAAATTTTATAGACCATATAGGCCAAGAATAGATGCACAGGCTACACATAAATCATGTCAAAGAAATGAAAAGAAACCAAACACCTATCTCACTGCTGACTTTGCTTACATGATGGAATATCATATATATTTTTATTTTAGTAAAAAGGACATGTAACCAAATTCAATGTTTTTTCAGCTAGAGGTGGGTTACTCATAACCAGATTATATCAGGTCTATAGTTAACCTTAAACAGTGAATTAACGGCTATTGCTTGCTGGGTAGGGTTTGGTTTAGGGTTGGTTGTGTGTAATTATGTATAATGTGGTGAAGTTAAGTAAAGTAAAGTAAAGTAAAATGTGTAACAGTGACACTAAAATAAAGAGTTACCCACATTTTATAAACATTTTTACTTCAAACTGATGGTTGAGTTTAATTTGTATTTTGTGGTCATTGACAGCAGTTGTTGAGATCTTTTAACTTGTTTAACTTGAACCAATCCATGAAAACATTTTTGAAAAATGGAAAATACGCGTGCTGCACGTTTCGCGACAGTTTTAAAGTGAAGTGTCCAATCAGTGGCACTAAAAGCATGTTTATTTTTTATCTCCGCAGTTCTGAATTGAAATATCAGGTGTACACCAAACGTACACCTATTCACTAAACCCTAAACCTTACTGATAGTGTTAACAAAAGCAAATGTGGCATAAAAACGCAATTGTAACCATGCCATTTTAGCTTGTTTTTAAACTCTTTCATCACAACTCATCTTTCATGGGATTCACACCCGAGCTCTCTGCATCAAAAGTACAATTCTGTACCAGCTAAGCTGCCGAGCAAGCTTGGTGTGTGTTCACGGTTAGTTGTCATTTGTCACATGCTCCTTTGTTCAGTTTCCCGCCACTAGTCTGTCTCCCTGGTTACCATCATTAGTTCATCTGTATCACCTGTGTCCTATTAATTAGCATCATCTGTGTTTGCTATTTAGTTCCTCCTGTTCACTCTGTCTTGGTCCGATCTCTGTCTGCTCGCTTGGACAACTTTCATTAAAATAGATTTATATTGAGCTTAAGCTATTCGTCTTCCTATATCAGCCGACCGTGACACTTGGTATGTAAGAATAGCCGAACATATGGAGCTGGTTAACTGATGCAAACTCCAAAATATATTCGTTTACAAATCATGCACTATGGTAAAAAGTGTTTTGAGGTCATAACATAATTTTGCAAGGAGCCATGTGAAAACCAGTCTTTATTAATCCATATCTGCCCCTGTAATCATAATTGTGTTTGAAAATTATTAAAAGTGCATGGTTTATTGCCTCTAGTGTTCATTTCTTTTAGAAACTGTAGTGATGTACGTATTGGTACCTGTTTTGCAAAAATGATGCCACAGTTACATTATTCCAATGAGCCTGTGTTGCTGTTTTGGGTATCATCAGGACTAGCCTTTGGTTAAAGTTTGCTTGGCTTTAATCAGTTTTATGACATGCTACATTGGCATTTATTAATTGATCATTTTTCTGTAATATATTTTATTAACTTTAGTGCTCCTCTGGTGTCTTGACACATGTATACGTATGTGGTACAACTGATCATACATTTTAAATCTGTTTTATAATTTACAATTATTGCGATCACATTTAGCTTAAGCTTTGGGTGGTTGTTTGTTTAGTTCAGTTACCTTGGTTTTCATCAGTTTCTATGGACTTTTATTGTTTGATTGATTAGCACGCCTGTTGTTCGTCACATTGATTGGTTTGGTGTGTGTATTTAAGTTATGTGTTTTCTCATTGTTCGTTTTCGTTAGATAGTTGCATTATTGCATCATGATCCAATAGGAATCCCCGCAATCTGGAATTACTTGTGAAGGCGAAAGATTTCTCCACACAGATTTCACATTGTGTTCTAGTTGGTCATGTGAATTCACCACATTGACCATCAGAAGCTGCTGGGTTTAAAAGGCATTTCTGTATGAGTTGTGCTTCATTCATTGCTAAATATTGACAATTTACATTTTGCCTGACACATTTTGGTTGAAATTGCACCTTAAGTTGTGTACCTGTTTAATACAATTCTATCTGTCTTATTTTGTGTTTTTTTTTTTCAGTGCACATAATTCCAAAGAAAAAATATGGTGCCTTCATAATATTTAATCTAAAAGTAATAAATTGCTTTGCCTCTAAAAACTAGTTCCCTTTTTGGCTGATACCCTCTTATTTTGCAGTCTCTCCCATCAAAGCAGCTGTCATAGAGAAAACACTTATGATCCAATCAATTCCTAATGGGTAAAGCGAAGCCAAAATACAAAACATTAGAGAAGTAGGTTACGAATGCTATTTCATGTTGACTTTAAAGCTTTGCACAATCTCTGGGTCACTGAATTATTTTGATAGCATATGTGGCACGTTTAATTACTTCACAAAATGCTGTGGGCAAAAACACTGAGCTGTGAACAACCGCAGAACACATAGGATATGCCACTTTGGTTGCTTTGATGTTTTTAAACGTTGAGATTATTCTCTTACATTATCAAACAGAGAGATTCATTAAATATTCATTGAATTCCTAGTTTGTATATGTCATCAGCGGGGCCTGAAAGTTGGTTCCTGAGGGAAATATCAACAGCTGTTATGTTTTGAGTCTGTTTGTCACATTTTGAGTTTGTTTCTGATCTGTTTTCTTGTTCTGTGAATATGTCTGTGTTTCTTAGGGTACGTTTACACGAAAACGATATGCTTAAAACAGAGAAGTTTTTCCTTTGAGTTTTCCGTGTATGACGACACCATTGTCAAAACGATCCCCATTCACACGGATCCGCGAAAACGACTAAAATCGCTGTATTCTGCTGCCAGGCCAATAGATGGCGATGAAGCACTATAGACTGAACATGTTACGCATGTGCATGACATCATCGTCTTCAGAGATTCCCGTTTTTGCTATTTACACGGAGACCGTTTTCAAAAACTAAGACGTTGAAAAACAAAATGCTGAAATGAACGGCCAAAACGCAGAAAAAGTTAGACTTTTTTTTGTTAAAAATGGTGTCGTGTAAACAGCCCCTTAGTTCGCTTTCTAGTTTGCTAGTTCTGTCCTTTGCCTGTTTTGTTTCCATGGTAACTGATTTGATTTGAGTTTCAGTTCAGGTGTGTCTTGTTAATTAGTCTCATTAGTTCCTCTGTTAGCGGTGTATTTATACCCTCAACCCTGTGTGTCTTTCAGTTCATTGTCATCAGTTCTATGTCATTACTGCATTGGTTGTTCAGTTCCAGAGATTCTTCAGTGTTTTGTAAAGTTTCGAGTTGGTTTAATAAAAGAAGCTGCTGCGTCGTCTTGATCCTGGCAACTTTCCTTTGTGCTGCAACCAGTGACTGTGACAACAGCAAGGAGAGAATGTAGCATTGCAGTAGCTCTTCTGAGTGATATAAAGAGCGATTATCTTTATATCTGAGTGTGTGTGATAGTGGGACCTGTCTGCCGATAGGAAAAAGCAATTGATTTAACTTTGTTGTTGAAATTAAAATAGATTTTTAGATTTTATGATGTTGTTTTTATGGTTGTTTTCCTTAAGATGTTTAGTTTTTTTTGTGGTAATTTTCTGCAGACTGCACACAAACATCCATGTGTATAATCATGTTTTTAAATGAACACGAAAAATCTAGGATCATTTAAGATGTATTATAGTATTTTTGACTGATTATTGTATTTTAAATTAAATAATCTAAAGGGAATCACTTTTGGGAATAATGGGAATTAGTCAAATAACTTTTAATGTAAAAGAATCTAAATGGTCATAAAAATAGACGTTTACATGCCATATATAGTTTTGACATGTTTTCTTGTCTCCAGGACAGGAAAGTATGATCATAACCACCCACAGTTTCTCCTAGACATGTCTGCAGCAGGAAAGGATTCGGGTATATCAAGATCAACACCACCTGACATCAGATATTTCTATCCCTTATTACTGTAACATTCCTAAAACATTTAAGGACCTGAAGCTTTATGTCAAGGGGTAAAAGTTTGGTTCGTTAGCCAAAACCGAATATTCTGTAGGCAAAAAAAAGAAAGAAAGAAGAAGCTAGGGCTGGGTTGAAAATAAAAATTTCTCGATTTTAAATCAATTATCATTTTTAGGCACCGATATCGATCCTGAGGATCTTTTTATTTTATTTTTTATCTATGCTGTTTTCAGAAAACGTAACTAAACATTAGTAGCGTGTTTAAATAACAACTCAAATAAATCCAATAAAAATAGATCACAATTATTATGTTTTACTATTAAGAGGAACGACACAGACAACCATTTCACTGCAGAGGCTTTACTGCTGCGTGCTTTCACTTCCGCCCTCTCTCGTTACACACAAGCCGCTCCAACCAGCGTTCTCCACACACACGGAGAACTACCGTAATGCATGATATAGATTTGCATGAACAATACATTACATTTCCTCCCCCATAGATTTTAACTCCTTAACATGGTAAACAATTGCAACAATGTAACTACAGATTTTTTTTTCTTTTTTTACAGAACATACTGGGTATACACGTGGTTAGAACTTCTTATGAATAGGAACCACTAATCAGTCCATAACTACAGATCTAATCTGTTAGGTGCTTTTCTCTGTCGAAATGGATATCTTCTTTCAGGACCGGGAACTGTCCCTGTTTCAACCGGAACACAGGGCTGGGTAACACTGGAATTGCCCTTGTCACTCACCTCAGGAGCAAAGTCATTGGCCATGATACTGCCCATAGCATCCGTTCTGTCCTGTACATTAGAGGACAGCAGATGATCCACATGTACCTTCACACTACGATCTCCGACTTGCACTTGGTATGTGAGAGGTCCATGCTTGAACAAGATGACCCCTGGAAGCCAGGCACGATTTGAGTGTCGACAGTTCCGCACCCTGACCTTCTGGCCAACCTCAAAAAATCTGAGCTTCCTGGAAGGTGTGTCATGAGCATTTTTCTGCTGTGCTTGATGTTTGAGAACAACAGCCGATGTATCTGGTTTTAGCAGTGTGAGACGGATACGAGGCTGTCTTTTCAGAAACAGTTCAGCAGGTGTTCGCTCTGTTACTGTATGGGGAGTGTTGCGGTAGGTCAACAGAAAACGAACCAAGCGAAGATGAGGTGCTACAGATTGTGCTCGTAACCTTTCCCATGCTTTTTTGAAGGTTTGTACCACTCGCTCGGCCTGACCGTTTGTGGCGGGATGATATGGAGGAGACAGAATGTGACGCACACCATTATTCCTTAGGAACTCCTCGAACTCCCTAGAGGTGAATGGTGGGCCATTGTCCGATACCAGCTCCTTTGGGAACCCATAGGCAGCCCAGAGATGACGCAAGAGGTTTATAGTCTTCTCTGCATTGGTCAGCTGAGTAGGAAAGATTTCCACCCATTTTGAATGAACATCCACAACCACTAAGAAGTGTTGCTTGTCTATTTCAGCGTAGTCTACGTGAATGCGCTCCCAGGGTGTTGTCGTCCAGGACCAAGGGTGAAGAGGAGCACAGGGTGGTTGGTTTCGCCCCAACTCACATGGAGCACACTTACTTACAAAGTTCTGAATGTCTTGGTCGAGACCCGGCCACCAAAGGTATGCTCTTGCCAATGCTTTCATTCTTACTATGCCTGGGTGACCCTCATGCAGCTCGAACAACAATCTTTCCCTATACTTCGGAGGAATGATAACTCTTGAGCCCCACAGGATACAGCCCTGGTCTGTTGAGAGCTGGTCTTTTCTTACAAAGAACGGTTTCAAGTGTTCATCTGTGACATGATTGGGCCATCCGGACAAAGTTAGGTCCAACACTTTTGATAGCAAAGGATTTCTCCTAGTCTCAGTGGAAATATCTCTTGCACAGATGGGCAATTCATCTAGGTGTGAGACTTGAAACACCATTCCCTCTTCCTCCCCTGTAGAGATTGCCTCGCACGGTAATCTGGACAACGCATCCGCGTTTGCATGATCAGAAGAGCGTCTGTACTCGATTTCATAATCATAGGCCAACAAGGTCAAAGCCCACCGTTGCATACGGAGGGCAGCTAATGTTGGAATGGCAGACTTGGGGCCTAGGATTGCAAGGAGGGGTTTATGATCAGTTAGCAGATGGAACTTGCGGCCATAGAGATATTTGTGAAACTTTTTCACACCAAAGACTATGCTCAGAGCCTCTTTCTCAATCTGCGCATAGTTTTTTTCACTTGCTGTCAGAGTCCTTGATGCAAACGCAATGGGGTGTTCTTCCCCTGATGGTAGCACATGTGAGATAACTGCGCCAACGCCATAGGGAGAGGCGTCACAGGCGAGTCTTAATGGCTTTTTGGGATCGTAGTGAGCTAACCACTTGCTTGACAACAGGTGCTGTTTACAGGCGTTGAAAGCTTGAGCACACTCCAAAGACCATTGCCAATTTACATTGGCCTGCAACAATCGGTGGAGTGGGTGCAACAGCGTGGAAAGGTTTGCTACGAACTTCCCATAGTAGTTCAGAAGTCCCAGAAAGGAGCGTAATTCTGAGACATTAGTTGGAGCAGGGGCCTTCACGATTGCTTCCACCTTGCTCTCTGTTGGATGAACTCCTTTTTCATCAATCTTGAATCCCAAGTATTCCACAGACTTACAGAGGAATTCACATTTTGATTTCTTCACTCTTATTCCATGTTGCTGTAGTCGTGACAGTACTTTGTCCAGTACTTCCAGATGTTCCTCAGGAGACCCAGCAGAGACCAGAATATCATCCATGAAACACACTACATTTTGAAGTCCCTGTAGGATTTGGTCCATTGTGTGTTGGAAAATTGCAGGTGCCGTGGATATTCCATAGGCCAAACGATGGTACTTAAACAGACCCTTGTGCGTGTTTATGGTAAGGTACTGCTCGGATTCAGCATCCAACTCCAGCTGCTGATATGCAAAAGACAGATCAATCTTACTGAAAACTTTTCCCCCAGCCAATGTGGCAAAAAGATCCTCCACGTTAGGTAACGGATATTCCTCTGCAAGAATACATTTGTTCACTGTAACTTTATAATCGCCACACAGCCTAACTGACTTGTCTTTCTTTGGGACAACCACAATGGGCGCTGCCCAATCGCTCCTTACAACCCGAGAGATAATTCCGTTCCTCTCCAGGCGATCAAGTTCCCCTTCTACTGCTTCTTTAAGAGCATACGGAACAGGTCTTGGCTTATGAAAGATAGGTTGAGATCCTTCTTGCACTCTCACTTTTGCTTTAAAGTCACTAATTTTGCCGTACCCCTCTTGAAAAAGCTGTTTGTGTTTTTCATGTACATCAGAGAGGGAAGGAACACTCACCGGTGTTACATGTCTCACGCTGAAGATCTCACTCCAGTTTAAGGAAATTTTCTGGAGCCAGTTACGTCCCAGCAATGGTGGTTTGTCTCCTTTGACCACAATCAATGGAAGTGAACACTGTTGTCCCTCATATGTGACTGGAACCTTGATCTCACCCAACACAGGGATTCTGTCTCCAGTATACGAGGCCAGATGAATGGAGGTTGGGCTCAATAAACAGTCCTTCAATTTATCAGTATAGATATGCTCTGGAATCAAAGACAAAGAGGCTCCTGTGTCTAGTTGCATGCTAACTGTTATGCCATTAAGCTGAAGATCAATATAAATGCCATCTGCCTTGTCTTGTGCAGAGTAGACAGTGAAGAGCTCAAACAGGTCATCATCCACTGCACACTGATTGTCGGATATGTCCGCTGACACATATTGAGCATTGTCTAGCCGCTGTGTTTTGTGATTCTTACATACACGCTGTAAGTGTCCGACTTTTCCACAGTTGTGGCATTTCTCATTACGATAGCGACATTCTGTAGGATGATGGTTGCCTCTCCCACAGCGGTAACAGTTGATTCTATGCTTGGGAAAAGGTTGCTGCTGGGCCCCTTTTTTAGAACTGTATTGAGAATTTCCCCATCCACTATATTTCTCTCTGCCCCGACCGACATTTTGTACCTTATGCACACTTGTGTCCTTTATGGCCGCCTGGGCACTCAGCTGTTTGGTGTCCTTTTGCGCTAGTTCTAATGCAAGAGCAACATCACAGGCTTTCTTGAAAGTCAAGTCCTTCTCTGACAGTAACCTTCTGTGATAAACTTCTCCAGATAGTCCACAGACAAATTTGTCTCTGAGAGCATCATCCAGAAATGTTCCAAACTCACATGAACTTGCCAGACGTTTTAATGCCAGAATGTAATCAGAAATTTTTTCCCCAGGACTTTGGTTGCGTTGATAAAATCTGAAACGTTCTGCAATCAGAATTGGCTTGGGCTTGAAGTGATCGGAAAGGGTCTGAGAGATTTCCTGGTATGTTAAATCAACCACTTTTCCTGGCTCAACTAAACTTTTCAAAAGGCCATATTCGACTGGTCCCAAAACACTCAGGAAAACATTTGCTTTTTTTTCACTGTCAATTTCATTTGCTGCCAGCCATCGCTCAAATCTCTCCAAATAGGTATCAAAATCCTCTTTGGTACTGTCAAACTCAGGCACTCGTCCTATTGTGGCCATTTTCCTTGGTTTATTATTATGTTGTTCCTTTTTTTTTTCTCACTCTTTTTTATTTATTTTATTTATATATATGTCATTAACTTCGAGCAGTGAATGTCAACAGACCGGCTGTTACCTTCGTGGCTGTTGTAATAATTTCATGCTCTAGATGCCGCTCTACTCCCACGAGCTCAGCATGTGACTGTGGCTGTCTTCATGCGCTACTGCTTGACTCGCACCAGTTCAATTTCCTCTTCTATGCCGTTTGTTTCGTCTGAGTCTTTCTTGCTCATTCAATGCACGGAGGCTTCCGAAACCACCTCGTCGCCACTATTATGTTTTACTATTAAGAGGAACGACACAGACAACCATTTCACTGCAGAGGCTTTACTGCTGCGTGCTTTCACTTCCGCCCTCTCTCGTTACACACAAGCCGCTCCAACCAGCGTTCTCCACACACACGGAGAACTACCGTAATGCATGATATAGATTTGCATGAACAATACATTACAACAATAAGTTTATCGCCTACAATCCAATAAATCACAATACGTTTTGTTACTTTTGATATGAAACAAAGCCTTAGCTTTCGAATAATGTAAATTTTGATACAAAATTCAAACAATAAAGATCGCTGTAGTGCGAAGCGCATAAACGGATAATCTCTTCCGCTTTACTAGTTACAGCATGAAATAAACATGAAAGAACATCAGAAGGTATGTCGAAAGACAACTTATTGAAATTTATCAGGTAATCGTTCAGTGTTTCAACTGTGGAAAGATGTAAATAAAACTGCTTGTGAACAGTGTTAAGTTATATTTACCTGAAAAATGTAAATCTTAGATCTTTGTTTACCTTGGTTCTCTGTGTTTGTGCATTTATCTGGTGTTTTGATTTATCTTAAAAGTGATCTATTATGCCCCTTTTTACAAGATGTAATATAAGTCTCAGGTGTCCCCAGAATGTGTCTGTGAAGTTTCAGCTCAAAATATCCCACAGATCATTTATTATACCCTGTTGTTAATGCCCATTTTTGAGTGGAAGGAAAAACATGCTGGTTTCGTGCATGTATCTTTAAATGCAAATGAACTGTTGTATAAATGGACAACTTTAAAGGCGATTTGTTCAATATTTAGATTTTTGCACCCTCAGATTCCAGATTTTCAAATAGTTGTATCTCGGCCAAATATTGTATTAATCCCAACCAAGCGGCAACATTCTAATCTCAAAAATAATCTCAAAAATGAAACCTAAAATCCTCTGGGCCGGTCCCAAAGGGAGCAAATGTCCATAGACCCCCATGTTAAAATGTCCGTTTTCACAGAATAAATTCATGTTTTTACAGGTTGGTCCCATGGACTTTTATTGTATTTTCGATAGGTTCCGAGTGCCTGACAACTGTGAGGGGGGTGAATTTTTTTCTAACTCGTTAGTTTAGATCGTATTTAGATATCAAATGTATGACAAATAAGGGCGTGGTTAACTTTGATTGACAGCTTGATTGACAGCTGATAACGGGCTGCGCCGAGTGGAATTCCTGAAATTTGACGTCTCGGCCATGATCTGACACAACACATCATACCACCTCTGTATCCTTAATGAACATTTGTATTGAAATATCGATAGATTTTCCAAGATGGCGCCGCCCATACCCCCCATAACCGGCCTTAAAACCGTTCTTCAGAAAGACTAAGACGTCACAGACGCTTTGTCCATATTTTTTACAGTCTATGATCCTAACAAACAATGGACAGCTTATTTATTCAGCTTTGGAGACACAATATTGCACCCATCGTGCATTGGTTGTACACTCATCTTTGCAAATGTATCATCTGGTTATTCAATTCATACATAAATGAAGTAGCTGATAAAATAGCATATGATAGTGTGCTAATTTATGGAAGGTGTATTGAATAGCTGTTGGTCCATTATATCAGAACCAATTTTTGAATCTTAAATGAAAATACAATTGTGAAAGAGATTGTGAAAGAGAAAAGATTCAACACTGTCTCCTTATTTACATGCACACATGGCCTTGTTGTCCAGTCATGTGGGAAAAAATAGAAACCATAAAACACAGACCTACACCGTGACGAAATCTGATTCATGGAGTGTGTGTGTGTGTGTGTGTGTTCCCCGCATAATCTGCTGTTCTAACTCAGCCATGTTTTCTGGAGATCACTCCTGCCATTGCATCCGTTGTGACGTTACCATGGCTACATTCTCTCCGCTGAGGTTATTTTTAGTATCTGCGAGCTCTCACCGCAGGCACACACGTTCTGTGCTGAGCCAAGATGGCAGCGACAGAGAAGAATGAGGAATATCGTGGCTGTGGATTGTCTGTATTGTCTCCGCTAAAGAAGATTATGTGTTTGGAATAGCAGCAGTGTTCTGGAACATAAACACATGGGGTTGAAACAAAGAAAACAGACAGTAAACAGTGTTGGGATGTGGGTATCACAGCTCAAGCAAAGCACTGAGAATGCACACTATGTCATTTCCTACAGATTCTCCATTGATTTTGGGTTTAGATCACTTCTTTTTGGCATGGAAGTGAACTGTTCCTTCTACACTCTAAAAAATTAAGGTCCCAAGAGATTTTGTTGTTGTTGTTGTTTTTGCAGCGATGCCATAGTAGAGCATCCATTCTGGGTTTCCCAAAGAACCTTTCACTGATCAGTTCTTACAAGAACTATTGTTTTCTTAGTGTGAAGAACACTAGGTTCTAAAGAACCCTATTAAGAACCTTTTGTGCAGTGGAAAGAATTTGTGGAAGTTAATAGATCTTCATTGATACAGGCCAATAAAGAACCTTTATTTTATTTATTTTTTTTGTCCGGATGTTAATACTGTATTACGGATTTGCTTCAGAGCCTGCTGGTTACCAGAGCAATCGGTGTAGTAATGATTTTTACCAACAGAGGGGGCTGCACTGATTGGATACATGCCTCTAATCTTATTCATGAAGAAAATCAAAATATATATATTTTTTAATGGAGTATTGCAGTATTTATTAGAAATGATTTATCCGTGCACATCATTATTATTATTTTTAATTCATGTTCCCTCATAATCTTTAATCAAAATCACTTCCCCTCCTTCTTGCAGTGACATCTCTTCTCTGATGATGTGTTCACTGGCGCGAGGGCAGGACAACCTGTCACTCACATGAGATCCACCAATAGCAAACCACAATGATCCAACCATCAAATCAATTCCCCTTAGACAAAATCAAGCCCCGCCCTACATTTGTTCTTGTTCCAGAAGCCGTTTCGCTCGGATATTTCACAATAGGGAAGAAGAGACTATAACAGATTCCGTTTCATGTGGACTTTAACCTGGACAAGAGCAGAGCATTAGAGACTACTATTGGTTTCAAGGTAGTCATATATTAAAGAAATAGTTCACCCAAAAATTTAAATTATCCCATCATTTACTCACCCTCAAGCCTTTTTTTTTTTAATTGCGTATTTTATCCAGTATATTAAGATGATATGATATACTACTTAAACTCTTCCTGTGTATATGACTTTCTTCTTTCAGCCGAGTTTTGGACTTTCCAAAAACCGTATCCATCCATCATAAATGTAATCCATAAATGTAAATCACTGGTTTCCGGAGACGACCGTACGCACGTTCATGCGAGAGTTGAGTTCCAGCGGAAGGGTGACCTCTGACCCGACATGTGACGTTTGACGTACAGTAGGCGTAGCGTAAGCCCGTATGGATTACTGTTATGATGGATGGATGCGCTTTTTGGAGCTTCAAAAACTCGGACTCTAGGAAGAGCCAGGATATTATTTAATATAACTCTGATTGTGTTCAGCTGAAAGAAGAAAGTCATAAATACCTGGCTTCAGGGTGAGTAAATTATAGGATCATTTTCATTTTTGGGTGAACTTTTCCTTTAACTATTAATTTGAAAGTAATTTGTTTTTATGTACTGTATGACAGGGCCTGAACAGCATGTGGGATTGTTTTGCACACAAGTTTAAATGCTCCTGAATGCCCTGCCATCAAAATGCAGTAATTCCACCACATGCATCTTAAATACTGTATTGTATTCCATCTATAGAAAGCATAGTTTGTCAAAATAACAGGACTCATTAGGAATAGTAAAGATCCTCTCCAAAAGCACAAATACAACTTGAAATATGTTCTCATATATATATATATATATATATATATATATATATATGTATGTATGTATGTATATAGGGCTGTCAAACGATTAATCACGATTAATCGCATCCAAAATAAAAGTTTGTGTTTACATAATAAATGTGTGTGTACTGTGTATAATTATTTTGTATATATAAGTACACACATGTGCATTTATATATTTAAGAAAAATGTGTTATTTATATATAAAATATTTATATTTGTATATAATATAAATTATATATAAATCTATATATAGTATATACATGCAAATATTTCCTAAATATATACAAGCATGTGTATGTATTTTATAATCATTTGACAGCCCTAATATATATATATATATATATATATATATATATATATATATATATATATATGTATATATATATATTTATAAAACGGTTAGTTCCAATCCTTGATTCTGATTGGTCAATAGCTGTGTTTTATTCACGACAAAACACGGCTATGACCGCTTCACCCAACGGTTCTATGTATCACTACACAACACCCCTAGCAACCACCTTTAGCAACTTAAACACACGTTTGATCTCATTGATATTGTTAATTGAAGCTAGAATAGAGTATTGAGAGAGATCGAGTAAGCGACTGTACCTGCATTTACAGTAGACAGCATTTTTCAGGTCAGTCCTATATTCATAATACAAAAATCCATTTGAATGTCCGCTGCGATATCTTGTCCTTTTAACAGTTAAGGGGTTCACTTACGAGAGGTTCTCTCGTATTGCGTAAGTTAGCTTACGCTACGGGAAAGATTCATCTTCTCGAAATTATCCTTAATTTTGTATTTATTGTCAACGCAGTGCAGCAGCTGCCAGACCTAGAGCGGGCTATCTAGCGAGCCCGGCATGACGTCACACCCAATGAGAGGCGCCCGCGCCCTCATGACATCACAGCCCGCCAAGATGGGCGTGGCTAGTGTATATAAGCAGGGTTCAGAGGCTGCTTCCCTGATTTTCATCTCTTCCGCGAACTCTCTGCATCGCTGGACTACAGAAGCCGCGTCGCCGTCTGAGGGACACAACTAGCAAGCTTAGGACAGCGCCTGAAGAAGCCGGCCGTCTTTGCCACCTTCAGCCATCGGTGCGAGCTACGCCATCCGGCGACGTATCCTTTTTTTACATATCTATGTGTTCGCCACGGCGACACCCTTCTCTAAAAGAGCAGCGAGTGTCTTTTTAAAGATGTCTCGCACTTCCTGCGGCTTGTGTAGAGTCACTCAGCGTCAGAGACCGCCACGTGATGCAGTGACCGCCGAGGCCGGACCAAGCCCCTCTTTCTCAGACATTTATCAGCTCCTCTTATGTCAGCGGCTGGTAATGTCAATATTGCAGCTATCAGCCTGTTATATAACACGCACATCTGCAAACAAACGCCGACACACACAAACTGTGATGATGCTCTCTTATCTGCTCGCGCTACCTAAGCTTATATTGTTTCCCCCTGTGGCTCAGTGGCTAAACCTACAACTTTCGTGCCAGAGACCTGTGTTCGTTCCCGGCTCTCGCAGCAGACAGCATTTATGCATCTGGGCTCGCGGCCAGCTTTTCTTACGTACAGAAAGCGAACGCACCCTCCCGCGTGCGCATGCGTCATCGGCGAAATAAGGAAGAGTGTGTTTTTTTGTCCCGCTGAGGCCGGACCACGCCCCTCTTTCCCTCAAACATTTCTCAGCTCCTCTTATGTCGAGCGGCTGGTAATGTCAAATATTGCAGCTACGAGCCTGTTACATAACACGCATGCCTGCAAACAAACACCGTACACACTAACTGTATTGACGCTCTCTTATCTGCTCACCTTAAACTATGCTTGTAAATGTTGTTTCCCCTGTGGCCCAGTGGCGAAACCCAATAGCTTTTGCGCCACAGACCCGTGTTCGATCCCGGCTCTCGCAGCAGATAAAATGTATGCGGCTCGCGCCGTATTCAGATCCGGCTCACGCCGATGGTGTTTTTCAGTGTAGAAAAGGTGCCCACTTCACAGTGCTCACCCCTACACACAAGCATTACACTTCCCGTGTCACTCACAGAGCCCACTCTCATAAGCGGACACAAGCCACTTGAGTGTTGAATATGGGAAATGCGCGCCCACTCTCTACCCGCTCTGTCACATGGCCAAAACATACTTATATGAACGTAAGTCTCGTGCCCACTTCCGAGCGCGCACGCTTACGAATAAACGCTTCACCCAAAGTGTCGCCTTTTGCCACAAGGCTGTAAAAAAACGTTCCCCATCCCAAAAGATCGGGGCGTCACACAAGTATGTAAGTCTCGTGCCCGCTCACAAGTGCTCACGCTTACAAATAGGCACCTCGCCCAAGGCGCTGCTCGCGCACCACAAAGTAAACACAAAACGCTCCCCATTCACAGTAATCGGGTCGTCACTCACAAAACAGTTTGTCACTGCTGTCTGCGAGTTGCCGTGTTCAAACACCGAGAGCGCGCGTGCTGCGCACACACCTCCGGTTCAGCGCGGTTCGAAACGACTGTGAATACAGAAGTAGCACATCTACTTCGCACAGAAATAGCGAACCTGTTGTGCAAAAGGGCTATAGAGATGGTGCCGCCTTCTCTGAGCGAGTCGGGGTTTTGCAGCCGTTGTTTTCTTGTACCAAAGAAAGACGGTGGCCTCAGACCCATCTTAGATCTGAGACATTTGAACAGAGTGCTTGTGAAAAGACCGTTCAAAATGCTGACAATCAGGAAACTTCTCGCGCAGGTGCGCCAGAAGGACTGGTTTATATCTCTCGATCTGAAAGATGCTTTTTCAGATTCAGATAATTCCCCGTCACAGGCCATTCTTGAGATTCGCCTTCGACAGCCGGGTTTATCAATACACCGTCCTTCCGTTCGGCCTGTCCTTAGCACCCCGTACAATTACGAAGTGCATGGACGCGGCGCTCGCCCCCCTGAGAAATCGGGGCTTGCGAATTATGAACGATCTGGACGATTGGCTGTTTTTAGCACAGTCAGAGATAGAACTTTTATCTCACAAGACAGTGCTCCTCGGTCATCTGAAAAGCCTGGGTCTCTCGGTCAACTGGACCAAGAGCTCATTATGGCCCAGTCAGTCAATTTCCTTTTTAGGAATAGAACTCCGTGGCTATGACGGCTCGCTTGTCAACACAGCGCGCGCGCCGTGTTTAGCGCCTAGCCGCGTCTTTTCAGAAAAACAGCCTCATTCCTTTGAAAACGTTTCAGAGAATGTTAGGCTGTATGGCTTCAGCTGCAGCAGTACTCCAGCTGGGTCTACTGCGCAGGCGCCCGCTACAACGCTGGCTGAATGCTCGCGCGTCTCGGACGGGTTTGGGCCGCCGGCCGGCAACTAATCAGAGTGACTCGGACCTGCATTACAGCTCTGCAGCCCTGGAAAGTGGTCGATTGGTATCAGCGGGGAGTGATGATGGGTGCGATCTCACACCGAAAAGTCATCTCAACAGACGCGTCCAACACAGGTTGGGGCGCGACCTGCGAGGGCACACCGGTTTTTGGTCTGTGGTGAGACCGAGAGAAGCTCCTTCACATAAACTGTCTGGAAATAATAGCGGTCGAGAACGCGCTAACGCGTGTTCTCCCTGTCATTCGGGACCACCTCGTTCTAGTCCATTCGGACAATATGTTGATGGTATCCTACCTGAACCGTCATGGCGGAGTCAGATCCAGGAACCTCTGCGATCTGGCAGAACACCTTCTAGTTTGGTCTCAGCGTCACCTGCGCTTGCTGAGAGCGACGCATGTACCAGGCCACCTGAACGACGGCCCAGACAGACTGTCCAGGGACAACGTTCCCCCAGGGGAATGGTCCCTGAACCCCCAAACAGTCCAGAAACTATGGCGCCTATTCGGCGGAGCGGAAGACTACTTACCTTTTTGCGTCAAAAGACAACGCTCACTGCCCAGTGTTCTTTTCGAAGAACGAAGACGCGCTGGCCCAGAACTGGCCCAGCCGCCCGCTTTATGCTTTCCCACCGATCTCACTGTTGCCACAGGTGATAAAGAGAATCAGGGAAGCACGCCACTTGGTGCTCCTCATAGCCCCGCATTGGGAGAATCAGACTTGGTTCCCAGAGCTAACGCAGTTGTCACAGACAGCCCCGTGGCCTATTCCGGTGAGAACAGATCTCCTCTCTCAGGCTTGCGGCTCGATCTGGCATCCCCACCCAGAGCGCTGGTCGCTACATGCGTGTGTGATCAACGAATACCTGTTGCTTTGCCAGAAGGAGTAATGAACACGATCGCGCAATCCAGAGCTCTTTCTACTAGAAAGCTCTATGCGTCTAAATGGTCTGTGTTTTCTAAATGGTGCACCGACAAAAATCTGGACCCACGGAAATGTGGGGTTTCGTGGCTGCTCGTGTTCCTACAAGAGCTGTTGGATAAGGGCAGTGTAAAGACTCAGGGGTAGATCTGATTACGGGGAATTTGCATATCATAATTAATAATTTATAATTAATAATTATTCATACAGGTTTGTATCAGATCAGTCTTACATGTTAATACATCTCCCGATAAGGGATGATATGTCCTTTTTACCTGCATGCATGTGAATCCTTGCGATTAACCACAAGTTGATTGCAATTATTTACACGGACCACATTTCACAAACAGGTAAAATTAATTAGCTCAATTAATTTATAGAGTTTAGGAAAATTAATTCTGTGGCCACAAGAATTAGCCTTCCCGCCCTATAAACAAATACTCTTTAAAGTATCTTTAATTTGTAAAGCTCGTAGCTTTTGGATCTAGGCATTTCAGGGACCCGAAGTATGAGCAGACAGTCAATCCATCAAATGAGTATTATGAAATTTAATAAGAAATAACTAGCCTATGCATTTACTAAATTACATGGGATATATGTATTTACAAACATAATAAACAACGAAACACACAAACGTTACAAACATAATAAACAACAAAACACAATAAGGCATCGATGAACGAGAAATGCATAGAGACAGAGAGAGAATTTTTAGAAAGTTGCAGTTATGCACGAGGGAGTTTTATAAAGACCCGAAGATCTTACTAAATAGCAAATTCGCATAGACACGGGACTTTGAGAGACAAAAAGACTTCAACACATCTTAAAAGTGTGATCAAACACGGATACTTGCACAGGTAGGTAAACTCTTTGCATGGCTGGTGAAGAAGCCTGTGTGTGTCTCTCGGTCCTGCGCGTCATGCGGTCACATGCGCGCGTTCCTCCTTCAAAGCGAGCGTGCGGCCGCGCGCTCGTTTAAAGGTACCTTTATAGATGGATTTGCTGAAAAGACATGTCACGCGCTGTTCTTTTCGATCGTCGATTGGAATTACACGGAGACTTATCTAAGACTGAAAAACATAACCTAAACTAGAAACAAAACAAAAGAAAGAGATCCCCAAAGGGAACTCACGAAGGAATCACATTCTGGCGAGAGTGAGATAGTAAGACAAGAGAGGGAGAGAGAGAGAGAGAGAGAGAGAGAGAGAGAGCGCATTGGAAATCTTCACCCAGACAATAACCTCTCTGAAACAACACGAAAAACATCATCTTAATGCTTCCTAGAAGCTGAAAGATACTTGCAAAGTTTCTTGGTCTCTCTGTGTCTTGTTGCGTGTTCCTAAAACGGCCTGTCCCAGCCGCGTGCAGGAGCGGACGTTCTTTGTTCCGTGTGCGCGCGTCACGTGGTGCTGCTTGGCGCGCGTGTTGAACAGAAGGTTTTAGAGTCGTTGAGGTAACATTACCAAAGTACATAGTTCGGCTAAGTTCGTTTCACTTCGTGGAAGTGAACAGAGTCGACTATGGAAAACAGAACTTTAACTTACAAAGAAAATAAATAAAGATCTGATCCGGTCTCCGGAGGAGACCACGAGATAGGATTAGGCTACATGTTGCAGCCGCAGCGAAGGACGAAGAGAAGAGAGCGAGAAAGGGAGGGGGAGAGATTTATCACTTTTGACGAAGCCAACCTTTTCCTGTCGGCTTGGGCAATCGGAGAGTGGGAATCACAAGGCGGGAGTTTGGTTTTTATGATCCTTTGTCTCGTAGCAAGGCATTTGAAACGCTAATTTCGTCGGGTATTTAAGAGCAGAATCTTCACAATTATTATAGTCCTATGTGTCACAAAGATTTAGCAAGATGTGATGTAAATTGCTAAATGGGGAACGAAGATTCGAGCTCAGAGAATCCAAACTTGCCTCACATGGAGCGGATTAATCATAGTTTGCACCGTTTGAAACCTTATCCCATTAGTTTTCAAACACATAGATCAAACACATAAAAGACAAATCGTAAGATGAGATTGGATACATTGTTCGTACAATTCTCAAAGGGATATATCATAAATATATATATATATATGAATAAAGGATTCATTTCTCCTTAGTTAGAATCCTGGGGAATAGGCAGTTATGTGTAAAGTGCATGGACAAATAAACATGGACAAATAAACACACACATAAAACACATTGAATATATCTGGTTAAATGTCTTTTAAAGAGAGAAGTTTCTCTTCTCTTTAGAAATCCCCTTCCTGTGGGACATTCCGATCAGTCATAAAATGTCTTAATGTCTTGTAAGCGGACACCACGGCCTGTCCTGAGGGGATGTGTGTGTGTGTGTGTTTGTGTGTGTTTTTTCAAGTTCCAGGCCTTTGAAGGCTTTGGGACTTTAGCAAGGATTTATTTAATTATTCAGATTCACCCTCGCCCAGTCCTTACAGCAGGTCCCCATCCGCGCTCAAAGTATATGTGGCGGCCGTTGCAGCGTTTACAGAACCAACGCACGGCCGGTCACTAGGAAAAAACGAGCTGATCATCCGCTTCCTTAGAGGAGCTAGAAGGATGAACCCTCCGCGCCCCCGTCGGTTCCTATGTGGGATCTTTCTTTGGTCCTCGAGGCCATGAACGCTTTTACCTTCGAACCACTAGAATTCGTGGACCTGAAATACCCATAACTTAAAACTGTTTTTCTGACAGTTTTGTCATCAGTCAAACGTGTGGGGGACCTTCACGCGCTGTCTTCAGCGCTGCGTGTCTTGAGTTCGGGCCAAATGACCCCAAAGTCATTCTCAAACCTAGACATAGCTATGTTCCTAAGGTGATTGGTACTCCTTTCAGAGCGCAGGTCATTTCCCTATCGGCTCTGCCAGCATCCGATAGCGAATGTGATATTAATCTCCTCTGCCCAGTCAGAGCGCTGAGATTTTACACTGCGCGCTCTGCCTCTTTCAGAAGCACGGAGCAGCTCTTTGTTTCGTTGGTGGGCGCACTAAAAGTCTCGCCGCCTCGAAACAGACCCTGTCCAGATGGATAGTGGACGCTATCGCAGCTGCTTACGCATCAAAAGGTCTGCAATGCCCAGTGGGCATCAGGGCTCAATCCACTAGAGGCATGGCGTTAGAGAGCTCATCGTGGGGGTGGTCCAGCGGAATTTCCATTCATGACATATGTGTGGTGGCGGGCTGGGCTTCCCCGTCCACTTTTGTCGGATTTTATAATCTGGAAGTTCCTGCCCTGCAGGCAAAACTTCTGGCGGTATAAGTTAAGATGTCTCAAAAAGATCTCGATTTTTTGAGATAGGAATTTGGGGTTTTCATGAGCTGTATGCCAAAATCATCAGTATTAAAACAATAAAAGACCTGAAATATTTCAGTTGGTGTGCAATGATTCTAAAATATATGAAAGTTTAATTTTTATCATTACATTATGGAAAATAATGAACTTTATCACAATATGCTATTTTTTTTTAGAAGGACCCTGTATATGTTTTTTTTTTTTATGTGTTTGTCACAGTTTTGTTCTGTTTGGATGATGTTTTCATCTTAGTTTCGTTTTTATGGACTTTTAGTTTGTTATTTTCAGTCATATGTTTCCTTTGTTCAAGTTTCCCGCCATTTATCAGTTGTCATGGTGATTCATTTGATCTGCACAGATGTTTTTCATTTCCCTCATATTGTCATGTATATTTAAGTTGCAGTCTTTTCAGTTCTCAGTTGTCTGGTATTTTTTGTGGTTGACACAACTGTCCCACATTTGCACAGCGCTGGTGATGGTGACATTTCTGAATAGAAATAATTGTCTTAATCAAACTCAACTGGTGTGAAAAGTCACGTATGCCTTGAAATACTGTCATCTGTAGAAGTGTTATCACTAAGTACCAGTGAAGGTCTAGTGTGCAGCAGAAAACATCATCATGACAGATTACATCTGTAATATGTGTGAAAGTTATTATTACGGTAATTCAAACCTGCACTGCGGAACTTGGCCTCTCTATTGCCATTTGTGTTTGAAACATAAAATTGCATCTCACTTGCAGTTTTTTATCGTCAGGGTTTTTCAGCGTGGATAAATCTGATGGTTTGAGAAATACTCATTCTTACCAGTGAGCATCATATCAGAGCGGATCTGTCATTTTGCACCAAGTTTACTGACTAAGAATCGGAGGAATTAAGTATTATATCTTCCGCTGTGGTTCAGGTCTTTTGATTGCAGACTCAGAAGTTTTGACAATAGGTGACCCCAGAGATCATTGAGGGTTGCCGTTTAGGCCCAAGTTCAAATTCTTTGCAACGCATCCCACACAGGCAGTACAGTAGCCATGCAGTCATGATGTGAACACACAAGATCAAATGGGTTTCACTTCATTTTGATGGTCCCTTCAACACATTCTATATAAGTAACATAGTTACTGTAGCACCTAAGTCTACCTCTCATTATAGTGTATTAGGCCCTGTTTACACGAGAACGATTCCGGGTGAAAACGTAAAAATATTCTGTCGGATGTGCCTTTCGTTTATACGGCGACAGCGTTTTTGGGGCTTAAAAATGCAAAAAAGTGAAACCACCCTCCGGAGTGGAAATCTTAAAAACGCTCCACCGTCGCGTTTCCGTGTAAAGGGTAAAAACCGGTAAAAACGCAAATCTGCTCTCGTCGCGTTTATGTCACAGACATTCGCCAGTACAGGAAGATAACAACCAACATGTCGGATTATTTCCATACGTCGGACCTTCAAGTTGCCCTAGCAGAGTCTTTTCAGCAGTTATACCAAATATTCTCAGATATTGGTGTTGTTGTGTGGCAGTGCTTCACATCGCCACCTAGCGCCTGGAGTGCACACTTCATCGAATTTCACACACTCTTGCGTCACCATATGCACGCAGATTTCCCCCTCATAACGCTCGTCTAAACGCAGAATAAAAAGTGATGACGCAACGCCACTTTTGAGTTTTCTCTTCTGATCGTTTCTGTGTAAACATAGCCTTAGTAGACTGGTAGGATTAGTAGAATAAGTTGACATGTATTTTCAAAGTTACTTATAGTCAGTACAATGTTTGTTGAGGCACCATCATAATTTATCTGCAAATCCGATCTGACAACTAAACATTTTAAATAATTGAAATAATTGAAATTTAGTCACAACAGACTGAGCCATCTGACCAATCAGAGCAGAGTAGACCAATCACAACAGACTGGGTCATCTGACCAATCAGAGTAGAGTAGACCAATCACAACAGACTGGGTCATCTGACCAATCAGAGCACAGTAGACAAATCACAACAGACTGGGTCATCTGACCAATCAGAGTAGAGTAGACCAATCACAACAGACTGGGTCATCTGACCAATCAGAGCACAGTAGACCAATCACAACAGACTGGGTAATCTGACCAATCAGAGCAGAGTAGACCAATCACAACAGACTGGGTCATCTGACCAATCAGAGTAGAGTAGACCAATCACAACAGACTGGGTCATCTGACTAGAGTAGACCAATCACAACAGACTGGGTCATCTGACCAATCAGAGCACAGTAGACCAATCACAACAGACTGGGTAATCTAAACCAATCAGAGCACAGTAGACCAATCACAACAGACTGGGTCATCTGACCAATCAGAACAGAGTAGACCAATCACAACAGACTGGGTCATCTGACCAATCAGAGCAGAGTAGACCAATCACAACAGACTGGGTCATCTGACCAATCAGAGCAGAGTATGTCCAAAACTAAATAAGGAACCTCAAATTTAACATAATATGGTGACTTTAATCTTAAAATATTTGTAATTTGACTCTGTCCAGTCTTTGTAGGCTATATATATTCCAGACATTCACCAAACATTTACACATATTATTTTTTTATATTATTGGGACTAAATGCATAAACAAAAAATATGAGATTAATCATGATCAAGTATTTTAATTAATTGACAGTCCTACTAGGAATAATGTCATGGAACTAGACATGCAATTTTACACAACGGAATCATTTTAAAATATCCCCTGTAATAGGAATTGCACATGATATTCCCCGAGGTCTGCTGTCACTGTGTGCAACATGATGAGGCCAGAATTACAAATGTCACCGAGATGTTCTATTCGGAACTGGTTGGATCTGTTATGCTTCTATATTTGTATTTCTCCTGGTTTCTCACGGATCCGCTGAGCCAGAGACGGGAAACCCAGCGGGGATCAGTGAGTAAACCTATCACACGAGAGGTCAGATATTTCCATGCGTCTTACTTTCTCACGCAAACACAAATGTCAACAATCTTTCTCTGCCTAAAATAGAGAGTATGAAGACATTTTTAAGTCTGTCTCTGAGGTATTTCTGTCTGTGGCCATACCTGACAGTGGTAAAAAACAAAAAAGATTAACCCTTTCTGGTCCACTGGCGATTTTGAAGGTGAAGTTCTATAGAATTAGTAGTGCTTTTCTGTGTAAAAAAGTCCTGCTATTATAGTAAGATTTTGATTGGGGTTTGGTATATTCATATTCATTGGTTATAAAACATTCAATATCCAGTGTCATTGCACACCATTAGTTGTGTATCCATTAAAAGTTGGGAATTTATCTTATGCACAAAAAGTCCGGTTTTCCAATCACATCCAATTTTGAGGAAAAGTCACATGAGTTACTTCATAATCCGAGAGATTTATTCAGTAAATGTGCTTCCATCCTAGTTTATACGCATGTCTTCTTAAGCAATTTATCTGCCTTAATTGAGCACATACGTTTGTTATGCACATTTTAAGAATTTATGCAAATCTTTGCATTTCCATACAGTGTTTTTATGCATTATCCCAAAATGCACATACACATCGGAGGATGGAAACATAACTATTAACCTCAAATATGGTGCAATGTGTCCTTATGTGCCACATTTGAACATATGAACAGATCATTTGAGGATATCTGAGATTTAAAAAAAATAACTTAATTTGTTATAGTTTTATATTTTTTTGCTCTACTATTGTGAACATTTTAGGACCTAAATCACGTGATATCACATATATATATAAAAAAATATCAAACTGAAATTCAAATAGAAGTCAATTAAAATCACTCTTTATATTTACTGATACAGAGTGGTCTTAAAAGCAGATTCAGAGCTGGGAATGAAGCGAGGAATACCTTTGTCAGGGTGGGTTGGTCTCCCTGGAGTCTCATTTACAAAATATTGGCTCAGCCAAACTGTCTACACATTGATTTAGTGCCGTCCTAAGACACCTATGTCCCAGCCTCTCGCGTCGCCATGGCAACCCTCAGTGCAAGGGCCGTGGATGTTGTGTTACTTGATAAAATATCAGTTGGGGTCTATGCATACAGATCACCCCTCAATGCTGGCTTTGCCAAGAAGCTGTTTTAAAGTCAAACAATCATTAAAAGCTCAAGAATCGATGATGTCTGCTGCTATAATTGTGTAAAAAACTCTACTTTTAGATTCTCTGTGCTTGGGAATGCCTCCTTCAGTGTTCTGAAGGGTTTTTATGAGTTAAAGAGCCTGACATGTTCTATATTTGAACAATTACAACATCTTTTCTACAGAACCAGGAGGCATTCATACAGTAGTAGGACACAAAGGATGCTTTCACCGGGTGCTGTTTATCTCAGGATCCCAAGGCCACTCATCCAGCTTTAATATGCAAACATTTATGTTCTGATAAGAATATTTTGATGCGCAATGAATTTCACCTTCTACTTTCAATGATTTCCCACTTCTATGTGGTGTGATACCTCAACCTCATCAGTGTTCTTCACTAACCACCAGCAATCCCTTTTAATAAGCTGATAGGTGATGCTGCATGCAATGTATATTTTCAGAAAATTAAAGTGTTTTTTGACCTTGTATGCATGTACATCTATTGTAAAAAACCTCCAACACATAATTAGGATCATTTAAAGTGGTAAAAAATCACTTATATTTTTTTAAACATATGTGTCTGCAGTGTGTGTGTACACAACCACTCTATTGTCTTACTAAAGTTATTCAATCAAGAGCAGAGAGTAGTTGTTCAGATAATTTTTTTTCTTTTGTTTGATTCATATTAACAGCATATTGCAGTAGACTGTATATAACGTTGCTTTGACTTTAATACACAGATCTAATATACCTTTACTTGCTGTTTACGTTCACACACATAATTGACTGTAGTTTTTGGCAGAGTATCCGAGACATGAGCTGCATTATGATCAATTGATATATCATGACATTATGTTTTCTTTAGTATTTATTAAACACAGTTTACTCATTTACTAAATATGAAACTACACCATAGTATAGAAAAAATATAATTTCGAGCTGATTTGTGCTGAAGGCGAGCAGAAATGAGATATAACTTCTCCCTGAGTGTGTCAGTCGCGCTTGTCTGTAAAGTGAGTGAGACGCACACAAACACACACTTTTATTGAATCATGCATCATCAATATCGTTCCTCTCTGTTGTTATTGTGATAACTGTGGTGTGAACTCTGCTATTCTTTTATTTTTAGAACGATTTTTAGGACTGTATCTCATCATCGTTACAGTTATCTTTCATGATGTGAACAATGGGAACGCAACACTTCCTCGATTCAGCAAGTACACACACACACACACACACACAATCTGTGATGCCAACTGTCTACTCTGTGCGGGATCTGTAATATTTAGATATATTTCATGGGAGTCTTTAGAGCTGATGATTGTTCTTAATTGTTGTTTTCCAGACAGAGCATGAGCATATAGTTGCAAACAAGAGCAATATAATCATATAAACCGTCATGCTCCCATAATGTCATGTAAACACATTAAACTATGATTGTCAGAACAAGCGACCTTCAGTCTCCGATTCTAGATATTACTCAAGTGCAAGATGTAATCACTAATGTAATCACATTTAACCAAATATGTAAATAATGCAATCAAAACTAGTATATAACTAAAATATTACAATTTAACCAGAAGACGTATCCACAACTCGCATATCTACACACTATACCAAAAGTTCTCTTTTTTAGTCTCTTTTTGAAAGAAGTCTCTTCTCGCTCACCAAGGCTGCATTTTTTAGATTAAAAAATACAATTAAAGCAATAGTATGTGAATTCTTATTACGCTTTAAAATAACTATTTTCTATGTGAATATATGCTCAAATGTAATTTATTCCTGTGATTAAAGCTGAATTTTCAGCATCATTACTCCAGTCACATGATCCTCCAGAAATCAGTCTAATAGGATCACTTGATGATTAAGAAACATTTATGATTATTATTATCAATGTTGAAACCAGTTTTTGCTGGTTGACCTTTTTTCGTGTGAAAATGGTGATACTTTTCAGGATTCTTTGATGAATGGAAAGTTCAATGAACAGCATTTATTTGCATTTATTATTTTTTTTATTACATTTACTACAGCATTTACTAAATATTTTGTAACATTATAAATGTCTTTACTGTCACCTTTGACAAATTGTCAATCAATTTAATGCATTCTTGACGAATAAAGTTTTACAAAGAATATATATATATATTTTTACAATCTTACCGCAAATGTTTGAATGGCATTCCTTCAACAAAAATATTAAGCAGCAAAAACCATTTTTAACATTGAAACTAATCAGAAATGTTAATTGAGCATCAAATCAGCATAGAATGATTTCTGAAGGATCATATTGTTTGTGTATATATAGCCTACATATGTCTGTGTGTGTGTGTGTGTGTGTGTGTGTGTGTGTGTGTGTGAAATTAGTTATTTCAAATATAGCCTTCAAAGAATGTCAGATGAGATTTACATTTATTAATGCAGCTATGGAATGAGGTTTTGGGCTGATAGTTAATGATTAAACAGAAAGGAGGGTCTTCCCCTCGCAGACGCACTGAGCTGCTGGCCTGAGGGGGGAAACACACACACACACACACACCACAAAGCAACATGCGCTCTCTGCATTCCTCCAGTCTCTTTGTCCAAACTGCATACATTAAACGCTTGACGGCACATCCTTCCCGCAGACAGATGCGTGTGTAGCGCCTGCCATGACAAATTATCATAATAGCATTGAAACATCATTCTGATTGGAGGGCGTTAACAGGACGTGTTCTTATACGTAAACATGCCTCAGATGGACATAATTTGGCGTTGAGGTTTGGGTTTTTTAAGACGAAAGCAGTTCAAACACAATTTGACACAAACACAAAAAAGAAAGCAGACGAACACAGTTCAATTCGCAAATGAATCGTTCTTTTGAACCGATTCTTTTTAATGATTCAGTTGAAAACATTTGCGAAGTTTAGGAGTAAAAATGTGAGTTTGGGACAATATTGTTAACATTATGGGGGATGCGTAGTATAAATATTATTACTTCCAGTTATTATTAATATTACAAACTCTTCTTAAGAGTCTTAAAGAGCCCTTATAATGGCATTTGAAATGTTCCTATTTTTGTTTTGGGAGTTCCCAAAAACAGTTTCACATGCATACAAGGACAAAAAAAAAACACTTTAATTGTCTTATAATATGCATTTATTTTTACCTGATTTGCTCAACGACTCTCAAATGATTCGTTTAACGATTCATTTTCCCAAACACCTCCTTTGCGTGACGCAAATCTGCGGTGATTGGTCAAATGACCCAGTTTATGTTAGCGAGTCGACCATAGCCCACAGCTCGGGGGTAAATACACAATCAAGTCATTATTTGCTTTAGCCCAACGCAGAAGCATATTGATAAAGCACTGCAGTAGTAGCTAATAACAACGACAAACATTTGACATATTTCTAAACAATTGAGAGCGAACACGTTGCTGTTAGATGGAGATCTAGAAGCTGCGCGGAGCGTACACAACACACACACCAAAATACATATTGAGCATGCTACAGAAAACATAACAGCAAACATTATTAATAATACTTACAGGTTGTGATTCGGAGGAGGACGAAGCTGATACACTGGGTACTGAGCCCTCCTTCAGGAACAACCGGCTTGCGAATCCACAGTTGAATTCATTTATGTTTGTGAAGGATTCGTCATTAAAATGATGAGAACACAACACGGTTCGGGATATACTGTTGTTGTATCGTTGCAAATATGAACTTTAACCACTTATCCTTCACATGCTCGTCCCCGGGCAGTGAAAACAAAGTGGCTGTACTATCTTTGCATTGTAGAACACAGCGTCTTCTCGACATGATGCTGTTCAGCTGAAGTATTTGAATGTGTTCAAGACTTCAACACTTGCGTCTGCGCGCGCAATAACTGGCCGTGGCCAATATGCTAATGTTTTGTATCTACATCACTACGAAACGCTAATGACTCGTTTCAAAAACAATTCATTTCATAGACTCAGAGTCGACTCTCACTTTTGAAAGACAATAACTTTAAATACGGTGCACTTTCAGATATAAAACTTTGCATGATGTTTTCATTCACTTAGAGCTTTATTACACACTACACGAACAGTCATTTGCAAAAATCCATGACAGGGGCTCTTTAAGAGTCTAGTGATGCTGGAAAAATAACACAACAAACAATCTATTTCATACAAGTGGGCCTAGGCCTATAGTGAAAACGAATCGGTTACCTAACGTAACCTCGGTTCTCTCTAGATGAGGGAACGAGTATTGCGTAAGCTAGCTTACGCTACGGGAAAGATTCATCTTTTCTGAGAAATTGAAGCCAAAAAATTATCCTATAATTTTGTATCCATTGTCAACGCAGTTCAACTGCAGCAGAGCATGAGCGGGCTAACTAGCAGCTCATTGGCTCGCTCACAGGGAACTGCTTAAGCCTATGAGGAGGAATTGAGTTCATTGAACGGATGAACTCTCGTCCAATGAGAGTCGACATGCTCTCATTGCGTCATAGCCCGCCTAAGCGGGCGTGGTCAGAGAGTATAATACTGGCGTCGTAGGCTGAAACTCTGGTTTTCATAGAATGAAGCGAGAAACGCTAGTAGCACAAGCACGGCCAGGAACGCAATACTCGTTCCCTCATCTAGAGAGAACCGAGGTTACGTTAGGTAACCGATTCGTTCTCTTACGAGAGGTTCTCTCGTATTGCGTAAGCTAGCTTACGCTACGGGAACACCTGGTCAACGCCGTGCGTGCTAAGCATCCACTTACAAGTCCCAGGGGAGACCCGGGGAAACCCTTGATAGTGGGAATGAACATATGTACATGAGACAGGGCCAGCAGAGCGGGCCGGTGATTGTGTAGTACTAAGCACTTGATAAGAGAGACAGAGCGGGAACCGGTCTGTGTGAATAACTCTTTTTAGTGCAGCTCACCAGAGAATCTGTAACATACTAGATAGCTAGTAGTTTAGCCTGCAAGGCGGGAACTTCGAGATTGTAAAATCTGACAAAGGTGGAAGGGGAAGACCATCCTGCTGCCACACAAATGTCGTGAATGGAAATTCCGCTGGACCATGCCCACGATGAGGCCATGCCTCTAGTGGAATGAGCCCTAATGCCCAGAGGGCATGGCAGGTCTTTCGACGCGTATGCGGCTGCAATGGCATCAACTATCCATCTGGATAGTGTCTGTTTCGAGGCGGCCAACCCCTTGGTGCGCCCACCAAACGAAACAAACAGCTGCTCAGATCGTCTGACCGGAGCAGTGCGGGAAACGTATAATCTCAGGGCCCTGACCGGACACAGGAGATTAGAGTCAGATTCGTTATCGGATGCAGGCAGAGCCGATAAGGAAATAACTTGTGCCCTGAATGGGGTACCAATCGCTTTTGGGACATAACCATGTCTAGGTTTGAGAACGACTAAGGAGTCATTGGGCCCAAACTCAAGACAGGAAGCGCTAGTTGACAGCGCGTGAAGGTCTCCCACACGTTTTACTGATGCGAGCGCAAGCAGAAAAACGGCTTTGAACGAGAGGTATTTGAGGTCCACGGTGTTTAGTGGTTCGAATGGGGGGGCTTTCATAGCTTCGAGAACTATGGAAAGATCCCAAATTGGCACCGAAGGGGGGCGTGAGGGGTTCATCCTTCTAGCTCCCCTGAGGAAGCGGATGACCAAACCGTCTTTGCCCAGTGACTGGCCGCGCCGGGGTTCAACGAACGCTGCGACGGCTGCCACATACACCTTGAGAGTGGACGGGGACCTGCCCTTGTCCAGCATCTCTTGGAGAAAACTTAGCAAGGAAGGAACCTCGCATGACCGTGGGTCCAAATTTCTGTCGGTGCACCATTTTGAGAACACAGACCATTTAGACGCATAGAGCCTTCTCGTAGAGGCCGCTCTAGCCTGCATGATCGTGTTTAACACTCCCTCTGGCAAAGCAACGGGTAGTTGTTGATCACCCACGCGTGTAGCGCCCAGCGCTCTGGGTGGGGGTGCCAGATCGTGCCGCGAGCTTGAGAGAGGAGATCTGCTCTGACTGGAATGGGCCACGGGGCTGTCTGTGACAGCTGAGTGAGCTCCGGAAACCAAGTCTGACCCTCCCAGCGCGGGGCTATGAGAAGCACCGAGTGGCGTGTTTCCCTGATTCTCTGAAGCACCTGTGGTAGCAGAGAAACCGGAGGAAATGCATAAAGCGGGCGGCTGGGCCATGTCTGGGCTAGCGCGTCGTCGCTCTTCGAGAAAAATATTGGGCACTGGGTGTTCTCTTCTGAGGCGAGGAGGTCCACCTCTGCTCTGCCGAATATTCGCCACAGCTTTTGGACTGTAAGAGTGTGCAGGGACCATTCCCCGGGGGGAATGGGGTTCCTGGACAGACTGTCTGGACCGTCGTTCAGATGGCCCGGCACGTGCGTCGCTCTGAGCGATAGCAGGTGACACTGCGACCAAACTAATATGCGTTCTGTCAGTCTGAAAAGATTTCTGGATCTGACTCCGCCCTGACGGTTTAGGTAGGAGACCACGGCTATATTGTCCGAACGGATCAGCACGTGGTGACCGTGAACGCGCGGGAGAAAACGCATGAGCGCGTTCTCGACCGCTAACATCTCCAAACAGTTTATGTGAAGGAGGCTCTCTTGAGCTGACCAGGGGCCGAAGGCCGGTGAGCCCTCGCAGACCGCACCCCAACCCGTGTTGGATGCGTCTGTCGAGATGACTTTTCGGCGAGAACAAGTCCCCATGGAAACGCCCCGCTGAAACCATTCTGTCACGGTCCATGGTTGCAGAGCTATAATACAGGTCTGCGTTACCTTTATCAGCTGGCAGCCCGTGGTCCACGCACGGTGAGACACACGGCTCTTCAACCAGAGCTGAAGCGGGCGCATGCGCAGTAACCCCAGTTGGAGCACCGCGGAGGCTGAGGCCATATAGCCCAACGCCTTCTGAAAAGTTTTCAGAGGTGTGAGTCTGTTCATCTGAAAAGATGCGGCGAGACGCTGAACACGGCGCGCGCGCTGTGTTGACAGACGAGCCGTCATCGTGACCGAGTCTAGCTCTATACCCAAGAAGGAAATAGTCTGACTGGGTTGAAGTGCGCTCTTTGTCCAGTTGACAGAGAGGCCCAAAGCTTTCAGATGGTCGAGGAGAACTGTACGATGAGACAGTATCTCCCTCTGTGATTGTGCCAAAATCAGCCAGTCGTCCAAATAGTTCAGTATTCGCAGCCCCTGACTCCGCAGGGGGGCGAGCGCCGCATCCATGCACTTCGTGAACGTACGAGGTGCTAAGGATAGGCCGAACGGAAGGACTGTGTATTGATAAACCTGGCCTTCGAAGGCGAAACGTAAGAATGGCCTGTGAAGGGGATTTATCTGAATCTGAAAATAAGCATCTTTCAGATCTAGTGAAATGAACCAGTCCCCCTGGCGCACGTGCGCGAGGAGTTTTCTGATAGTGAGCATTTTGAACGGTCTCTTCATGAGAGCTTTGTTCAGCACTCTGAGGTCTAATATTGGTCTGAGGCCGCCGTCTTTCTTTGGAACAAGAAAATAGCGGCTGTAAAACCCCGACTCGCTCATAGACAGAGGCACTCTCTCTATAGCCCTTTTGCACAATAGTTTTGCTATCTCTGAACGGAGCAGCGTCGCCGCTTCTAGGTTCACAGTAGTTTCTAGCCGCGCTCGAAAGCTTGGAGGGCGGCGGCGAAACTGTAAGCGATAGCCCAGCCTTATTGTGTTTAGCACCCACTGGGAAATTCCCGTAATAGCTTCCCACGCTTTGCAGCGCAATGCTAGGGGGTGAATGGCTACCCGGTCCTCGTCGCTGCACATGGCGGGCTGTGTGCGCGCGCTCATATTGTTTATAACAACGGGACTTACACTCAGAGAGGAGTTTATGGGCCGTGTAACAGAGTGAACAGAGGGGGGAAGCGTGCACGGGTTCGTGGGCGCTTTTATGTACTCTGAAACTCGAGCGGATTGGGGCCGCTTTATGAGAGTGTGCTCTGTGTGGGACACGGGAACAGACGTGCTTTTGTGTATGAGTGAACACAGTGTTGTGGGCACATTTATTACACAAGGTGTCTTTTTGCTCTTTTTGAGATTTATTTGGGTCGCCGTGAAAACGGCGTTTGTGCTCATGCAAGCGGGAAAGGAAACCGGCTTGGTAATGGCGGGATACACTACTGCAGTAGCCGCGTGCGCGGGGACTAGCAGAGGGCGGTATTTTGACGGCGGTCCGGCCGCAGCGGGAGAGCGCCGTCTTTTTCTCAGCTGTGCTAGGCAGACTTCGAGTGATCAGGTTTCGGCGTGATCCTAGGCCGCGGCCCCCGAGGCGGCGGCGGTCTGTGGCGGCTGTCAGAGCGAGAGCGAGGGCGGCCGCCCTGGCGTCGCTGCGAAGTCTGGCTGTGCTGAGCTGGGCGCTGAGGTGGGGCTCGTGCAGGAGGCTGGTCACGTGAGCGGCCTGCAGAGGAGCTAGCGCGACGAGGCAGGAAGAGGTTCATGGCCTGGGAAGCTTTCTGAACTTCGGAGAAACGGTCAACAATACCTGTGACGGCAGATCCGAAGAGGCCGGATGGAGAGAGCGGGGCATTTAGAAAAGCGGCGCGCTCAGAATCTCCCATGTCGGCGAGTGTGAGCCACAAATGTCTTTCAGACACACAAATGGCGGCCATACATTTCCCCAGGGCTTGAGCGGCAGATTTTGTAGCGCGAAGGGCGAGGTCCGTGGCGCTCCTCAAATCCGCGACTTTAGGGGGATCTCTTCCGTTCTCATCCCATTCGCGGAGTATGTCACCCTGTAGAATCTGTAAAACAGACATGGAGTGCAATGCAGAGGCTGCTTGACCGGCGGCTGAATAAGCGCGGGTATGAAAACTCGAAGTCGCTCTGCAGGCTTTAGAGGGAAGCACAGGTGATGAACGCCATCTCGCGGAGGGCGGGCACAAGTGTGCAGCGACCAGGTCCTCTACAGGGGGAATGGAGAGATAGCCCTTCTCAGCGGCTCCGTCCACAACGCGAAGCGGGGTGGAAGAATCAGAGCGAGTTCTGGCAGAGAGCGGGGCATTCCAGGACTTAGAGAGCTCCGCGTGTAGTTCAGGGAGGAAGGGCGCGGCCCGCTTGGTGGCGGGAGTCGAACGCTGGCGGAAGTAACTGCCGTCCATGCGGTTGGTGGTCTGCTCGGGGGGAGGGGACCACTCGAGCCCGAGGCGTTCGACGGCCTGAGACAGGAGGCGCATTAATTCGTCCTCGATGCCCGCGCGGGTCGCGGTGGATTCACGGGCCGAAGAAGCGCGAGAACCGGACCATTCCTCACTGTCTGAAGCGAGAAGCGAACATGTCTCCTTAATGTCCGCGGCGTCCTCGGAGGCAACAGAGCGGCCACTCGGCGGCAGCTGTATGTCCGGTAGCGGCGGAGATGGAGAGCGGGAGGCGACGGGCTCCGGCGGAATGAACGCTTCAAGCTGGGGTTCCGGCGGCCTCTGTGAGCGGCGTTTCTTCTTCCGCGGCGAAGTCAGAGGCGGCGCGGAAGCTTCTTTTACGGCCTGAAGTCGAGCCCGCAGGGTCGACAGCGGCATACTCTCGCAGAGCTCGCAGCCGCCATCAGCGAGGGCGAGCTCGGCGTGCTCCAATCCGAGACAGAGAGCACAGATGACATGGCGGTCTCCAGTCTCGAGGGGAGCGCGGCAAGAACCGCAGGAAATGGTACGAGACATCTTGAAAAAGACGCTCGGCTCTTTTAGTAATAAGGATACAGTAAAATGCAAGAGAGAAAAAAGGATATATTCCGTCGGATGGCGGTAGCTTGCAGGACGGCTGAAGGTGGCGAAGACGGCCGGCTTCTTCAGTCTCCTAGATGCTCGCTAAGTTGCCTTGTCGACGACGGCGGCTTCTCTCAAGATCAGCAGATGCGTGTAGCCTCGCTGAAGAGATGAAAATCAGAGTTTCAGCCTACGACGCCAGTATTATACTCTCTGACCACGCCCGCTTAGGCGGGCTATGACGCAATGAGAGCATGTCGACTCTCATTGGACGAGAGTTCAATCGCGTCTCCTCATAGGCTTAAGCAGTTCCCTGTGAGCGAGCCAATGAGCTGCTAGTTAGCCCGCTCATGCTCTGCTGCAGTTGAACTGCGTTGACAATGGATACAAAATTATAGGATAATTTTTTGGCTTCAATTTCTCAGAAAAGATGAATCTTTCCCGTAGCGTAAGCTAGCTTACGCAATACGAGAGAACCTCTCGTAAGAGAACAATTCTGTTTTCAAAAACAGCAACAAACGTCTAATTTGGGACAACAATTTGATTAGTGATTGTCAGAACATTTTTAGATTATAAGACAGTAAGGAATTTGGTAAAGGGGACATTTTTAATAGGCTAATAGTGGATGATAACAAAGTGAGAACAAATTTTTTTCAATTTTTTTTTCTAAATTTCACGGGCAAAAAATGTCCATTGTCTGTTGTTATTAGTGTAGCAATAGACACAGAAGTAACTTAACCAAGCAGTTTTTTGATGGTCAAGGCGGCACGGCCAGTTTGAACCTGTTGTAAAATCTGTGTGGGTAAATCATTCTCACATGTAATTCCTGTTTGTGTTGATTCCTAATGAAATTTTGAAATAATGAAACATTTGCTGAACAACAGAAAATGTAATTGCTCCTGAAAGTCAACATGAAATAAGAGTTGCAATAATCTTTTCTTCATAGTGACACACTGTATGTCCAGTGAAATGGCTTCGCAAACAAGAACTAATATAGGGGAGGGGCTTGATCTTGTTGAATGGGATGGTTGAATCGTTGTTGTTTGCTATTGGTCAGTCTTTTGTGAGTGACAGGTTGACCTTCCCTCGCGCCAGTAATCACGTCATCAGAGAAGAGATGTCACTAGAGGGAGGGGAAGAGATTTTGATTAAACATTAGGCTACGAGACACATAATATATATATATATACACTCACCGGCCACTTTATTAGGTACCCCATGCTAGTAACGGTTTGGACCCCCTTTTGCCTTCAGAACTGCCCCAATTCTTCGTGGCATAGATTCAACAAGGTGCTGGAAGCATTCCTCAGGGAGTTTGGTCCATATTGACATGATGGCATCACACAGTTGCCGCAGATTTGTCGGCTGCACATCCATGATGCGAATCTCCCGTTCCACCACATCCCAAAGATGCTCTATTGGATTGAGATCTGGTGACTGTGGAGGCCATTTGAGTACAGCGAACTCATTGTCATGTTCAAGAAACCAGTCTGAGATGATTCCAGCTTTATGACATGGCGCATTATCCTGCTGAAAGTAGCCATCAGAAGTTGGGTACATTGTGGTCATAAAGGGATGGACATGGTCAGCAACAATACTCAGGTAGGCTGTGGCGTTGCAACGATGCTCAATTGGTACCAAGGGGCCCAAAGAGTGCCAAGAAAATATTCCCCACACCATGACACCACCACCACCAGCCTGAACCGTTGATACAAGGCAGGATGGATCCATGCTTTCATGTTGTAGACGCCAAATTCTGACCCTACCATCCGAATGTCGCAGCAGAAATCGAGACTCATCAGACCAGGCAACGTTTTTCCAATCTTCTATTGTCCAATTTCGATGAGCTTGTGCAAATTGTAGCCTCAGTTTCCTGTTCTTAGCTGAAAGGAGTGGCACCCGGTGTGGTCTTCTGCTGCTGTAGCCCATCTGCCTCAAAGTTCGACGTACTGTGCGTTCAGAGATGCTCTTCTGCCCACCTTGGTTGTAACGGGTGGTTATTTGAGTCACTGTTGCCCTTCTATCAGCTCGAACCAGTCTGGCCATTCTCCTCTGACCTCTGGCATCAACAAGGCATTTCCGCCCACAGAACTGCCGCTCACTGGATGTTTTTTCTTTTTCGGACCATTCTCTGTAAACCCTAGAGATGGTTGTGCGTGAAAATCCCAGTAGATTAGCAGTTTCTGAAATACTCAGACCAGCCCTTCTGGCACCAACAATCATGCCACGTTCAAAGTCACTCAAATCACCTTTCTTCCCCATACTGATGCTCGGTTTGAACTGCAGGAGATTGTCTTGACCATGTCTACATGCCTAAATGCACTGAGTTGCCGCCATGTGATTGGCTGCTTAGAAATTAAGTGTTAAGGAGCAGTTGGACAGGTGTACCTAATAAAGTGGCCGGTGAGTGTATATAGGCTACATATATATATGTGTGCTGGGATAAAAAATGTATTATGCTGATATTGATATTCGGATTTCATCAAAATATCTTAATTTGTGTTCCGGAGATGAACGAAGGTCTTATGGGTGTGGAACGACACAAACTTAATTAACGACACAATTTTCATTTTTGGGTGAACTATATCCCTTTAAAGGTGCAGTGTGTGATTTTAGTGACATCTAGTGGTGAGTTTGCGAATTGCAACCACCAGAAGTTACAGTGGCCAACAGGAAAATATGTGGTCGTCTGAGACAGCAGAGTAGCCGGTTAAGCTATGAGGTTTATTTACAAAGATAAAGTAAGAAATTAGGTTTACTTAATTATTCAGAACGAAATGTTATTGCGAATATTATTGTTACTTGTTCAACATTGTGTCAGTGTTTTATTCGCTGACTTTAGCTAGTTTCTTTGCACAAAGAACAACATAGTGACGAATCACATTTGTCCTTTTAGGGCTACTGTAGAAACATGATGGCGCAGGCCCAGTCCCAAAAGGCAGCACTCCGGACTTGTGGACTTCCTCAGAGTCCACACTTCGGTGACATCATGTAGTGCAGACCTATAGGGCCCTTAGCGCGAGTCCGCGAGGGCGCATTGAGAGGTATTTTTGGGACAAACTCGGTCGTCACGCCGGAAACAGGAAGAAGGTCTGGTTGTTGTTGTTTTTACAATGAGTTTAAGAAAAATTTATAGGTTTCGATATTCATACTACGTTTATATGACTCAGTAAAGTCATGACATTCGGTTCTATTTATGTAATGAATCATAATGCGATCGTATTATTTAACGCGCTACTATTATGTTTGAGATATCAACAATTGGTCGATAATGTTTGTATAAACTGTAAGTAACCACTGGTAAAATGTACGCCTATGTCATAAAAACCATAATAACACTTAAATATTCTCTTCTCAGCCATGTTTACACTCCGTGAGCGAAATCTCCTCCCATCCGTTTTCTGATTGGCATTTCGCAAGGATTCCTGGGTAGTTAAAGTGCGTGGAGCCTGCATCCATGCGGGGTTCGCGGAAGACCGCTTCAAGGGTACAAAGGGGGCGCTGCTGAGCACACTTCAGAGCGTTAAAATGCTCAATGGGACAGCCTACGGACTCGTAGTCTCGGCTAGCACGCGCAATTTAAGTCCACGAGACCGAATTCCGCATGAAGTGCGCCATTTGGGACAGGGCCATAGGGGACCCGTAGTGTATGTATATAGAAACTGCTCATTCTAAGGTAATAAAAACATAACATAACTTTCAGTGGTCTTTATACACCACTGAAAACATGTGTATATGATAGGCTATTGCACTTCTATCAAAAGTATTACACAGTGCACATATGAATGACTCGGAATCGATTATTTGAGCCAGTTCACTAAAACCGTCCGAACAATTAAATTAATCGAATTCCCACCCAGAATTTTCTTTTTTTACAAGTGCTACTGCTAGGCTTCTGAGTATTAATTACATCACGCTGGTGATGACACTACTGGACGAGCGTCGCGTTGCGTCATAAATATTCATGAGGCAGGACTGGCACATTCGGGCTCCCGGGCGGCCCCGCCTCCCACTATTCTCAGCGTCTCTCTCTCTCTCTCTGTGTGTGTGTGTATATGTGTGTGTGTGTGTGTGTGTGAACTCCTTGAGCATTCACGATCGCCACTAATCACTGATCTCCAATCAAACACCAAACCCAGCTTCGCAGAAACGCGGCAGAAAACACAAATAATGGAATATCCGTTTTCCGAATCTATGGCAAATGAACACTGATGGATTAATTGGGGAATAATATACACCCATCGCACGGTAAGTTGTTAGAGGAGGTCGGAGGGGTGAAATGATGAAGCATGTGGTAGTTGTTGCAACCTGCTATTGTCTCGTGCGTCCACTGATATTTTGTGTCCGTTTTACATTTTTTTTGTTGGCAAGGAAACGGTGAGATTTCGTAAACCGCCTTTTATTTGGATATCCCAAATAAATACGAAGCAAAATGCGGTAATGGTGTGCAATAGTAAATCATGTAGAACTTGGGGTGTTCGGACCTAGTGAAAGCTACATGCTGGAAACAAGTGATCTTCTCATACGTTCTTGAGCTTCATCTTCATGATGATTGACACTTGTCCTCATGGCATGATGCATCTATATAGAATTCGCGTTTAAAATTCACTGGAAGTTCAAAATATTTTGTGCTTTGGCAAATGAAATAAATGATAGGAAGCCTCTATTTACGCGCATTGCATTTTATGTTTAGATGCATTTGACATGGTTTATCTGGTTTGTCATCTGGAGTGTCAGTAATAATGCTGGACACACAGATGGCTCCACATAAGCCTTTGGGTTCAGCTCATAGGAAAATGCATTCAATCAGATACATATTTTGGACAGAAAAGCAGAATTTAGGGATTTGTGTATTGATTCAGGGTCTCCTGCTGATTTTTTTGGATCTTACTGCATGCAAAGAACAGAATGCAGGACTGTAGTATATTCTGAAGACATGAAGTGGTCACATGATGGGGGAACCCTCACATTAGTGGGCAACACATTGCATTGCATGTTTAAAGGATGATCTCTGGTTGCTGTGGTTCCCCAAATTAGGGGTATGGAACTTGAAAATGCATTACATTAAAAGTGATTACATGTATTGTGTGTGGATTTTAGTCTGCTTAGACTCTCGCTACTGGATTGGTAAAGTGTAACCCACAGAGATACAAATAAGGTGTGTTTATTGGATTGGTAAAATATGGGTGTTTTTTTTATTCAGTTTGGGCATCTGAATGAAGTCTCAGTTCACTGAAAAATTTTTACAAAATTAATCTTGTGCATCGGTCCAACATGTTGAAGTTAAACAAACATAATTTGTCAATGTAATTTCAACATCATGAAATTAAGTCATTTTAAATGACCCAATTAAGTAGTCTCAAAGTGAATTTTATGTCGGACATGACTCAGGCATTTGCTTTCATATATTTTAGTGTCACACAACTGAACATATAAGACTGTATTAGCTAACAAACGATTAGCTAGAAATAGTACATTAGCATCTTAAATGCTAATCAATAAATGCTCCTTCAGCAAAGCTGTTGTATTGCTCCAAAGCCTAAGCAAATGCTCCACTCTTCTCCACAATGTTAACCCAGTGTAATTTAAAGGGTTCTAATAAAATTCCAATGTAATTGAAGATTAATACACACTATCAAGTCTTCCCCTTTTCTCATCTTGCTCAAAAACAACATTTACTCCCTCTGAACCATATTCAAAGCAAGCTGGGAACTAACAAACACCACCCGGTTTCAGTTAATGCAACACAAACAGATTAAGCAAACTTCATTTTTACATATATTTAAGTGAATAGAACATAATTAAATAACACTAGTCCAAAATGTATAGCAATCGTGTAGCCTTAGCTATTTTTTTTGAGCAATTTGAACAAGCAGCAAAAATATTTTTCTTTCAGTGTTGGTTATTCAACCAAATTTGTTCCCAAACAGTTTAATTCTAGAGTGACCCTTTTTATGAAATGGTAAGATTTTACTACTATTTGTACTTACTGTACATGGGTGCCTTCAGGATTTCATCTGATGTATGGACAGAGAGAAGATTTATCAAAAGTTTAGAATTTTTTTTAATTATTACCCTATTGGTTTAGGTCAAATGAGTTTACTCTAGTATGTTTAACTTTAACTTTATTACATTTGTCAAACAAAATTTGTTGGACTAATGTGTAAATCTGCAGTTTCATTCATCATTATAGCCTACACAATGTATATAATGAACACGTAAGAAAAGACTGGTGTCAGTACTGAGTGCCCACAGCCTGAGCACAACCGTTCAAGCATTCAAAAAAGTGACAGAAACTCCTTTAAATGTCCAACATAACTGACCGTTAGGGTTGGGAATCGAAAATCAATTCCAATTCTGGAATCGACACACACAAAATGGTAAAAATATCCTCGTAAACCCAGTCGGCTTTGTCTTAAGTGTACGTAAACAGTTGAGAAAGAAAATGCACGTGTAACAGTGTTTTGGATCCTGCATGAGGGTGTGTTCACACTTGGCGTGTTTGGTTTGGTTAAAACGAGCTCTTGTGTGTTTGCTCTGTTAGTGCGGATCATTTGAATTAGTATAAATGCTGCCATCCGAAGTTGAACCCTGTGCGCACCAAACAGAAGCGGACAGAGACTCCTGAAACGATGGTTCTCGTCAGGGTCGCGGACTCGCGGGAAGTCGGGGTGTTGGGGGTGCAGCAGCATTTTGAACTTTTATTAATTTATTTGTAATAAACAGTTTACGTGTGGGCTATTAAAAAAAGTTTTATTTATGTGTTAAATTATGTTTTTTAAAACATACACGTAGAGTCTGACATCATAGTGTGACTGTTGCAGTGTGCGACTGTGCGTAGAAAGAATTTGTGCGCTGTGCTCCTGAGCGCAAGTCCACCGGCGGTGTTGTGTAAGGTAGGCACTGTAGACAGGTTTTTGTGTTCATTTCTATTTCCTGTCGCTGTGCTGTCTTTTTTATTGTATATGACGGTGTAACTGTAAACCGCTCGATAAACCTTTCATTTAAAGACTTAATTTACAGTCCCCTCCAAAAGTATTGGAACGGTAAGGCAAATTTCTTTGTTTTTGTTCACTGAAGATATTTGGGTTTAAGATCAAAAGATGAGTAGGAGACAAAGACAATAGTTCAGAATTTCAGCTTTTATTTCCAAGTATTCACATCTAGATGTGTTAAACAACTCACGACATACCACCCTTTGTTTGAACCCACCCATTTTTCAAGTGAGCAAAAGTATTGGAACAAATAATCTTAAAGTAAATAACATTTAATATTTGGTGGCATAACCCTTGCTTGCAATAACTGCCTCAAGCCTGCGACCCATCGACATCACCAAACTGTTGCATTCTTCATTTGTGATGCTATTCCAGGCTTTTACCGCAGCTTCTTTCAGTTCTTGTTTGTTTCTGGGTGTTTCTCCCTTCAGTCTCCTCTTAAGGAGGTGAAATGCATGCTCTATTGGGTTAAGGTCAGGTGATTGACTTGGCCAGTCTAAAACCTTCCATTTTTTCCCCCTGATGAAGTCCTTTGTTTTGTTGGCAGTGTGCTTTGGGTCATTGTCCTGCTGCATGATAAACTTCCTCCCGATTAGTTTCAATGCATTTCTCTGTAAATGTTCCTGTACACTTCTGAATTCATTCTGCTGCTACCATCATCAGTTACATCATCAATAAATATCAATGAGCCTGTTCCAGAAGCAGCCCAAGCCATAACATTACCTCCACCATGCTTCACAGATGAGCTTGTATGCTTCGGATCATAAGCAGTTCCTTTTTTTCTCCACACTTTGGCCTTTCCATCGCTTTGGTAGAGATTAATCTTGGTCTCATCAGTCCATAAGATTGTGTTCCAGAACTTTTGCGGCTCATCTCTGTACTTCTTTGCAAATTCCAATCTGGCCTTCTGATTCTTACTGCTGATGAGTGGTTTGCATCTTGTGGTGTAGCCTCTATATTTCTGCTCTCTGAGTCTTCTTCGAACAGTGGATTGTGATACCTTCACCCCTGCACTGTGGAGGTCGTTGGTGATGTCTCTTACTGATGTTTTGGGGGTTTTCTTCACAGCTCTCACGATACTTCTGTCATCAACTACTGTTGTTTTCCTCGGCCGACCTGTTCGACGTCTGTTACTCAGTACACCAGTAGTTTCTTTCTTTTTCAGGACATTCCAAATTGTTGTGCTTGCTATGCCCAATGATCAGAATGACTCTGATCGACTTTCCATCTTTTCTCAGCTTGACAATGGCTTGCTTTTCTCCCATAGACAGCTCTCTGGTCTTCATGTTGGTTTATCCTCTTTAACAGGAAATGCAGTCTTTATAGGCTATGTGCACAAGCCGTTGTGACGAACTTCCGCTATTGTCAGAAGTTGGCAAATCAGTTTTCCGGTTTACGACTGCTCATCCGCATCCGCTGTAAACAAACAAGATGAGAGCTGCTGTTGTACGAAAAAAAGAGATATAATGTGCGTGACACATCTACGTTTCTAAGAACTGTAGGTTGATCTAACGCCCGTTTCAAACATACTCCGTTTGCCGTGCGTGTTGCGGTGCAGGAGCAGCGCGTGCGATAGTGCTTTCACATATGATGCATTAGCAGCAGTGAATAACTGATCTGTGGCTGTACCACAAACACATACTTACTATTTTTATATTAAATCCAGAAGTTATGTTGCAACTTTTATTTTAAAAAAGTTGTCAGCATTGCGATTCTCTTTGTACACTGGACGTATGCGCGTTTAAACACAATTTAAACAACGTAGGGCTATTATTCCATGCATTAGCCTACTTATACTTATATTAAGTTGCTCAAGCAAGTGGTCAACTATTTAACCATGTACTTATATTTGCTGATTTGCCAACTTCTGACAATAGCGGAAGTTCGTCACAACGGCTTATGCACATAGCCTATAGGTTTGAACCAAGGATGAAAACTTAGACTAGTCATGCAGAGCTATTTACTGTTTGGACAATCAACCTAAAAGGTAACACCTGGGCAACAAGAAACACCTGTCAGTCACATGTTCCAATACTTTTGCTCACTTGAAAAATGGGTGGGTTCAAACAAACACGTATGTCGTGAGTTGTTTAACACATCTAAATGTGAATACTAGGAAATAAAAGCTACAATTCTGAACTATTGTCTCCTACTCATCTTTTGATCTTAAACCCAAATATCTTCAGTGAACAACAAAAACAAAGAAATTTGCCTTACCGTTCCAATACTTTTGGAGGGGACTGTATGTCCTGTTGCATTACGATTGAAAGCAGTATCATTAAGGCCAAAAATGTGGTGTGCAGTCAAATGTCCAGTGGCGTGTATGCTGTTTAAACGAGTGTTCTCACTGATGCGTTTGTTGCAGAGTTTTGGCGACTTTTATAGACTTGATATTAATTGTTTCTTATTCAAAAGTGGTGACCCCTCCCCCCAAAAAACTCCCACAGCACCCCCAACCTAAAACATCTTCCTGCGCCCCTGATCTCAGTCCTCTTCCAAACGAACTCTGGTGCTGTTCGACTGAAATATGAACGTAAAACGGACTGACATCTAAGCGAACCAAAAACAGGACATGATGTCACCAGACACAATCCTAAATAAGGCAGAATGGTGAAGCGTAACGATGTTGCCATCGCTTGGAGTCGGTGTTTCCAATGTTCAGCCCCCCCACCGTTGTTTAGATTTTTTTTATAGTAATAAAAATTGTTCATTTAGAGTACATACAATTAAAAACTGAACACATCTGCTCAATTCAGCCACCTCACTTCAGCTCACTCGAAGATTTGGTTTCAAAGCAAAATTTAAAAGCTCCTATGCAAGCGAGTTTATCATTGTTATGATATGTTGTTTTTCCATTAAGAATAATAATAATGAACCCACCATTCAATCAAGTGCGGTGCCCGAATTGCCGCTAATTTGAAAGCAAAAGTAAAATGCGCATGGTCAATCATAACGGTGCGTGTCCACTGGCCCGGATCAGAGCGAGCATTTTCAGTTTATCCCTTTGGAAGTTGAGCTTCCGGTGTGACCGGTGTTGTCAGGAACCAGGCTTAAATGTGTGTATATATATATATTTTTTGATCTGGACCAAAAGAACCAAGAGAACCGAACCCGAAGTGTGAACACACCCTTAAAGTGACAGCAGCCTAATAAACCTATTGCCGCCTGTGCCATTAAAGTGAGTCAAAATACAAAAGAAAAATAAAAAAATCACTCATTGATCTTGACTGGATAACTTTTGTAACTTTAAAAAGCATTCATTTATATTTTTTTTATAAAAAATAAAACTATGCAGTGTTATTTTACAATTTGATTTCAATTTCTGAACTTTGCTCAGTTGTATTTACTTTCTAATTTGCTTAGCCTATTTGTTCTTATTGTATACTGACTGTTTACTCGCCTTTTAATAATGTTTGAAATGTATAATAGTCTAGTTTATTGGTTGGTTGTTTTTAGGCTGCTGATTTTTGTCCATGGTATTCAGCTGCAGTGTTTTGCAAAAAGACTAGGAAACAAATATGTTTGGTTGTCTAAATGTTTTTTTTATTTATTTTTTTTTTTTTACTATATTGGTAATATATATAGATAGATGGATAGATAGATAGATACAAAATCGATAAGCAGAATCAGAATCACAGTGCTTACAGCTGTATTTAATTATACTTAATACTTATTCATTTATTTATTTACCTCTCAAATACTAATTATGAGCTTTTTGGAGCAAAAAGTAAGTCAACCGTTGTCCGTGATTTTTGCCAAGTAGGAAATCTTCTGTCATTCCTTCAATTCTCTCAAATCACACGGAAATGATAATGTTGTTGAAGCCCCATCACCAACCCTAACCCTAAAATTGGATTGGTTGATAGGAATTCCTGGACAAACAAGGATGTTGATGAGCATAGCCGGTCTAGGACAAGGAAAAGAGGGATTCATTTAGTAATGTGCGGAGAACACATGGCTGATAGATGGATTCAGACTGCCTGAACTATCAAAGAGGAGGCTAATTCCTGCTCCTGGATTATTCATGGCAGTTGTGAAGAAATGTCACAATTTTCTGTGATAAGAGAGCTTACAGATATGATTTATATTGGTATTTATCTGCATTTTTCCCCGCGAGGCAGTTAAAGCTGCTGTGTGTGATTCCAAACATTGCTCTGTTTGTTTGAGCATCCTGACATTTTACATTTTGGTTCATCTAATGGTGCGAGTTTGAGTCGGGACGAACTGTTTGTTGAACAATGGAAGAATATTTTCTTGTTTGTTGTTTCAGAAATTAAATTTACGATGTGATTGAATGTCACCTCCTTCAAACAACTACACAACTTACTAATATTGTCAGTCTACTTTATAAGTTCATTAGATGTAACGTTAGAGTGTTTTTCTATCTATCTGAAGGCTCTTTTAGGGTTTTCAGAGTCGTAGAAAAAACCTGGGAATTTAAAAATGGAAAAAGTCACAAAATTCATAAATGTACAGATACACTACACTTAAAAAAAAAAAGTTTTTGAAAGAAGTCTCCCCTGCTCACCAAGCCTGTATTTGATCAAAAATACTGGAAAACCTGTAATATTGTGAAATATTACAATTTTAAATCACTGTCTTCTATTTTAATGTTATTCTATTTTTAATATGGCACTTCTATTTTTGTTTTAAACTCAAAGCTGAATTTCCTGCATCATTACTCCAGTCTTCAGTGTCACATGATCCTCCAGAAATCAGTCGAATATGGTGATTTGATGCTCGAGAAACAAAAGTTCTGCTGCTTCATATTTCTGTGGACACTGATACATTTTTGCAGGATTTTTTGATGATTAGAAAGTTCAAAAGAACAGAATTATTTAAAATATAAATCATACAAAATGTTTTTTTGTCATGTTTAATCAATATAATGCATCCTTGCTGAATTAAAGGACAACAAAAACCGTACTGACCCCACGCTTTTGAACGGTATTCAAGAATCTGTGTACAGATTGAATACTTTGTTTATTCTGACTATAGGCTATTGCGTGGACAAAACAGCACAAAAATGCAGCAAATATCATATCACTTGTTCAGTCAAAAAGAAAAGAAAATATTGGGACTGCTGAAACCTCTTTCCTGAAGATCTGATGGTTCAGCAAATGTGAAGCGCCACACATGATGTATGCTAACTTCAGTAGGAACATCTGTGAGACTGAGACAAGTGCTGTGTTTGAGCACATTGTGTTTGCCAAGGGCTTATTTGTAGATTTTCATTTGGAAAGTGTCCTGGCAGGGTATGAGCAACATGAATATATAGACATCTACTTGATTGTTTAGTTGTAAAAGCACCATTTAATTGAAACCGCTAAGAACTGTGCCAGGTCAGATATCCGTCAGATGTGAAGTCGGCTGGAATGGAGAGAACTGGAAGATGAAGAATACCGAGATCCGCTGTGACCCGTTTCTTTCTTCAGAAGTTTCTTTCTGAAACTCTGTTCAAGTGCTGTGGTTAATTCTCTAATCGGAAACGCCTCAGTCAAGATTTTAATTACCCAGCCGTTGAAATGCGAAGGCGAAGCACGGTTTCCCCGTAGAACAACGGCGGACTTTCCTGCTCGCCAGTAATGGATTTTCCCCCGTCTGTTAATTGCTGCTGTATTGGAAAAAGGATATAGCGCAGAGCTCTTGAAGTGTTTGAAGAGAGAATTATCCACGCGAGACGCTTTGGATTTATGTTTTAGTTCCAGAGAACACATTTAAACTGAACTCTGCTTGACTGCGCTTCATTTGCTCATTTCTGTGCCGGGTTAACCCTTTAGAGTTGTTAACATAATTTAGTGTCACAGTTAATATAGGCCTATAGTTTGTCAGAGCGATGCTCCATACATGCTGACAAGTTTGTAATGTTTTCTCCTGAAAATGTGAGTGGTGTTTGCCATTCAAAGCTTCAGGAAGTTGTGGGTGGTTATTAGGTGTTCTGTATGTTGCTCTGTGGTCACCAGGGTGTTTCTTACAGCATTAGCATTATTGTTCTGGTTTCTAGGTAGGCTATAGCGTCTCTTGACCAAATTTCCCTATTAGGGCTGCATGCCATTTTACTACATAGGGTTAGTTTACTTAATATCTACATTGCTACATTTTTCAATATGAAAATACTGGAATTTTCATCAGATGAATAATATTTGGAGAGAATTATTCACAATATAATAATTGCGGTGATTTTGTTGGGAAGCAAATTTTTTTTTTCTGAAAAACTTTGGGTGTTCACACTCTTGGCTGATTCAGAACCAGCCCAAACCCAAACCCAGTTACTAGAAAGTGAACTGAGTCAAAGACTTTAGATATACAGATGGTGCACTCGTATTACTATTAATGGGAGGAAGTACAACGTTCAATATTGTAGAACTGTGAAGTTTCAATACCAGTATTTACAGCTTTTCTCTTTTTTTTTTTTATGTTAAAACCATCCTTTTTTTTTTTGAAGTCGGACATTTTTTTTGTCAGTTGACTTGATTGACTTGACCAATGAAATTGGCTGCGGGACAGGGTTTGCGTATGAACGTTACGTGATAAATGTTAATCATAATTTATTCCATTTTGAAAAATATTGATAAAATAGTTTTAATAAAATTATTTGTTTTCTATGCGTTTTAAAAACTCGCAATGTAATGGAACTAGTGACAGATCACTTCTTCCGAATTTGGAAACATCCAAGGGATTATCGGAAGAAAAAAAAAGTAGGGAGGGGGCTTGGTTGTTGATTGGTTGGATGCAGCTGTGAGAAAGGGGCGGAGTTTATGCGGACGAAATGATTGGAGAAGTCCAGCATTAGTCTCCAGGGAGAAGTCTGTCGTTTCACCAGAAGTTTGAGTTATGACATTTTGATTAAATATTACGAGGTCAAAAAACCAATATGAATGATGAATCGTTCACAATAAGATCATTTAAGGCCACATGTACACTGCAGGTCTTGATGGCCAAATCCGTTTGTTGACTATATGATTTTTTTTTTTTTTTTTTTTTGATGACCAGCTGTCACCTTTAAAAGTGACCCATATCCAGGGCCATATCAGAGGCCTTTGGGCTCTTGAGGGGCCCTTTATCCACAGAACTATTATCTACATTCACTCAATCTTCTTAATCACAAATCGCAAGTTATCAGCCTTTATTTTGTAGGAATAAATGCCATTGACAAAACAACCGAACCAATGAAGATTGTGTATTGTGCATCCTTTTAGCAAAACGTTTGTCTTTCTGTGGCTTAATGAAGGAAGTTATGCTTCATATAGAGAGATAATAATATAGATTGTGCTTTCTCTTTCCGTTTGTTCTGGGTTTTTTTTTTTTCACACACAGAACTTATTGACGCCACTGCTTGAAATTAACTTGTATGTTTTGTGATTAGATTTGGAATGATGTGACGTGTGCGGTGTGCGATACCTGTGAGTTGCTAGATGGAGTTGGTCTTGACACTTCTCTGGACACATGCATTCAAAGCTAAGCGATAAAGCATAGAAACCGCCAACTCATTATAAAATGTGGTTATGATTTTTTTCTGGTATCACCATGCATTAATACGGCCCTGCCCATATATGAATTTACACAATACGCATTTCAGACTTTTACCTTCTGGAAGGCGTTACAGTCTGGTTAAAACAAGAACTAACAGCTTTTTTCCAGTAGCTATAAAGACTTTAAATACTATTTGATTTTATAGTCAGGTTACCTCTGTTCTTCTCTCTTGTGTATTATTGTAACTAAGTGTAAAATTATGATTTAACAATCTTGTAAAGCACTGTATTTGGTAACAATTCTTCTAACACATTGCGTATTCGTGTTGGACGCCGTATACCTGTAAAACAACCCAAGGTAGTCATTGTAGCCAATCAGAGACAGAGATGTTCCTCAGGCCCGATGTTCTTTTTTTCCTGCTTACACGTTCGTGGATCATATCTCATCTGTGCCATATGGGAGGAAAAATCAGATTTGGGTCACTTGAGCCATGTAATGTAAATGCGGCCTAAGATGCATTTAGAAAATGGAGGAATTTACATTTCATGCCGACTTTAAGCTTAGATTATCGAGCCGTTAGCTTAGCAACATGCTAACACTTGTATCTTTGTTGAAATCAATAGCATGTAACGCACATGAGGAGCACTAGTTGAGTTTTTCTAAAGAGTTTGTGCCTATGAAGAGCGCTCCAGTTCAGCCGTGGACAGGAGGCATCTTTCTTTGTTTTGCAGTCTGTGTGTACCAGTCGGTGCTTCATCATTCATCTGAGCTGGGCCTCATGAACCCCCCAGTCCATTAGTGGCTTCTGACTGGTATCACATTACACTGATGGCAGTCAGAGAGACGTTGTGCTGGAGAAATGTCACAGCTTGTCCCTCGGGACAGTGCTTGGATCACAGGCTCAGATACAGTGTACATGAGCTGGACAGATGCTGTGCTGGGATGGACACAGCCAGAGGGCTTTATCTGACATCAACATCGTTCTGGAGGATTTCCTACACATTCATGCAGATGTCTCGCAAACAGCTAGTTTGTCTTATACGGTATTTATGCATGCGACATCTCATTTTCTTGAAATCATTGTCTTGAAATATTTTAAGGGGCATAATGAAATTGTATTAGAATGCAAAAAGTACATTATGATTTTTTGGGAGTTCAATTTATGGGATAAAATGCAGCTAAGATGACAATTGATGCACTTGATTGGGATAATATGATTATTTAAAATATTTCATATAAGAAAGATTGGTATATTACTGACATTTCGATTTTTTTGTTATTTTTTTTTTTCACATGAATGAAAAAATTATTTTGTGTTTTGGATTTTAACACATTGCATTTTTTTTAAATATATAATTTCAATGTACACTAAATATTTGGAAGTCTGGTCACAGTCTTTTTGACAACATTTAAAAATCTTGTACTTTACATGGGGTGATCTTCACATGGGGTGATTTATTTATTTTTTGTAAAATGCTGTTATGTTAAAAGGGGCATATAATACCCCTTTTTACAAGATGTAATATAAGTCTCAGGCCAGAATGTGTCTGTCAAGTTTCAGCTCAAAATACCCCACAGATCATTTATTATATCATGTTATAAATGCCCTTTCTTGAGTGGAAGGAAAAACATGCTGTTTTCGTGCATGCACCCCCCCATCCAGAAGAGGGCGGAGCCTGTACAGCTGTGCCTCAGATACTCTGCCAAAAACTAAAACATCTGTTTGGTTTTGATTATCATCTCTATTGAGATCACACTCACGCTCATGTGACATTGCAGTTCTTCATCATCATGAAAGTTTATTATCTGCATCGTTTTAAAGTCCGCACAGAGAGCTGGATGTCAGACGGAGCGTCCCGTGAGTATTAAACTAAGTTCTCTTTCACGTCGTCTTGCGCATAAACTGTCAAATACTCGCGAGGATATGTCAAAAAGACAGGCGGTTATGTTTGTGAATGTAAACAGCAAGTAAAGAAATCACATGTATAATAGATCTTTGTATTAAAGTGAAAGCAGCGTATTATAGAGTATCTACTGCTATATGCTGTTAATACCGTAAAACTTCAAATAATAGCCCGGGCTTTTATTTTTCCAAATCGCCGAACTGCACCGGCTTGTATTTGAGACAGGCGTCTATATGAGACAGGCCTTTCATTTAGTGTTGAGTGTAAGCCTAGAGATAGTGATAGCATAGGCTGATAGACGGAAAGTATGACAGTAGGAGGTTACCACATTATATTACGTTTTATTTATGTGTTTAACAAATCAGTTAATGTAAGAATTAGTCTACTATATTACCGAGAAGCGCTGCGCCGCGTCTAGGACACCTCGAGGTATCACACACCGGACGCGCACTTTCTCAGTTTATGGCCAGCAATATTGTTACGTTACATTTATGAAATTAAGATAATGTCTGTACTATGTTATGATTGTACTGTACAATTAAATACAATCATTGCTAAATCTGCAGTCTGAACACTTTACCTCAGAGCGTCCGTTAACTGAGTGAATTGAGAATATCATTATACCTTGAGTTGTCATAGTCCTTACAGCAGTTGTGGGCGTGGCCTAAGCATATGTGACGTCACAAAAACTGTAATCTGCAAACGACTTGTTCTGAGACAATGCTTATGATTTATGGGGATTAAAAAAAACAGGAGTGGGTGGATTTTTATCATTATAGGGTGGTTGCGTACACACACTACAGACACACATTTGTTCAAACACCGTCCAAAAGGGAATTTTGCATAATAGGTCCACTTTAATGTGTTAACGTGAGTATTGGGGAACTTATAGGCACCCCTCCAGCTCGTGATGCCATTTACTGCCTCGCTCGCCTATGCCTAGAAACGGCGCGTTAAACATGAGTGATGGCTCAAATTGTATGGCTTGTTGAAGAGAGGGGTTCTGATGCTAATTTTAATACTAAGCAGTTGGAATTATGGATGATAAAGCAGAAAAACTCATATACTTGGTCTGAAGGAAGGACCCCGAGCGATAGAGACTTGTGGGTGGACTCTTTCGACTTAGGCCGGTAAACAACAACCTAGCAATTCTCTAACATCCACCCACAATACCCTACAATAGCATCATTGCAACAAGTTTGGCACAGGCAAGTGCAAATCCTTCATACACATACAATAGGAACGTGTGCAAGTGAAGAGGACCAAATGACCACAGATGGAAATCTGAAAGTTGTAATTAGTTGAAAAAATTACCTTCAGACACTTTGGGTATAATGAATATATATCTATAAAATGTATGCAATTAGTAATTCAAATATGAACCTGCAGCATATAGAAAGCTATTGACAAAAGTGGCTCAAGACTAACATATGTACCACATCCAACTTGTTCCCCTTATCATGTGACCCACCAGCATCAGTTGAGTCACTTCACAAATCCGCTCCCGTGGCCTCATGGGATAGTAAAGTGTCCATCGGATGCACACTTCACAATCTCAGCAAAAGTTTTTGCCTAGTACTGTTTTTCGAACACTGTTTTTGAACACACCACTCTTCTGGCTTACTGTTTTCAATTAGTACTAGACTCATTATTGGGTCATAATCCATTTGTTTTTTAAGCCTAAATTCCTAAAAAAATCTGTTATGTATAGATTTGTTCATCAAACATAGGAAGGCATAAATTATGACTTTTTTTCTTTTCTGTTTTCAGTTTTATTTTATTTTTGCATTTTGAAAAGTATGAAAAAAGCAGTTAATTAACATTTAATTAAGGATGCACGATATATCGTCCTCCATATCGGTATCGGCCGATATATGTTAATTAAGGTTATCATTTTCGGCCCAATAAGAAAATTGCGCCGATATATTAAAGCTGATAAAAAATTAATTTTTTCCTTTAGCTGAGACACTTCAGATGCGCACTGTTCAACATGATGCTTTTGAATGGCTTGAAATATGATTGGAATCACTTCAAAAAGGAAAACACAGTTAAGTGCAACATGTTCTGTCAAATAGGCTGCAAAAAACTATAATGAGAACATTATAATTGTGTGTTTGGAACATGGATTTTTATGGTGAGTTTTTTTTTGTTGTAATCAGGCTTTCAAAAATTATATACATTTTGGATTTAGATTTATCAGCCAATATATCTGTTATCGGCTTTCAAATATAAATGATTTTCGGTTATCTGTATCAGCCAAAATGTTCATCCCGGTGCATCCCTAATATAAATACAACAAATAAATACAATAATACAACAATAGGGCTTATTTTGTATACTGTATATAAATACACACATATGCATGCAAAGAAATATTTGCAAGCATATGACTGTGTATATAAATATATTTAATGTATGTAAATATACATTTTATATATTAATAAAATATTTTTCTTAAATAAATACATGCATGTGTGTGAATTTTTATATACAAAATAATTATACACACTACACACACATATATCAAGTGTAAACAAACTTTTATTTTGGATGCGATTAATCGTTGCCCAGCCCTAAAATACAATAATACTGCATGATTATTTTTATTATTATTTATTAAATGAAGTGATTCAGAGCTTCACAGCATATTTCAAAACAAAACACAGCATTGTTCTTTTTTGCCAAATAAAGTCCCACACAGCACAGCACTTTTTCAAAGTAAAAGTAAGACAGATGGATGGAAGTTATGATAGATGGATGGATGGATAGATATCCATGATAAACGTTTATCCACACAAACTTTGACTAAAATAACTTAAATATGGTTATGTTTCTTACACGAACACCGTAGGGCTGTCAAATGATTAATCACGATTAATCGCATCCAAAATAAAAGTTTGTGTTTACATAATAAATGTGTGTACTGTGTATAATTATTTTATATATATAAATACATACACATACTTGTATATATTTAAGAAATATTTGCATGTATATACTATATTTAGATTTATTTATAATTTATATTATATATAAATATAAATATGTTATATATAAAGAACACATTTTTCTTAAATACATAAATGCACGCGTGTGTACTTATATATACAAAATAATTTTACACAGTACAAACACATTTATTATGTAAACACAAACTTTTATTTTGGATGCGATTAATCGTGATTAATCATTTGACAGCCCTACGAACACGTCGCTTCTCATCAGAATGCCTTTATTAACCCCTGGAGAAGCGTGGACTTTAATCAAGAATAGATGTGCTTTGATGGACTTCCAAAGACAGACACCCATTCACTGCCATTATAAAGCTTGGAAGAGCCAGGACATTTTTGAATATAACTCTGATTGTATTTGTCTGAAAAAAGAATATTTCCACCAAGGATGACTTCATTTTTGGGTGAACTATCCCTTTAAGGAACTGTTTGATGAATGCAGCTGTGTTTTCCATCAATCAGAGATATATCAAGAGACAACATCTAACTTGTTGGCAATGTACGACTTCAAGCCTAGCTTCTGACAATGTGCATGTACTTTGAGAAGATGGACTATTAGGCCTTAGCTTCTCCTGAAGCTGTGTTTTTGATTTTAAGTGGCCATAGATCTTCTTTCAAGTCCAGTCACTGTGTTTTGACAGGACTTGCAGAGCAGTTGCTGTCCTGATTCATAGAAATCCTTGGGATACTGCTCCTATACGTTACATTTCAGACGGCCTCTCAAAATCCAGGTATTGTGAAATGTATTCATGTAGCACCAGTCAAAAGTACTTTCTTCCTCGGGTGACATATTCTTTGAATATATGATTTGTAGGACTTTCTTGCTGTCAATGAGTCTTGCTGTAAGAATACGCTCTGAAATGTGAATCATACGATCCGAGTGTTTGACTTTTTAGGTTAGAGTTTTAGGTAAAATCTCTGCAAGAATATTTGCAACAAATTCACTAATTTGTAAAATACTTACAAATTCACTTGAGATTGTATTGGGTTTTCCATTATCAAGTTCCACTTTTAGTAATGTTACATTCGTAAAAGAGAGGTTATATTATAATTTCTCATTTTTATAGGCTACCTGCTGTTGTGTAGGATTACATGCAGAAAAGGTTCACTATATTGGTAAATAGTAGGGATGAAAATTTTGGCTGAAACAGATAATTCCGATAATTCTTCATATTTGAAAGCCTACAATCAATATATTGGCCGATAAATTTAAATCCAAATTTTATATAATTTTTGAGAGCCTGATTACAAAAACAAAAGTCTCACTATTAAAAGCCATGTCCCAAGCACACAACTATAATGTTCTCATATATATTGTGATTATAAACAATTTTTATATTGCCGATATATTGTGCATCCTAGTAGTTAGTATTTTCTTTGAGAAGTACATGTAACGCTATCACTGCAGCTACACAACTGTAACATTGGAATTACTCAACGCAAAACAATACTGTTATTTCGGCAGGGAGAAAATTGTTCATTTAAAATTTAATTTGAATGTATAGCTATGTAACAAAATATTGTGTTAGTAGATGAGGTGTATTTATGTGGATATGTGGGTTGTTTCAGAAGCAGCGAATGTTTGTATTACCAAAATATATTTTTCCACTCTTGTTCCCAGTTTTGCCTCTTCTCTTCAAGTGAAAGAGTTCTCAGGTGTCTTGAAAGCTGTGACTAATTTGATGATGTCCATTGAGACTTGACAATGTCAAGATGAATTATCAACGCTAGCAGTAAGGAAGGGAAATGCACTATTCCAGATCTGCTAGATTTGAAGCAAACAAGACCAAGTGGCAAGTGTTGGCAAGACCCTCACGTTGACGGAAGTGTTGGACCTACAGCAACGTCAGTTTGATGGAAGTATTATTATCATGAATCATTGTCTGGGCCCGAATGAAAGGATGTTTAGTATTGCATTGATGCAGCAATTCAGCACAGGCTAAAGAAGTGACCAGGGCTTCGGTTTTTTCCAAGAACAGCAGATGGAGAAATATGGGGTGGAGAAAATTCAGGACTTGGACACCTTTCATGTGTAGATAGGTGTCCATGGGTTGCCGGTCACAGTATCTGGAAAAGAATAAAGCAGTTGGAATTATGGATGTAAGAACATTTCAGATTTAATACAATGTTATTTGCCATTTCTTTGTAATTATTTGTAATATTAAGTAGCAATTACCGAGTGAACATTTAGTAAATCCCACGCCAGGGTTCCTCAGATCTAGTCCTGGAGGGCCACTGCTCAAACCCTGATCAAATTCACATACCTGTGATTTTGTTTTTTTTTATAGCTTGCTCAGGTGTGTTGGATCAGGGTTGGAGCTGAACTCTGCAGGGCAAGATTTGAGAGAGCCTGTCCTACACTGATTGTTTTCAGTGTATCTTTTAAGAGTTGCAGTTATGACCAGACCATTGACCCCAGGGGCCAGTGTATTAGCCACTATGTTAAGACTGTCTTAAGAACTAGTTTGACCAACTAGCAGTTTTAACCAAAGGGTTATTCCATCTTTATTTCAATTCAAATTTTACCAATCTACCTTTTTTTTTTTGTAACTGTTAAACTTTGTGCTTTTTAGACTCACCAGATTACACCTACCGGTTCTCAATTTTATTTAAGTGAAAGGAAAAAAGCTTAAAAAAACCTATTTAAATTTCTGTTAATTCTTTGTAATGATGAAGATCGATATAAAAAAATTATTTTGATATTTTAGAGAAAACCATTAGCGTTATTTTCCACCTAAAAGATGCCACTTGTTTAGATATTTTGATATTATCTAAAGCAATGACATTCAGACATTTTGAAATGTGGCTTAAAGTCGTCATGAAAGGGAAGTTGCGATAGTCTTTTCTTCCCGATTGTGACGTATATCTAGGGCTGTGACGGGGGCAGTATTTTGGTAATCGGCGTTGGTGACTAAATACATTTTAGGCCATTGTTTATTCAGAAGAGAGGCGGCAGACTAAACAACCTCACATAAAGCTCACGAAAGTACAAGAGCAGCACAAACATTTGTAATGTACTGAATTATGATGCAATGGTTCACTGTGAATGTGTGTGTGATGTGTATTTGCTCTAGAAAGCATAGATAGGCACTCAATTACAGAGTCTCCATAGAAAACAATTGGCAGTACTGTATTGTGGCTTTAAATTTGCTATGGAAAAAGTTTGGATCAGTTCTGAAACTCGCTGGTCATTGTCTCAAGAGCTTGACCCACCAACAACCTCCTGTCATTTCAAATTGGATGGAAGTTTACCTCAGGTTGGAGACTGTTGATTTCTGTGCCACTAGCGTCACCAAATGGAATTACGAAAACAATAAATGATTGAACCAAACGGTCTCCTAGTCTTCCATAGGTTAGTCAAAGGGCCCATTTACACCTGTCACTTAATGCTTTTTTTACTGATCAGATAGCTATCTGATTTGTTAAAATGGATCCATTTGCAAATGGATATAAATCCGATCTTTCTGTATGCAAATTTAACTGAATTCACGTCAACCAAAGTGACAGATATGAGCTTCATTTTATCTATCATCAGCTAATTTCAAGATCAAAGGCCGCAATAGGAGAGAGAGTGGCATCAGCACTGGTAAGATAATTTAGTTTAATTACTTTTAATGAAGATGATTGTGTGTTGAGCGTTCGCAATTTACTTCCAATTTTTTATTTGCAGCAGTTTGTGCTTTGGCTTGCTGAAGAGATACTCAGCTGCAGTGATGCGTGTTTCAGTCGCACTTTCATATCTGGCTGTGACGTCGTAAAGCCTAAAACGTGCTCGCTCTCACACGTTTATTTTTGAACATTTTGGGAGTAAAATTCACTTATGTGGTTTCAATAACCAGATGCATTTCCACTTGTCCAGTTTCGAAACCACTTGGTTTGAGTGATCGGATTTAAATCTGTCTTGAAAGTGTTTCGGAGGGCATTTACACCTGCTGGTCTTTTCACGACCGGATAGATATACCATCAGAGGAAGTGCATGAGGGGACCGGCTGTAAACGGGTGCACATATGTCCACCCCAAACCTACGCCTTGTTAAGCCGGTGTTACATCAGGCTGGTTCAAACGTTCAACCAGAGCAACGTTTAGATAAGTGTTACAATGCCAGTGTTTATACTTTTCTGAGAATAAACTTAATGTCTTACTGCGTATTAAAGGTGGGGTCGGGGTTTGTTTATTGCAGCCCTGAGAGGACTAACAGACACTCGATTTTTATAATCTCTTTTTTAGAGTACTTAGATTTTAATTATGTATTGGTATCAGAGTTGGGTATAATGCGTTACAAAGTATTTAACTCTCCAAATGGTCTGGGGTGTTCACTGATAAGCTCACACAAAAATCGCTGCAAAAGATGCTTTTTTTTCATATCCATTAGACTCTGCCTCGTATTATAAAAGTGTTTCTCACTGAGATGCATATCAATGGAGTTGGACAAAAACTACGATAAAACCTGTTGGAAAGCATCTTTTGCAGCGATTTTTGTGTGAGCTTATCAGTGACCACCCCAGACCACTCGGTGAGTTTCACATCTTGAGTTTTATGAAGGATTGTTCCAGTGCACCTATGACCCATTGTGGAGGGGGTGGTGTACCACAAAAAAACTAAAACTCTCGGGCCAGCAGCATGTGTCCAAATTTCTATCTTAACCGTTCTATTTCATCAGAAACGATCTTAAAACAGGGCTTTAAGTGTAAAACTTGTCCTTTAAAGAAGGAACTCTTACCAGGCAAAATGTCAAGCACTTTTTTTTTTTTTTTTTTTACATTTATTTATTATTATTGATTTATTTTCTTGATGCTGTTATTATTTTAGCATTTTCCCTTGAATGTTTACTGGTATTTTAAGATGTTTACAGACCTAATTGTATTGTACCTTTAAAATTACAGAGACAATTAGACTACTTTGACATTTTTGCTTCCACTCAACAGCAAATATGACCTGAATAAAATAAAATAGCTTTATTTTAAAATGTTCTACACGCATTAAAAAAAAATACTTGCGGTGAGGACATGCTATTAATCTATCAAATTTATGTTTAAAATAATGTGATTTAAAATGTTGTAAAATAACTTTTGCATGTAGCCTATGTAGAGTGAATCTCGGATAAGCATCTCATTTATGTAAATAATTACTTATTCATCAATAATTACTTATAATTATTTAACAGTACTATACTACACCGGTTAGAACATCATCTCAGTACAATATTGAGCATACATGTCACATAAGACCAGCGCATGCAAATTATAATCCCGAGATCGGCACTGCGCATGCGTCTATAGCCCTATTCGCACGGGATTAGTACTATATGGGGACCTCTAGTCATTTGTAATAATTGCGGAGGTTGTCTGCGATCTTAATCCCGTGCGAATCGGCCATGTCTGTAATTTGTAAAGTAAAAATTCCCCCGCAAACGACCTACCATATTTCGCTGAACACCGATGTCCAGTGATAATATTAGTCCCGTGCGAATCGGCATCTCTGTGATTTGGCGGATCGAATATAATTTTTTAAAGGTTTTTGTTTCATGCGCGCCTTTTTATCCATTTTTCGCGAAGAATGAGGCTGCGCTGGAGTGTTTTGATAGTATTTTGGGTGCTGGGTCATATCGCTATACACCATACAGCTATACAATTTTCTGAAAGAGAAAGCTGAAAATCATCAGAAGAGCAAAAGCAAAAATAATGATTAGATGGAGATGAATGAATGACATATAGCAGCATGCGGTAAAGAACATTCTTCTGTTCATGATATCATACAGATAGACCAATAATAACGGCAAGACATTTCCAAGCAATAGCCTCGCCGTCATATCCGGGAGATAAGTCAGTAAATTTGAGGATAATCACAGGCTTCGGCTATCCCGTGCGAATGCGCCACACGAAATTCAGATGTGGGGGGGTAATTTAAAAATCACACGAGGTCCCCAGATAGTACTAATCCCGTGCGAATAGGGCTTATGACGTCACCAAAACACAGCTCCATCCACTACGTATTGGACCATCCAGTACGTCATCGTCCTACAGGCTGCAGCGAGGGGTGTCTCCTAGATTCAGGGAGATTTTAACTAATTTGCGGACATCAGGGAGCCGCTATTAATATGCGGGAGACTCCTGGAACTTCCGGATGTCTGCAGTATTAAATTACGGAATAAAAAGTTTCACTTTGTAGTGTATTCTTGTGGGTTTAATAGTGTTTCAAAGTAGCCTAACTTGAAAGTAAAGTAATTAGTAATCTGATTACTTTTTACATGCAGTAATCAGTAATGTAATCAAATTACAAGTTTAAAGTAGTAATTAGTAATTTGTAGTGGATTACTTTTTTTGAGTAACTTACCCAACACCGATTGGTATATAAAGACCGTTTAAACAAATTTCGGAAAATGTTTTTTAGACAAAAACTGCCTACCCCACCTTTAAGCTGGGATAGGAGAACATATTTTGACATAAAATAATGCAGATTTCTGCTTTAATTGCTGCCGTAGGAGACAGGACATTTGCATAATGAATCTTAGTTTTTTTTTTTTTTTGTGTGTATGGATGAAAAGAAAAGCAGAACAAGTGTTTGTGTTTAACCTTGTGTTGCTCTAATGAGAATGCTGCACAGTCCGTCTTTTCTCTGTCATTCTGACTTTGTTGTTTCCTTTCCACTGACTAGATGCCCTTCAATTTCGGTGTTTGTTATGAATTCCTATTTGTTTTGGTTGTGGCATATACTGTCTGGGTATTCCACAATTCATTTGAAGACATTTATGATTTAGCTGAACTCAATTGCAGTGGAACATTACCGGTTTATGACCTCTCACTCGCACAGTTTTGGTCAGAATACCAAAATGTAAGTAGTCAATGCAGTAGAGCTGTGAAGTCTTGTAGCCATAAAACCCAGAGGAGAATAAGCATTGCCAAGACACAGGTTTTCTCAGAAATTTTCTTACAATTTAAAATAATTGTTTTCTATTTGAATATATTATTTAATTAATATATTGTGATTTATTCCTGTGATCAAAGCTGAATTTTCAGCATCATTACTCCAGTCTTTAGTGTCACATGATCCTTCAGAAATCACTCTAATATGATGATTTGATGCATATATTTGTGTAAACTGAGATTATTTCAGGATTATTCAATGAAGTTCAAAACAAAAGGATTATTTGAACACTTTTGTAACTTTCTAAATGTCTTTGCTGTCTCTTTGATCAAATTAATGCATTCTTTGCTAAATAAATATATAAAGATATTGATGCACCAGACGTTTGAACAGAAGTGTATGAATTTGTATTTTAAAGAAAAATGTGACATGAAATGCGTTACTTTACAAGTAATGAGCAATTACTATTTCTTGTTTCTCCTCATTCTTTCTCCTGTTTTTCTTGTCTCTGCATTTCACAGAATGGTAAATTCATGTTTTTTTTATTATTAAATGCTCTTATTAATTTTGACATTTTTTTTACTTCCTTCTCCTTTAGATTGCCAATTGTGGAACTTAGACTGAATTGATGCAAAATGGCTTCAGATAATACACACCGCAGTTACTCCATCATACCATGCTTCATATTTGTAGAGGTAAGTTTCTTTTACAGCCAAAACGGTAATATTTAACTGCATTTTTTTTTTCACTTGCTATAATATTCTATTCTCCATATATTGTGCTGTTCCTTATTCTCTGATACGGCTTTAAGACGTCCTTTCTTTTCTGAAACTGGCTGGATATTTAATTTAAATTTCTGTCAAATCCAGTTTAATCACTGGGAACTGTGTGTCGGCACTTCAAAGCGCTCTTCTCCCTCCGCGAGACGAGTTGTGCGTATCTCCCAGACAGCTCTGTTGGGTTTGTGAGATGAACCGCTGTGCCATTTGCCTGAACATGAGAACATTGGATGCCAGATATCCAAAGCTGTGTGTTGCTGATACTATGGAAGAGTATTTAGGACATCCAGCTTTGTTCTACAGCAGAATTATGTGCTAGTATGGGATCATAAAGCATAGGAGGAGTTGTAGCCTAGTGGTCAAAGACCTATTTTTAAGCTCTGCAATGGTTTAGCAGTGAACTATCATCACCATTGGGTCTTTGATCATGATGCCCCGGGTTACTCATGGAGTGCTGGGTTTAAAACACATGGAGAGAGCTACTTATACACGTTCACATTCATCTCAGTGGCAGTTGCTTGGCTGGATCAGGAAATATTGAATGCTTGTCAAAAGGATACCTCTTTCTCAACTGATAGCGAGTTAACGTCAACCGTGTACTGTATATACTGTACATCCTACTTACCTGAGTACATACTATATACTCACATAAAAACAATACTATGTAGCAAATCTACCTCACAGCTCTGTATATAAATTGGGATATATATATAACACTTTATTACCATATGTATTCAACTTTATCTGCATACATACAGTACACTCCTGTAAAGTGATATACTATAGCATATAATATATTATAACTATATTATCACCCAGCTATAAGTATGGCCAACTTTATCAGCATACGTACATATGGCATGTAATGTGCATTTTCTCAGTTAGTATAGGGAGCTATTTTTCTTCTGTTGCCCCTTATGTGTGGGGTTCCTCAGAGCTCAATTTTGGGACAAGTCTTGTTCTCCCTTAATATGCTTCCATTAGGAAAGATTTTTGATAAACATGGCATTCATTATTAATTTGTATGCTAATGATTCTCAAATTGGTCCTCCAGTGAAACATGGAGAGCAGTTTTCTCTCCAGTCTCTTCATGAATGTCTGGCTGAGGTGAAGTATAGGTTGGTAAAGTTTTCTTTAGCTGAATTAAGTTAAGACTGAGTTTATTCTATTTGATAATAAGGGGTGTGTGAAGGACGTTGATGATCATCTGGGATTGCTTCCAGGGGAAAACTAAACAAAACAACCGTCTAGTGTCTGAAAAACGTATTTCATTTGTCTCTCTATTCCATACGCTGATTTCACGCAGCCGTTATTTTGAAATAGAAAGCGACGCTCCGGTGGGAAGAAAACCGGAAGTGTCGCCTTTAATCACAGGAGAGTCGCGAATGCGATGGTGTTTTGTTGTGTTTAATGTAGAAATGAGTTATTCTAAAAATGTACATACATTTCTTTTATACTTTAGACTATATACAGTGAAATTAATTTATATATATATATTTTTAAATATATAATTCAGAAAGTAAAAAAAGAAGCAGGAACGCACTATACATATCCTATATTGGATATTAACATCCAACAGTGTAAATCGCGGCAGCAGCTTCAGGTTGGTAACTCTGAGGCATTGTTGTGTATCTGTACTTCCGGGGTTCTTCCCACCGGAGCCTCACTATCGATTTCAAAATGGCGGCTGCGTGAAATCAGCGTATTGTATTTATTTGTGCTATTGTTTGCAATTTTTTTTCTTATTTTATTACTGACTCTTGTCTTTTTTTGTTGTTGTAAATTTAGTTAAGTTTCAGATAAAGCCTCCCTGTGGTAAACTATTGCAACATCATTATCCAAATTATCAAAACATTATGAGATGAATATACTGCCATATATATATAAAAAAAAATTATCAAGTAATCATCCATTGCTAAGAGCACAATCGTTGCACATATCTGATGCTTTACTTAGCAAACACTACTAATTAGTAAATTAAACTTGTGATAGTGACTAAAGATATATAGTCTGCTATTGCATACTTGTAACTGTTTCTGATTTTTAGTTGCCTACTGAGTGTGCATTTGAATGACAGCTAACTTACCCTTTTAGTGCCGGTGATTCTTTCCTTTTGTGACTGCATAAAATAGAGGGATTTCACATTGGCAGCAAAGTGCCAGACCCCTTGCCAGATGGTATTCGAGAGAAATAAAATGTGTATCTATACTAGTAGGTTCTCAAACAGACTACAGTTGGGACTTTTCATGCAAACAGAGATGAAATGCACTTGAAAACACAGCTTGTCACAGAGATTCCTTTTACAGGGCAAACCCTCAATTCCACAGTGCTTTCCGCTAAATGGACATGTGTGAGTGTGTGTGTGTGTGTGTGTGTGTGTGTTTCTGTTCCTCTGCCTCTGGATCTGCTTGAAGCTTTCAAGACACATCAGAGACGGAAACTAGGCCACACAGAAACGATCATGCAGTCTAATGCTTGCTTAGTGAAGATGTGAAGGCGCTGAGAAATACAGTCGTGTGCTCAGTTTCTGTAGAGAGATTATTCCTGCGAAAAGGCTCTCGATCTGAGAAGCGTATCCAATATGGTGACATATGCCAGCTACCTTTCTCTTCCAGCTACTGACTGTGCAGGAACTGGACACTGGCCATCTTCTGATCATGTTGTTCCTGTTTATGTGGTCAGTGATTGGGCCTATTTTTCACTGATCGATGAATAACAAGGCAAACGAGCAATGGATAATTGGCTGCCGCTATAAGATCTTGTGTCTAGTACAAATAATTTGGTGGGGTTTTCTTGGTTATAAACTTCTTATTTGAGCCAAACTACAAATCTATCTTCACCAGTTATGACGACCGTATACCTGGAACGCACCACTACCATCTGTTGACCTATTTTCAGTGTTAGCTCTCATCAAAGTAATATTCAGGCATGCAGGCTATAATTATATAACACAGGCATAGTTACTGTTTTGGCTTCAGAGGCAGTTTAATGAATTTATCAAAAAAATCGATGTTTACCCATGATGCATCACAAGCCTTCAAGACGAATGCTTCATTTGAGCAGTGTTCGACGAAACTCAGGACTGAAGTTGAACAACTCTTCCCTGCCATTGACGGAATTTCCCGTCATTTATGACACAACGTTCCCCGCCTATAAGACTATATTCTAAAAATGCGCGTTCAAAACTTGTGCGCTCAATTGAGTTGGCGTTAGAACTTTTTATCCGATAAGAAAACTTGCGCATAGACGATGGAAACACATTTACTGAATAAATTCCTCGATGCGCATCAAAAAAGACGTGAGTTTGCGATGGGACGGTATAACTAGCCAGCGGACCGGTCTCGTTGCACAGCATCTGAATATGTTGTTCTGGTTGTTTTGAAATGCCTGCGCAAAGTCTGTCGTCAAAGTGGTTCGGTATAATTCCCTCCCAGAACGGTCTAACACGACCGCGTTCCCGAACAGCAGCATCTGCCTCCATAGCAAGATTACTTTATTTCGTTTTGTCTGCGTGCTCTGAGGTACAAGTCATTTATGATATATGAAATTGATATACACAGTGGCTTTTCCTACTACAGCTACTTCCATTTTTCTTAGTGATATTTAGCTCCAGGAAGTGATGATTTTGTTCTCTTCGACTCACTAGATGAAAACGGTGCTTTATTCGCAAATGTTATATGCGATTATTCCAATTTTGCGCTTAAGTTAAATTTGTAACTTCGAATGGAAACATAGCTAGTGACCGAATTTTTCAGCAATCCATGTTTTTACAATTTTACGGTAGGGGGCGCTATTACTCATTTGCTGGATGAGTACACAATCTCTGGGTCAAAACACATATGAAGAAGAAGCAGAAACGAGAGATAAAAACACAATTGTCTAAAAAAATATTTTTTTATTATTATTAAACTTAATTCAGGTGTTAACAAAAATGAGTTTTGTTATTTAAAACCAGATGCTCTTTTCTTTCTTTTAATATATTGCACGTTCAGGTATAGACCTTGTGCGCCAGAGAAACAAACGTGCAGCCATCTTTCGAATTTTGTGTTTGAACTTCTGTTTTTGCGGTAGCTCTGTATATTTCTGTGGCATCACTGTTGAAGAGTAATTATCTGGTCAAGTGGATTTAATTATTGTAGAGTTCACGAAAGTTATCATGAGCATTGTAATGTTTGAAGCGGCTGTCATAACAAATGCCAGTAGACCGGGAACTTTTTAAAACAAGTGGTTCATTCATATATCCAATAGGTCAATGACATGACGTACAAATTTTTTTGCTTATGTTTAATTTATTTTCATATTTTTTTGATGGGCATGAAGTCCTGATACCATGAAGACATTTTTGAAAAGAAACCTTATTTCTTAGAGGGAAAAAAATAAAACTCCAGTCATCTAAGTCATTTGCTGCAACTACATGTAGAAAAATAGACGATAATTTGACCTCTTGTGTATTTTTGTGAATTTATGTGTTATATAACAATGCAAAATAATGTTTTAGTCAAAACTAATTTTGGACCCTGCCTTAGAGACGGCACTTCTCGAGGTCAGCTCCCTGTTAAGAAACCACCTATTCCCCAATAACATCAGACACAGTTAATTATTCATCCTAAAACTCCAGCCACAAAGTGCTGTGCTCCCCAGCCTTCCACAACAGCTTTGAGCTGTAGTTTTGTGTCTGTCTGTAAGAATAGTTGACTTTTTTTAAAGCACAAGTTTTATCTGCAAATTAATTGGACTGAAACTAAACTAAGAACCTAAACAATGTTTGAATGGTTAACATTAGCCACTTTTTCACTGTCAAGCCAAACCATTTCATTGCTTAATCAGTTGCATTTCAACTGTGGGGATGATAACCGAGCTCTTTCGAATCTAATACAAATGCGTCAGTCGTTGCCTTGGTGAGTCAAGAGCTTACAGACAGACTGTACGAGATGTAAATAACAACCCTGTTAAGGAGAATGGTCAGGTATTGTTATTAACTTGTTTACTTTGCTCAAATAGCGCACTCTGCCAGCTAAAGAGAAATTGGTAGCCATGCAACAGACAAATGACCAATCCTTAATGCTGATCTCACTACACGCATTCTACCAGCAGTTAGCCAACCGTGATGGGGACCCTGGGCCGAGAATGCTTTGTAAACATGCTGAGCTTCATCAAGCTCAAGTGGAAATATAAATGGAACGTTTCCTTGCCGTTCTTGGAACCGTTCGACCCGATGAATTTCACTCAGAAATTGCTAGTAAATATTGCAAACACTTACCAAGAAATGGCAAGTAACACATTAAATTAAAAACAAGGTTTTAAAGTAGAAAAACTGGAATAGTATTTTCTTGTTAAAAAAAACTACTCAGAAATATATCTGCAAGCATCAATTAACGGGGTTTTAGCGTTTTAAGGCCTTTAAGCACATGCGTAAAAACAAAGGTATTGTTTTATTTAGCTAGGATGTAACTGCCTAGATGGGAAAGACCATTTACAGCTAAAACAGACAATTTAATAAGGAAATATGTTGTAAAACTTTTTGATAGTAAAAATTCAGCGAAAGTAAGTTTTAGAAATATTCTCAGATATTTAGTGAACCGTTTGATTGACAGCAGAGGCAAAGTCACTCAGAATGAGTAGTTCTACCATGTGTTATGAATGTCGTGGGCATGTGCGACGAAGGTGCCCCCAGTGGCCAATTTCTTTCGAATTTATCACAGGCGTCAAAGGCTACTTTGAAGATTTTGGCGTCCCGTCACGGACGTCAATTGAAATTTCTAATTTGAAATTCGAATTGTTGACAATCAGATTCCAGATAATCTTTATGCACTGGATAGGTTCCAATTGGGATTCCAAAAGTTGGAATGTGACTTTACGTTCGAAAATCGATTGCACAATCGATCGGACCAACCAACACAAGTTTAGAAAACGAAAATAGGGAATCGATTTTAATGGCCTTGTTTTTTTTGTTTTGTTTTTTTTATATCAAAAATGTGTTTTAGGTGGACAGATCAATACAGTACACAGAACATGTAGGATTTTGGAAAATAATGTCTTTTCTGTTAACCAAATGCTTTTTAATATTCGCTATTACTTCAATGCAAGTGAACAAGAGCGCCGTTATTTGTTGCTTGGTGAAGTGTGTGTTCAAGTAAGCCAGAAATGGGCAGAATCTGCACCATACGCTGTATTTAATATATCAAGATGACTTACGAGTTGCGAATCTGCGCAAAATCCACGCAGATTTGGCTACACGAACTTCCCCAGCAAAGTGAGTAAACATAGAAACACGCCAAATTGTGATTTGACAGCGTTACCCGACCAAAGTTAATTTTACCTTCATTTGGCAGGTGTTAATTTCAATCCCTGAATGTTGCACTCCTGTTTGTCATTGTGCACGAAACTTCACGCCAATAAATCATCAGAAATATTGAATATTGCTCGTCCTAACGCTCGTCCTAATGCCTGTTAGTTGTCCGTGGATTTGCCTACATTTGTTGTTGTCGATTGTTTACAATCGATTCAATGAACACTTATGTCTCAAAAATCGAACAGGTTTTTTTTACAAAAGTGACAGCCCTATCCCAAATACCCGAAAATTTTGCCAGTGACGTTCAAATCCGAGACATGTGTTTTGTTGTTGGGCCAAGGATTCCAACGATATAAGACACTTGAGCTTACACCGACAGTTCAGGAGGTATGAGCGATTACTTACTTTTGCTGTCGCTGTACTGGTTATTAACTTAAGATACAAATAAGAGATTCACTGCAATGTACTGTATTTGATATTCTTGATGCTGCTCTGATGCACTCCATGCACCGCTCTGTTTGTTCTTAGGATGACTAAAAGTTCAATCAATGTCAAAATGAATAAAGCGGGGTATACCGTTCACAGGAGGGTGTTAACAGTGAACAAATGCCTGGTAAAATGTAAATGCCTTGTCATTTGACAACTGTTTTATAATAGAAACTACCGACAGTGTCCGGTGACGCAAATTACTATACTATTTTTTTGTAATTAATTTTTGCCTTTTTTTTTAAACTGAAAATATGCTATAATTTCCTTGATTCATGTAGATAGAATGTATGCATACTTAAAAATAAAATATGCTTGAACCCCTAAAAAGCATTTATTACAGTGTACCTTCCAACATCAACAAATAGTCTGCTTTATCCACACGGTTGTAGACCGGTTTCTACAATCCTGCATGTATTGTGCTGTCAGTTGATACTCAATTGCGTATGATTTCAAGTGCATTGCGTCAGAAGATGCAAGAATGATAAGAGGATTTCTGTTCTTTTAAACCCCACAGAGAATCAGAGATCTACTGTCAAACTGTCTCAGTTTATTTGTTATGTTCATGGAAGAACGTCGTGAAGCTGCTCAAATCCAGGCGTATAGACATGACTGACACCTGCTCTAGAAAAATGTTGGCGGCATTGACAACAAATCTGAATACTAAAAACAGCAAATGCTTTAAGTGCTGCCTGTCTAATTATTTGTAGGAGAGTTTAGGACAGGCCCAGTGGTGAATATTTGTGAGGAGACGTAATTAAACTATTAAAATAAATGAGCTGAGTAAACAGCTCTCTCTTTTTCCACAAGCACACATTAAGCCCAGCATCTTTGACCCAAAAACATCTATTTAATGTCATTCTAAACTTTTAAGCTGTTATTTATACAAAGGAGAATTATGAAAGAATCTCCAACTCTTTTTTTTTCCGTAAGATGAAGGTAGTACCAAAAAAAATAAAAAATAAAAAAAAAATATATATATAATTATTATTATTATTATTATATATTTTTTTACAGTCAAGTAGTCTGCTCCTCCAGTAAACCTCTGAAATCTCATTCAGATTCAAAAACGATTTTGAACAATTCAATGAATAATTACTTATGACTCATTATGGTTATTGTATGTGTCGTAACTGATCACAAAGTGCTAATAACAATATATTTACTATCACTTTTGATCAATTGAATGTGTCTTTGCTGAAAAGTATTCACAAAAAGCGTGTTGGTCACAATGAACTGTCATTATGTGGAAAAAGAAGAGTGTGAATATTTTCTTTTTGTGTGTTTTATAGAAACGGCATTAAAGTTTGAAACAATATAAATAAACAATAACAGAATTTAAATTTCCTTGTGAATTATTCCTCTAAGCATGTGATCTTATCTTCTGGTCACATTAGTTAGTTAGTAGGTCATGTCTCTTTGAATATTTAATTGTTTGTGAGCTTCTTTTGATGTTTATTTTATCAAAAATGATCATTATGCAAAAATGTTTTCTTCTCATTTGCTTTCATTTGTAGAGCTATTTCAATGAACTACCCAATTAACAGAAAATATGAATGAGTTGATGTAAAAATTAAACACAGCTTCTGCCTCCATTGTGTCATTAGTAAGAAAACAGTATTTTTGCAATATTGCATTTTAAATTGATTAAATCTTTAAATTCATACGAAAAGATGATGATCAGTTATTATAATATCTGCCTAATCCTCAAAAATAGGCCTTGTTTGATCATGCAGTGTCAAGCACACTGCCACACTGTAAACTATTTTTACAGCACACATTACGAAAATAGAGTGAATCATCTCCTCGTGTAATTGGTTTGATTCAGCGGTGAACAGAATGACGAATCATGGTTCTCTGAAGTCGTTCCTCATGTGTGTTTTAGGGCCGCGTCCCACTGAACCGCTGGTGTTGTAAGTTGGCTGACTGGTCGTGTTTATGATGCATACAGCCTGTTATGATTGATTCTGGTTGTCTGGAACAGCTGTAGTGTTTGGTTTTAGATTTGATCTGCTCTGGCTGGAAGTGAAGCTGATGGGATGTGCTTTCTTATCTATAAAACCCGGGACACTCCAAGCCGATGTCAAAGATCTAACGGCGACGAAAGCTGACTGTGTTGTCGCTTCTCGACGGCTGGTTCTCGGCACTTGAACACACCAAAGCGACTAAAGGCGACTGTCAACTAGCACGAAAAACTCAAAACCGGCCCTATGGCTGACCGTCGGCTTGTTGTGGACTTGGTTTTTGGCATCTTTCTGAGGATATGTGAGGGGTGCTTGGGTGTTCTGAGTGGTTGTTAGTGTGTTGCGAGACGGTTGCTAGGGTCGTCTGGGTAGTTGTTAGGTAGCTTATCCAACCGAAAGCCTATCCAAGTCAAGTCACCTTCATTTATATAGTGCTTTTAAAAATATGGATTGTTTTAAAGCAGCTTTACAGTGATAATAGGAAATTAAAGTAACAGAGATTGTTTTGGCTTTACAGCAGCTCTAGAATAATGTTATTGTTAGTTTTGATTGATTCACTTCTGTCGCAACAATCATTAGTTATTAACTTGGTTATTAGTTATTAACTTAAACCGGAATTATCCCGACAACGTTTTATCTGTACAGCGGTAAAGGGAAGGTGGGCTTCACAGGGGAGGGACTAGTTGACTCTTTTAGGACTGCGTTGTCGTCGCGTCGAGGCGCAGGTCTTTCATCAGGTTCAGATACGGCCTGGATCCGGCGGACTGCGGTAAACCTCAGGATAAACAGAGAGACTAATATTAGCGTAGATACCATTCTTCTTATGATGTAACGAGTACAACAGGATTTATGGGAAGTGTTCCCAGTTCCGGCTGACCGAATCTATGCAGCCTAACATTGAATTATAGAAGTCTATAATGTATTATGTTTATGCTAGGGCAAAGAGATGTGTTTTTAGTCTAGATTTGGACTGACAGAGTGTGTCTGCTTCCCGGACAATGGTAGGAAGACTGTTCCAAAGTTTTGGTGCTAAATAGGAAAAGGATCTACCGCCAGCAGTCGATTTTGTTTTTAAATTCTAGGTCCAGTGTTAGTGAATTTTTTTATTATTTTTTGGTCCATTAAAGAGATTCACTCGAAATAGTACATTCTACCATTATTTACCCACCCTTATGTGGTTCCCCTTATGTCATACGCGCATAGGCGCGCTCTCACGGGATCTCCAGCACGGTGTAGTATCGTGTACTGAGTGAAAATAGCGATAGATTCTATTTACATTGTAAAAATAGCAGCATTTTCTTTCCAGTAGACTGTATAGATGCTGTTTGATACTGTTTGCACCTCAGTGTTGTTGGACATTAAAAGTATTCAATAATAACAGTGTGAATGATTATAATTATTAAATGGATGCCAACTTATTGGGACATTAAATCCCACCCTAACCCTACCCGTTAAACACTTTAATTATCAAACGCTCATTAGACACTTTATTTCCACTTTTCAAATACTTTCCAATTGTTTTATTGAAAATAATGCCTTTCCAAATTTGATGTGATGGCAAAAGTATGAAAGCTTGTTTCCGCCACAGAATAAAAAATAAACAAGGTAATTCAGACTTTTTTTCTCACAATTGCGTGATATAAAGTCAGAATTGTGAGATATAAACACAGAATTGAGTTCTTTAGAATTGGACTCTATAACTCGCAATGGAGAGTTTATATCACACAATTCTGACTGACTTTATTTCTCAGAATTGCAAGATATAGAGTTGCGAGATGTAAACTCGCAACTGTGAGATGATAAATCGCAATTATCTTTTAAAATGTTTTCTTCTGTGGCGTAAACAAGCTTAGAAAAAGGAGCAAGTTCAGCAAAAGCCGGATTCCAACTCTGGTCAATTTGCTTCACGATTTTCTGCCGTGTGCCTTACCCCAACACTATTATTGCTTTTGACAAGCATCTTCTGTAGTTTTGTCTGGCCCAACCAGACATTACAAAAACAAAAGTCTCACCATTAAAAGCCTTAATTGTCTTAAGCACACAATTAAATCTTCTCATTTTATGCAGCCTATTTGAAGGCACACGTTGCACTTGACTGTATTTTCCTTTTTTGAAGTGATTCCAATCACATTTCAATAAATTAAATTCAAAAGCATCATGTTGAACAGTGCGCATCTGAAGTGTCTCAGCTGAAGGAAATAATCCATTATTTATCGACTTATATCGGGCAAATTTTCTTATCGAGCTGATAACAATAACATCAAAAATGAAAATATATCGGCCTCCATATCAGTATAGGCCGATATATTTTCATTTTTGATTTTATCGTTATCGGCTCGATAAGAAAATTATATCCAGCATCCCAAGAACAACATGAGGGCAAGTAAATGACGACTGAATTCAAATTTTTGTGTGAGCTACAGTATAGCTCTGGTCCTTCATTTACTGTAAAGTAAAGGGGATTTTTTTTAATCAACTGGACTTTTATTATCCGAAATCACAAGTCCGACTGAGGAAAAGTAATAACCTCAGTTCTTAACAACCCCCACGATTCGCACCATCAGCACAAAAACTACAATGCAGGACAAAACCTAAACCTATGAAGCTTAACTGAGGTTTTTATGGTCTGTGGTGGAAGACAAGTTTATCTGTGAATGGTTTTTTTCCAAAGAATTTTCATTTTTAGGTTAACAATTCCTTTAAAGCAGCTTGGCATCCATTGTGATGTGGCTGTTGTGTAAAAGGGGACATCCAGATGCTGTATGTGGTGGCAGTTTTAGGGGCTGATGACACAAAGTAGGATTGCTACAAAATGTGCAGAATAAATGTACATCAGAACACGCTGCATAAAACTGTACAATGTCCTCCATAAACTATGGTTGATGAGCTGTAATTACACATTTTAGTGTGTCTTTCTTCATTGGTGGAAGAATTTGACTGGATCAAATGCAAATGTACGATAATGACCAGATGTCACTCATAGACAACAAGGTTTTGTCCAAATTGTAGCATAGTACTGTTTGTAATGCCTACTACAGGGATTTCAGATCAGTATGTAGTAAGAGCATCTCTCTCTATCCACACGTTCTGTCTTGTCCTCATTGTCCCTGTTGTAGTCGCGCACTGCCCTCTGTAGGAGAGCTGAGCAGTGTGTGGCGTCTGGCTGATTTGCAGTGTGTTGGGAAATGATCACGTGATCTCAAGGACGGAGCTGTAATTAGTGTATCCAGCATAAAATCACTTCAACAGCGGAACAGATTTGGTCTTAATCATCCCCCCTTCACACATTAAAGATGTGATGAGTGTGTTGGCATGAGATGCTAATGACTCTATTGTATCAGATATGAGACAGAACAGAACATTTAGTTGTTGACCTCAATTTTACAATTGGTGTTGTGCAAATCTTTATTAACAATGTATATTAACTGTATAAACAAATAAAGCTTTGTTTTTGTTTCATTACTCTTGGAAAAATTACACTTAAGTACTCATGTATTGAATGTGTACTTTGTATCTTAAAAGTATATTTAAAAAACTGTACTTGCAGATAATGAAATACAAGGCCGCTTTCATGACTGTTTTAAAAAAAACACTTTTAAATGCATATTGTAGTTTTAAAGTTTTATTTTTATATACATTTCAATCATGTTTTAATCTTTTCTCATACTTTTGTGTTGACTAGCATACTAAAGACATGCAAAGCACTTTTTTAACTTGTGTGTTATTTATTACATTAAAATGTAATAGACTATATTTAAAAATGACTACATTTAAACTTCATCATTACACCATGTTTAATTACAAATAAATTGAAATGCATGACATCCAAAGGTCAATAGACATGACGTTATATTTTAGTTTACCATAAATGCTTGTCAGTACATTCAGCAGTATTTTAAACCATATTTCAAAGATAACAGAAGACATAATTATGAAATGACATATACAGATGTACAAATGTCCTACTTAAGTGGGTCAAAAAAGCACTCTAAAGTTCAGCTAATTGCATTTAATATAATTTTTAACTATAATACATTTTCATTTAATTGCATGGAATTGTCTGAAAACATGACATTTATTTTGCGGTTAAGTATATTCTTTTCAGGTATTTTATTCCCATAAGTATTTTTTTGTTGTTGTTGCAAGGTTATTGCTTAGTCTTACAAATGAATTGTAATTTTTAATGACTAAATATGTTAATATTGGCTTTATCAAGACAAAATCACATTTACATAATACACTGGAATTACATATTTGCAATTATTAGAAAATGAAAAGAAATATACTGGACAATAAACTGAGCAGTTTCAAAGGGTCCTCAGTTGCTCGGGCCCTAAAATTAGACCATGTCGGGAATGTTCAAACTCAGTCCATGAGAGTGACGGATATTACTTATTTGTAGTGCAGTCTTTCCTTCCGTCATATAAAAGCCTGTTTAATAAGCTCTAGGGAGAGATCTTGGTGTTGTTTGTAGTGCAGTGTTTTTCTGGATTTTCATCTTCATGGGATTTGCTCAGAGCTCTTTGTTGTAAAGCGCTATTAAGTGTACTGTGTTCAGTCCTTAGGGTTTATAGAAAAACGCTTTCATGTTCTTGGACATACTTTATTACCCACATGTTTGACATTCTGTGCATTCACAGGGCAATAGGTCAACATATATTTGGAACAAATAATGTGTCTTGCTAATTATTAAATAGAAAGCATTAAAATGTAATATAACAATGCATCATGCTTGATCAGTGTGTTAAAAAGAAAAGAAAAGAAAAAAAAAACTCTACAGGGCTCCAGACTAATATTTGAGAGCAGTACAACCGGTGCCACTAAGTTCTACAATTTAAATTTTTATTTACGAACCCTGACACTAATCATGTAAAAACATTAACTATTTCTGGCACAATACCATGGTTACATTTAGCGTTACTACATTAAATCCATGGTGAATGTTGGTGATTTATGGATTGAATAGCTTTCTATAACTTGTTTGTTCATGGCACAGTCAATACGTCTACAAGCTGTCAATATTCGAGTTTTGGTCGGGTTAAGGACACTATTCGGGTTTCTGAAACATTCGGAATAACCCGTTTACATGCGTGAGCAGAGGGAGTTACTCCTGGAATTTGTAATCGATTGGCAATATCCCGACGTAAACGGCGACGCACGGTTAGCGTCTGGACGTACGGACAACCTTAAGACGCAATATGCGTCAGTTCCGATTCTTCTTCCTGTATCCAAAGACAACAACAACAGCAGCAGCAGCAGATAATGGAATAGTTCGGGGCAGATAGCGATCGCCTTTGAAATAGATCGAAATTCATTTCCTCCTCGCTCCAAAAGTATGGTGCTGTGCTGCGTCTCGCCATGTTTGCCTCTACTTCTTGTTTACTTCCGGTATACGGCACGCGGGTTTTTGTATGCGCCAGACGGAAGTTCCTCTACTCAAAAGACCAAGATTCCTTGCGAATAGAACATGCGCAGAACACAAATCAATGTTCCTTTTGATGGGGATATGCCGATACGCGTTTACATGACCAAATATTCGGGTTAGAAAAGGGGTACCCCAGGTATAATATTCGGGTTTTTAAAAACCGGTATATGAGCATATTCGGGTTATTGCCGGTGTTTACATGGCCATGCGCGACCGGGTTATTGCTAATATTCCGGTTTTGAACGGGTTATTGGCTGCATGTAAACGTAGTCAATGTTTCTCCTGGTTTCCACGTCAGCTCTGTTTGATCTGATATGGTTTATAACAGACAATTAAAAATGAAGTAATGTGAATTTGACATTTCCAAGTTACTCTGGCAAGTAAGTTAATTAAACATGTGTTGTGATAATTTGTTATTTTAAGTTGGACTAACTTAATCTACTTAAATTGAGGAAACTTGAAAAAAAAAAAGTAACCCCAACTTATCGTACATGAGTACTTTTAATTCACATGACAGATTTGATGTAATCTCATTTTATCAATTTCTTTGAAAGTCTTCACAAAAATTGTAGGCTATACAATTCTTAAATATAAAATTGTTCAAAACATTGTTTATTCATGTACTTCCATAAACCGCACACACACACACACACACACACACACACACAACTCTTCTCTGAGAATAGATAACATTTAAAAAAGTCAATCTTACTTTTAATTTCAATTTATTCAGAAAAGCAAAAATTGTATTCAAAGCTACAACATCCCCCTTTGACTAAGTGGAGAAAGCACTTTTTCATATTAAATCTCAGAAGATTCTGCTGATGCTGTAAAATGGTGGCACCAGTGCAACCAGTAGCTAAATTTACTCACACCAGCAAGAAAAAAGGTCACAGTCTGGACCCCTGTAATCAAACTGAGAAAAAAATTTATCGTTTTGATCTGGATTAGCCACATTTAAAGCCATTGTAAAGTAGCCAATTTACACAGATTTGTAACTTATTGATATAACTTATTGATATAAGTTGAACACGTTGAAAATGCACAACACTCATGGCAATCTGTAACTAGTTTACGTTTTGCAAATTTTGGGCTTATTTGTATAATGTTGTTATCTTGTGTGTACACCACACTGATGATTAGGCCTTAGGGGTGTAACCTCATGCACACTTTTACAGTTCCATATAAATCACATCAAATTCATTCAAAAATTCATACAAAATTACCACCCCATAAAATAGTGACTTTCTTCACATGAGAACCTTTTGAAATGCACCAATTTAAATTCAAATGCTGCTCAACTGTAAACGACTACACTTCATTACCTGACTTTAACACAGATTGTTCCCGTTCAGGCCGAATGGAAGTCAAGAGCAAAGCAAGAAGCTCAAGAAATAGAGATGGTAAACAAACACTCAAGTTGGCGTGCCACTGTGGCGGTAAAGCCTTGAATAATTACACCGGCCAGCTGGCTATGTAACAAAAATGTTTGCTAGCGTTAGCTATTAAAATAACTAGCTAACAACACTGGCAATCTAGATAACATTGAATCCTGTATCTAACTAACAAGCTAATACTACTTACCTCCAACTCACATTGCAGCACTGTACCGAAATCCTTTAAAAGTAATGTAGCTAAAGCCACATTAAATGCCACTAGATGACTGCGGTAATCATTCAGTACCATGGTATGTATCAAAGCAATGTAGCATAGGATTACTTCCTAATATCACCTCAAGTGCTTTTTTTGTAAGGGTGTCTGTTCCAGTGAAGTATTAATTTTATACTTACCCAGAATAACCCACCTATAGTTTGAGGCTGATTTTCTGAATTCAGCTACCAAAAAGAAAAGTGCCGTGTCAGTGGATAGCGACTGCAATTGGGTTAGACGTGCTTCCCTTTCGGCACTGTATGATGCCCTTATATTATCGCTTAAGTCAAGCATGAGGAATCATGCTACGTCGGCTCATGAAATACTAATGAGGTGCTGACTCAGTGCATAGCTGCAGGGTTGAGTTTGTGTTGTTTCAGACTCAGAGTTTGAGAAGTGCACTAAGACAATATTTAACCTGCTGTGATATGCTCTTCTGTCCTGAGATGACTTCTGACGGGGTGGTGTGGCCTGTCATTTGATTTCATGCACTTGCTGGGGGAGGACTCTGGGGCAGCATTTGAGTAATAATAATGTTGAGACAGAATTTGTTCACTAATTGCAGTCACTAATTGTGTACTTAAATCCCATCGGTCATCTTAGACCCGTTTTCAGACTTGTTGATCTTTGTTCTGAAACCGGGACTTGAAGGGAAATAACATTAAACAAACTAAAGAAGAAAAAAGTGTAAGGTTTCGAAACAAACGCTCCAAACGGGCCACTTTTGAAAACTAAGGTTGGGTTGAAAATAATGATTTTTTGATTTTTAATTGATTCTCATTTTGATGAACCGATATCGATTCTTAAATCATTTTTTTCTATACTGTGATTACATCTATAATTACACTTTTGAGACTTCCCTTTCACCTTAACCCACCCTTAAACTTACCCACACCACCAAACCTGTCCCTAACCGTACCTGTATCCCACCTCAATAACTGCAAAAGTGTTTTACAATACCTTAAGGGATAGTTCATCCAAAAATAAAAATGGTCAACATTTACTCACCCAAGTTGTTCTAAACCTGAGTTTCTTTTTTTCTGTTGAACACAAAAGATATTTTGAAGAATGCCAATTGACTTCCATAGTATTTTTTTGGTAACTTTATTTTAAGGTAACATAGTTACACATTACTACATGTACTTACTATAGTATTAACAGTAAAGTATGCATAATTACAAGTAACTAACCCTAAACCAAACTCTAACCATAATCGTAACTATATAGTAAGTAGGCTACATATAGTAAAATATTGCTCAGTACTTATTTGAGTAAGTAAATTGTAACTACTTCACCATAAAATAAGGTGTAACCATTTTTTCCAGACTGTGGAAGTCAATCAAAGCAGCGTTTCCACCACAGGAACTTTACCCAGGAACTAGTAACTTTGGGGTGGTACTCCGTGGGTTTCGACGGCAGGAACCAGGGTCTAAATTAAGTTCCGTTTATAAAAGTACTTTTTCAAAGTTCAGGAACTCTCGGGGGTGGGACTTGGGCGCTGAACATGCTGATTGGTTGAGTTCATTTATGCCGCATTTTGATTGGTTGACTCCACGCAGCATTTAATTTCATCCACCATTTTAAAAAATGTTTTGCGGTGAGTGCAGTCCTACGTCACCGGATTAATTTGCCTAATCTTCACGGTACTTTAGACCACGGTGAGAACGCAGAGAGCAACAGATCTGGGGAAAAAAAGTCCCTTGAACAAATTGTTCCAGGTAACTTCGGTGGTAACTTCCAAGTGGGAACAGAAAAGCAGATGGACTGCTGCCTTACAAGTCAAGTCATCTTCATTTATATAGCGCTTTTAACAATGTAGATGGTCTCAAAGCAGCTTTACAGAGATAAACATAGGTTTTCCGAGCAGAGATGAGACCAATTTTTGAGAAGTGTTGGCGAAACGGTGAAAGATCTCGACTGTTAAGTTTGTTTCTTTGTTGTCTTTCCAGTTGGTCATCATGGCTGGGACGGTGCTGCTGGCGTACTACTTTGAATGCACAGACACGTTTGGGATCCATGTCCAGGGCTTCTTCTGTAATGATGCTGACCTGATGAAGCCGTACCCCGGGCCGGAGGAGAGCAGCTTCATCCCTCCTCTCATCCTCTACTGCGTGGTGGCAGCGGCGCCCACTGCCATTGTGAGTAGACATGGGGCAAGATGCTCCAAGACTAGTCCTCCAAACTAGTTTACTGTCTAGTTAATTACTGAGGTCAACTTGTTTTTAATGCTTTTTTTTTTTTTTTTTTTACATTTTAGTTCTTAGTTTCTGGTGATTTTTAATCATTGTGAGTAGCAACGGTTCAAGATGTTCGACTAGTCATCCAAAGTAGTTTACTGACTAGTTAATTACTGGGGGTGTAACAATATATATCATGTCACAATATATCGCAATATGAAAATGCAACATGTATCATGGATAGTGACTATGTATTGTGTATAGTTCACCCAAAATGAAAATTACTGTCTGAGAAGTTTTCAGAGTTTTAGTTTCAGTACTACATTAAATATAGTGTATAATAATGCAAAAGGGGAACATTTATGAAAATATTTACTCAGTAACAGAAGGCAAGCATATTTGTCTAAAATAATTCTGTATTTTCAGCTGTATTTGTGTACATTTTGGCTTTTAGTTCCTGGTGATTTAAGTCATTTTACAAGGTAATGAGGTAAAGATAAAAAAAAAAACTTATATTAACAAATGAAACCTTATTGTAAAGTGTTACCTTTTAAATATATGTTTTCTTGTATGTGTTGGACATGAACACCAGAGGGCACTGCAATACCAACACACAAATACTACATGCATGCTTTTGTTTTGTTTTATAGTGTAAAATATAATGGGAAATTAAATGCAATCTCCAGAGTGGGGTTTCTGTGTGACCCATATCCTTTTAATATGCACACGGACCATAAAACATCAACCACTAAAGAAAATTAGAGTGAATTTTTTTTTATTTCTGCTGAAAATGATGATCTCAGTTTTCCAGCCTTTGTTTGGTCCGAAAGTGCCTTGAAGCTATTAGGAGTTACACAGATTAGACACACCATGAGGATGTATGTAATCATTTAACTGTACATTTAATCAAGAATAACGGTCCACCACTGACATTTAAGTTGCTATTCTTGATGTGCTGGAGGTTGAAATGAACATATTCAGTGTAGATCCTTGTCATGATTCTGGCTTTGGTTTGGTCAATCATGATCCAAACAAAATAAAGGAAATGAAGCTTTTATTTTTAGACACGTATAATTTATTTTCCATTCTGAGGTTATTTTCACTGCAGAAGAAAACGTGAAGTGTTTCCAGAACCTGAAGTTCGGGTGTTCTGGGTGGGCGGTTACTGGCTCAAAAACCCACTGTCAAGTCTCTGTGATATTCATATGAGGTTTATTGCTTGTTTTATTGTTGGCCAGGCAGAAATCTGATGGTCTAAATAAGTAACACACCTCTCCTCAACAAGCCTCTCGATCTCCTTAGTACATACATTTTAAAGGAGTACAACAAATACTACTGCCATACTTTATAAATATTTTGTTATGGCTCATAATAGCTTTAGGGCTGTGACGGTGGCAGTTTTTTTTAGCATCGCAGTGGTAACGGTTGGGGGTGTTAATATAAATTATATATTACAAATAAACTTGACGCGCCTTACCAATATAATAACAAGCACAACTCTCTCATTCGTCACAAATCCAAACATTTGGCTGCGATGTAACATTTAATTTCTAACCTATTATTTATTTTTTGGTTTTGGCAGACCAGCGCCGGTGCTACTCAGCACGGTGGTCAGGTGGTCAAGTTTACAGGCACAGCCCTATTGATGACATTCAGGCTGAACGTGTATAAATCTATATCCAACCGCTTTTTCAAACCGTTTTGGACATTCCTAGTGTAGTTATTAATCTTTATAACCCTGCCTATATCTCAAGCAACAGACTGGAGCTACATCTGTACTGTATAAGAGATGAACACTGCAGTCCAATTCCATCATTCCAAGCACAGAAATCAGATTTAAACAAGCCAGAGTTTTACTCCCGAGATAAAAAGAACTGCGGCAGCTGCATCTGGTCTTGAATGCTTTCCCTCCTTGTGAGACAAACTTTATTTCTCCTCTGTATGGCAGAAAATAGAAAACCTCTTGCATTTGTTAACTTGAGAATTGGTCAGTGGCTGAGTAATATCTGACTTCAAAGTGGCCTGTGAAATGCTGTGTCTTTTAGGTGAAAATTCCCCAAACGGCTCCACTTTTGTCATTATCATTCTTTTCAGCTCACACACTTCCTTTCTTTGCAAATTCTTTCCATCAACAGGTCTTTCTTAGTAAATTTCGTCTTTTAACTTTGCTATTATGTTTTATGACTGTTTTGCCATTTGTATAGAGACGTACACATGTGCAACGTGACTGATGCTGTGGGAAACATGCATCCAATTTAGCAAATCTACTTTATTGAACAAATTGAGATGCTTTTAAGTTTCGAAAAGAGTCTACACTATTTATATACTGTTTCATTGACATTCCCAGTATAGATAAATAAATAGATAAAACAAATTTTTGTGTGAGGAACAGACAATTTATTTAAAGTCGGCGTGAAACACAAGTTTTAGTTTCAATTGATTTGTTCAAAATGGCATATTTAAAAAAAAAAATGTCTGTGTTTTAGGTGTTTTAAGTTAAAGGGATACTTTACCTCTGGAAAGATGAATGTGTATTTAAAATGGGTCATTTTATGTAGAAGAAATGTGAAATTATTTTAGAATTTTGAGCTTTCTAGACTGAGAAAAGCCAGAAAATTTATTTTTGGCTTATGTGGATGTGGATATCGGTTCATCAAAATGAGAATCAATTAAAATCGAAAAATCATTATTTTCAACCCAAAATGGAAGTCTAGGCTACTAGTGAGTCTCCTTGATGACTCTGCCCGGGATTACGAGATCGCCCAAAGTGTCGGGGATTTGGCTTTTGCGTTCTACAGTCGCCATTCCTCATGTTTACTGTGGTGAGCAGGACGAGTGAGGGCCACGGGAGAACGGCTCATGTTTACTGTGGCGAGCAAGACAAGACTGAGGGCCACGGGAGAACGGCTCATGTTTACTGTGGCGAGCAGGACGAGTGAGGGCCACGGGAGAACGGCTCATGTTTACTGTGGTGAGCAGGACGAGTGAGGGCCGCGGGAGAACGGCTCATGTTTACTGTGGCGAGCAGGACGAGTGAGGACCGCGGGAGAACGGCTCATGTTTACTGTGGTGAGCAGGACGAGTGAGGGCTGCGGGAGAACGGCTCATGTTTACTGTGGCGAGCAGGACGAGTGAGGACCGCGGGAGAACGGCTCATGTTTACTGTGGCGAGCAGGACGAGTGAGGGCCGCGGGAGAACGGCTCATGTTTACTGTGGCGAGCAAGACAAGACTGAGGGCCGCGGGAGAACGGCTCATGTTTACTGTGGCGAGCAAGACGAGACTGAGGGCCGCGGGAGAACGGCTCATGTTTACTGTGGCGAGCAGGACGAGTAAGGGTGCGGGAGAACGGCTCATGTTTACTGTGGCGAGCAGGACGAGTAAGGGTGCGGGAGAACGGCTCATGTTTACTGTGGCGAGCAGGACGACTGAGGGCCGCGGGAGAACGGCTCATATTTACTGTGGCGAACAGGACGAGTGAGGGCCGCGGGAGAACGGCTCATGTTTACTGTGGCGAGCAGGACGACTGAGGGCCGCGGGAGAACGGCTCATATTTACTGTGGCGAGCAAGACGAGTGAGGGCCGCGGGAGAACGGCTCATGTTTACTGTGGTGAGCAGGACGACTGAGGGCCGCGGGAGAACGGCTCATGTTTACCGTGGCGAGCAGGACGAGTGAGGTTCGCGGGAGAACGGCTCATGTTTACTGTGGCGAGCAGGACGAGCGAGGGCTGCGGGAGAACAGCTCATGTTTACTGTGGAGAGCAGGACGAGCGAGGGCCGCGGGAGAATGGCTCATGTTTACTGTGGCGAGCAGGACGAGCGAGGGCTGCGGGAGAACAGCTCATGTTTACCGAGCGAGGGCCGCGGGAGAACAGCTCATGTTTACTGTGGCTCATGTTTACTGTGGCGAGCAGGACGAGTGAGGGCCGCGGGAGAACGGCTCATGTTTACTGTGGCGAGCAGGACGAGTGAGGGCCGCGGGAGAACGGCTCATGTTTACTGTGGTGAGCAGGACGAGTGAGGGCCGCGGGAGAACGGCTCATGTTTACTGTGGTGAGCAGGACGAGGGAGGGCCGCGGGAGAACGGCTCATGTTTACTGTGGCGAGCAGGACGAGCGAGGGCTGCGGGAGAACGGCTCGTGTTTACTGTGGCGAGCAGGACGAGCGAGGGCCGCGGGAGAACAGCTCATGTTTACTGTGGCGAGCAGGACGAGCGAGGGCTGCGGGAGAACGGCTCATGTTTACTGTGGCGAGCAGGACGAGTGAGGGCCGCGGGAGAACGGCTCATGTTTACTGTGGCGAGCAGGATGAGTGAGGGCCGCGGGAGAACGGCTCATGTTTACTGTGGCGAGCAGGACGAGCGAGGGCTGCGGGAGAACAGCTCATGTTTACTGTGGCGAGCAGGACGAGTGAGGGCCGCGGGAGAACGGCTCATGTTTACTGTGGCGAGCAGGACGAGTGAGGGCCGCGGGAGAACGGCTCATGTTTACTGTGGCGAGCAGGACGAGTGAGGGCTGCGGGAGAACGGCTCATGTTTACTGTGGCGAGCAGGACGAGTGAGGGCCGCGGGAGAACGGCTCATGTTTACTGTGGCGAGCAGGACGAGTGAGGGCCGCGGGAGAACGGCTCATGTTTACTGTGGCGAGCAGGACGAGTGAGGGCCGCGGGAGAACGGCTCATGTTTACTGTGGCGAGCAGGACGAGTGAGGGCCGCGGGAGAACGGCTCATGTTTACTGTGGCGAGCAGGACGAGTGAGGGCCGCGGGAGAATGGCGTGAGGCCGGTGGCGTGATTACTGATGAGCGACTCCTGTGAGACGCACCGGTCTTGTATTTCTCACGGAGGAGCGGGAATTTTCTTCATCAACCGATCACTTGTTTAGCGTTCATGTAAACACTACATTCAGATTCACCAATCGGAATGAATTCAGTTCGATTGAAACAAAAGGTGTGCATGTAAACAATGAATGGCGACTGCAGAAAGCAAAAGCTGAATCCCGGAAATTCAGCTTTCTCCTACTACTCAGCTTTCTCCACAGGACAAGAGCCTGCTAGCTTAGCTTCCAAAAAAAGATGGCTGACACTGTGTACATTCTGTGAGTGAGTTCCCACCCTCTATGGGCGGGTTGAGAACATGCGGGACAGTCCCACTACTGGCTGTAGTCTTTAGCCTCTGGCCAAAAAATCATCTGATGATGCAAAATGAAGTTTTTTTTTTCCAGACAAAAAATACATAAATCTCTCATCTCAGGGGGATATGAGGGTGGAAAGCACGGTAATTCGAAAATACTACATGTTTTCTACTAATACAAAGCTTAATGCTAAATCCTTGTTAAAATATAGACTAATTAAATGTTAATTATAAAATACACACAATAATAGAATAAAAATCCTAAAGTTAAAATAGCTTGAATGTAACTCTACCTTGCCTCATTTAGTATACGGGGAACCATGAATATTCAAATTAGCCTGCCTCCACTCACACCAGCTCAGAGATCCACTCAATCAACTCTACTGAGGTAAACCAAAGTCCCTTTCAAAACTATAGTCTTTTGGTAAACACTGTATATGGCAAGTGGAAAGATTGGTTTAATTCAGCCATGTATGTTTAAAACAGAAACTGATTCAGAAGAAGAGGAAGAGTGAATTATACAGGCTTGTATACAAGTTGATGTATCAGTATGGTGATGCATTTTAATGTATCGCTCTCTACAACATTGGACACATATCAGCATAACGGACACGTTATCAAACATTTAATAATGTGATGCAAATGTTACACAAACCATGTTCCCGTTCATCGTCTCAGAGTCAGACAGCTGACTTCTAACAATCATCAGAAACGCTTTGAAGAACTCAGTGGAGTGGAGAAAGACACATAGTTCATCATAACAAAGACTGATCTCATGAAATAGCGTATGTATGACACGCCAATTCGTATTTCCATTTTTGGCGTGCTATCAACACGCATAATCGCTTTTCAGCGTGTTTATCAACGCCATTGACTTAACGTTACATTACTATATATAAATATATGACCTACCCCAACGACGTCCCTAAACCTACCCGTCACTTGGGTTATTAGCATTTATGACTCTTCCCCTACCATCCTAGGAAAAAAAATATCGCTCCCCAGATGTAGATATTCATTTAGCTTAGTTTCGCTCGGAAATTTAACGGCGTACACATACACGCGGCGTGGACATACACGCGGCGTGGACATACACGCGGCGTGGACATACACGCGGCGTGGACATACACGCGGATAGCTGAAAATGCGTATAGATAACACGCCACTTGATTTGAAAGTGGCGTGTATGTTTACGCAAAGTCATGATGTCATGTTGCATATACATAATTCACCCGCTATTTTGCTAAATGTACCCGATTTTTCATATCAACAGGAAAATATACCGGGATAACCTGGCATCTCTCGAGACTCCCCTTCTAGTTCACAGTTAATGATATGCTGAAGCCCGCCGGCACGTTGATTTGATTGGTTTCAAGGTAGTTTGTGACGTCAGAAACATCAGCGATTTCACACTGTGTTTTTGACAGTCTTTGTTTCACTGCAGTTTTAAGGAGAAAATACTCAGCAATGCTGTCGACTTATGAATTTGCACATTATTAGTCTTAAAGCATATTAAAAACTCCACATAGACATATAAACGACATTTAAAAGCTTGATTTTCACCACAGGGGGACTTTAAGTAATCTCAATTGTCTCACTCACATTTGTGTTTAGATTGAATATACATATGAATCATAATCAAAAGGCATTTGGTTCTGAATGATGTACTGTATGTTGTAGCCAACACAATCTACTATTTTGATTATGCATAATTAAGGATACGATTTTAGAGATTTGATGGAAGGAAAGTATGGAGAGCAAAAAGAGCTGTGTAAAGATTCTTTGAAATGCTACTATTGTGTGCCACAAAATAAAATAACAGCATACGGGTTTGGAACAACGTGAGGGGGAATGATAATATTTTTTTTTTGTGTGAAATATTGCTTAAATGTGTTTATAATATTTGATGTTTATGCAGTGAATATTGCTACTTTTCAACAAATGAAATCTGTGCCAGGTGACAAAGTATGAATTTGGTTTGTACATCGACATCATTATTACCATTAGTGCGGAAAACCATGTTTAGTCACAGTTGGCTTATTAAAAATAATACAAGGGCGAAGTGAACTCGTCATTAGAGGTTCACTCAATTTCACGGCACAAAGGACTTCTAAAACCTGATTTTGCTCGTAAAATGGAGATAGAAACTCTTAGTACAAACTTTCAACAAAGAATTTCTAAATATGTCATTCTAACATTCACAACGTCCCAGAACATAAACTTGAAACTTCCAAGAACTCATCACGGTTATGATGTCACGATATGACTGCCCACATTTATACATTTTATACATTTCTGTGTGGCAGTTCAGCATCCCGTCCTGATGTACAACGGTTTGAACCCTATCATGTTTTCACATATGAAACAATAAAAATACCTACTTAAAGTCCAGGCCTGGTCCTCTCTCATCTTGCACTGTCATCACTCCTCCTTTTATCCTTCCGGATCTCCTTCCATGAGACTTAAGGCCGTGTGGCACGCAGGAGACACTCATTAGCACTCACGCCACCGGCCTCGCTCCGTTCCCAAGGCTCTCGGCCCCACCCTGCTTGCCACATACATGATGTGGCATTACTGTCAGGTCCATATCTTTACTGTGAAAGTCTGTTTGCAAAATTGAATTTGCGTCTGATTTACCATATAATCTACAGTGAGATGTACCAAGCAAACAAATAATGCTAGTACTGAGACATTCACATAAATAAGCACTTTCCAAGCATTAGGATCCTTTCTGATATTTTTGTCCAGTGATGCTGTATCTCCTCTTCTCTCATCTCACTAACCCGTCAGTGGGTGGGGCCAAAGATGTGATGATGTAGGAGTAGGCGTTGATCTGATTCCCCAGAGGTGGTTTTTCGTTGCACTATTACGTCATAATATGACAATGCGAAGAGTCGTCTTCGAAGCTTGGTTTCAGGCTTGGACTGAGGAAGATTTGAGTTTTGAAACTTAGAGGATGTTTCTATAGTATGACCTCCTAAATGCCAAAAGATCAAGGGAAAAAACGTTCTTGTTTGCTTAACCTAGCCGATGCGGATATGGTTTGATTTTCCACTGTGGGGCTGATAACCCGAGATCTTTGGAATGTAATACAAATGTGCCAGTCCTTCCCTTTGTAACGAAAAAGTTTACAGGTGGTAAATAGTGACTGCGTTATGGAGGATGATCAGATATTTCTATTTTAAACTTGTTTACTTTGCTGAAATAGCGAGCTTGGCCAGCTACAGGGAAACTGGTAGCCAGGCAACAGACAAGTGACCAATCCTGAGTGGCGATGTGACATCACTACACACGTTCAACCTGCATGGTCATTTTTGGGATGGTTTTAATTTAGTGTTTGTACTTATCACTGACAAACCTATTTTGACGCTTAAGCCAATGCAGATTATTTCTTAATGGCTGATTAATCAACTTGGCCCGTTAATACTAATTATACATTATATAGAATACAAATCTAAGCAAACACCACTAGTAATTCTTTAGTGAGCTCTCAGAAGTAAAACTACAACACAGATCCCTTGCGTCACTACACGCGTTCGAACAGCACAGTTCAGCATGGTTAGCCAGCCGTGATGAGAATTCCCGACCGGGAATGGTTTGTAATGGTGTCTCTTTTTTTTCTTCTGTCTGCAGATATTTGTTGGGGAGATCTCCATGTATATCATGAAGTCCACTAGAGAAGCCCTAATAGCCCAGGAGAAAACCATTGTGACTGGAGAGTGCTGCTACCTAAACCCTCTCATCCGCAGAATCATTCGCTTCATTGGTGAGTCTTCTGTTTTCATTAGTGTTAAACATTTCAGCTCAGCATCGTTTGGGTCCAATATGGATTTTCCAGTTGTCACAACTGATGGCACCATGGTGAGATAATGCATAGTTGGGTTTTTTTCTACTGCAATGACTGATTTCTCATAAATAAAGGCAAAACAAAATGCAACGTTTGTTATTATGGGTTTAAGGGATGGTTGCTGTAAATTTCTTGACATTTAAAAAAATATATATAGATCATGTATTAGCCTATAAATGTATAAACAAAATACAGTTTATACAGTTGTACAAATTAATGACAAATTAATGATAAACAAAAACATTAGTCTGCAGTTTGCTTATTGAATGTTAAAAATGATTAAAATATGTTGTTGAATGGCTATAATATCTATTCTTAAAGTAATTGTATTCTTACCATTTGAATTTTTTTTTATTTTATTGGTGTTGGCATTGATAGTACTTAGTAAAAATATGCTGTTAAACAAATATCGTCCCCTTGGAATTATAAGGTTCTATCTGCGTTCTGAGCAGTTTTGAGATATTGAGCTTCAAAGTTTTTGCATTACATATAGGAAAATGTGTATGGGGTACAAGTTTCTTTCAAACATAAAAATAACAGGGACCCTAAATGTACAAAACACATCACATAATGTAAATAAGTTGTCACAGAATAAGAATATGTGAATAACTCAATTTTAACAAAAATGTCAGATAGAACCTTATAATTCCAAGGGGACGATATGGTACTTTGGGAACACTGTATAAACATATTTATGATTATCAAATTTGAAAGGGTCATGAAACCCTAAACTTAATTTCCCCATCATTTTAACAGTTATATACCATATAATATAATGTTACCTTCCTTTAGTTTTATTAGTATGAGAAAATTTTTTGCATTATTTTCATCTTCCGGGTTCAAATTTGTCTGTGTCAACATCACAGGATGTACATGGTACATCGATGACTCAACTAGTGTCGTCAAAAATGTCTTTCGATATGTATCATCACTGAAATACCTATAATGCTTTACAATACTCCTTTTCTGCAGCATCGATACACGGATACCAGCTGCTCTGTCTTGCTCTCTTCTCTCTGACGGCGATTTGACACATACCTCGCATTCCCACAGGTTTCACGCTCACACCAAAACCTCTCAAATTGAGTGGCTTACTGCGCTTAAATGGTCAAATACACACAAAATGATGTCAAAATGACAGTCTTGGCGAGTATTCAGTTAAACACAGTCAGTTTTGAAACTTAAATAGTTGAGAAGAATAACGCTTGTTGTGTAACAGTATATTGGATCCATGCATACGCTCTTAAAGTGACAGCAGCCTAATATTACTGCTGAAAAATAGAAAGTCATTGTTATTATTTTACAATGAAGACTACCCAGTGTTATTTTACATTTTATTACTTTAATATGGAATGTGTATGTGCTATGTCCTGTGCTATGTGTAAGCTCTATAATTCTGAGATAATAATACAAATATCTGTATGCCACTATATTATGGTGTCTGATCGAAGTTGGTAATTCCAATATTGTGACACCACTGGACTCAACATTGTGTCTCATAATTAATAATGAGACTGCTTGTCCTTATCTTATGAGAAGATGCCTTGCTTAATTATTCATTTCAACACGCGTTATTTCCTTTGACCGACGCTTGAGATTGCATACAGAACAGTGAGATTGCATAAAGTAAGTAAAAGATGCATTAATGGAGCAAAAATTAGTTTTTGCTTTTGTAAGTTTCTGCATCAGATAAATTCTCTTCAGTAGATTCTGAGTCTTCGACACAAACACGATTCATCCACACTGTGAGAGTAACCGGTCTCTACAGCTTATAAAAATGCCACAAAATAAGCCTAAAAGTTATACATTTTCAATGCATCGCAGAGTACAAGTGCGAATGGTTGTGCATTACATTATAGCTGTCACACTATTTGACATTTTGGTCAATGCAGAATATTTCTTAATGGCTGATTAATCAACTTTGCTCATAATACTAAAAAATCCTAAGCAAACACAACCAGTAATACTTGAGTGAGCTCTCAGAAGTAAAAGTGCAAGACACATCCAATAAATCTTTGACTTTGTTTGGTGGTATGATTTACCTGGAGATTTTAAAGTCCAACCGCAGAGCTGTGTCTGTTTTATTGATTGGGAACAACACCACCTCCAAAACACATCAATTTTAAATGTTTTCTACAGACATAATGAGAGACACAATCAAAACTTTCTATGAAAACTTCCACTCATGGTATTTCTTTTATGCAGTCATATTTCAATTAGTACACATTTCCATGTTCCCAACCAAATGCTTGATGTAAAATGAAAGTAAAAGCAAGGGGAGCACTTGATTTAATGGATGTGATGCATAATGTAGTGGAGATTCTGGTAATGGTATCCTCTGAGGCTTGGGATTGCAGTGATATGGACCATCGTATTGCAGCCTTTTCACAATGTTGAACAATTGTGGCTGGAGAGAGTCCCAGCACTCTTTTTTTATTTTTCACTCCAGCAGTTTTCTTCTTTTTTTTCTTGTTTTCAGTAGCTTAACTTTTTGGTCATATAGGAACCCTTCATACTTTCAGAGGCACCATGAATTGTAATCTAGTTCACTCCAAGACGCACAATTTCACAGTGAAACAAACCCAAGTGCAATTAAACAGATAGTTCACCCAAAAATTCAAATTAGCCCATGATTTACTCACCCTCAAGCCATCCTAGGTGTATATAACTTTATTCTTTTAGACAAATACAATCTGAGTTATATAAAAAAAATGTCCTGGCTCTTCCAAGCTTTATAATGGCAGTGAATGGCCGTTTCTGCTTTGAAAGCTCATCCATCCATGATAAAAGTGCATCTATCCATGATAAAAGTGCATCTATCCATGATGATAAAAGTGCATCTATCCATCATTAAAGTGCATCTATCCATGATGATAAAAGTGCATCTATCCATCATTAAAGTGCATCTATCCATCATAAAAGTGCATCTATCCATCATTAAAGTGCATCTATCCATCATTAGTGCATCTATCCATCATTAAAGTGCATCTATCCATGATAAAAGTGCATCTATCCATCATTAAAGTGCATCTATCCATCATTAAAGTGCATCTATCCATCATTAAAGTGCATCTATCCATCATTAAAGTGCATCTATCCATGATAAAAGTGCATCTATCCATGATAAAAGTGCGTCTATCCATGATAAAAGTGCATCTATCCATGATAAAAGTGCATCTATCCATGATAAAAGTGCATCTATCCATGATAAAAGTGCATCTATCCATGATAAAAGTGCGTCTATCCATGATAAAAGTGCATCTATCCATCATTAAAGTGCGTCTATCCATCATTAAAGTGCATCTATCCATCATTAAAGTGCATCTATCCATGATAAAAGTGCATCTATCCATCATTAAAGTGCATCTATCATCATTAAAGTGCATCTATCCATCATTAAAGTGCATCTATCCACGATAAAAGTGCATCTATCCATGATAAAAGTGCATCTATCCATGATAAAAGTGCATCTATCCATGATAAAAGTGCATCTATCCATGATAAAAGTGCATCTATCCATGATAAAAGTGCGTCTATCCATGATAAAAGTGCATCTATCCATCATTAAAGTGCGTCTATCCATCATTAAAGTGCATCTATCCATCATTAAAGTGCATCTATCCATGATAAAAGTGCATCTATCCATCATTAAAGTGCATCTATCATCATTAAAGTGCATCTATCCATCATTAAAGTGCATCTATCCATGATAAAAGTGCATCTATCCATCATTAAAGTGCATCTATCCATGATAAAAGTGCATCTATCCATGATAAAAGTGCATCTATCCATGATAAAAGTGCATCTATCCATGATAAAAGTGCGTCTATCCATGATAAAAGTGCATCTATCCATGATAAAAGTGCGTCTATCCATGATAAAAGTGCGTCTATCCATGATAAAAGTGCGTCTATCCATGATAAAAGTGCATCTATCCATCATTAAAGTGCGTCTATCCATCATTAAAGTGCATCTATCCATGATAAAAGTGCGTCTATCCATGATAAAAGTGCATCTATCCATCATTAAAGTGCATCTATCCATGATAAAAGTGCATCTATCCATGATAAAAGTGCGTCTATCCATGATAAAAGTGCGTCTATCCATGATAAAAGTGCGTCTATCCATCATTAAAGTGCGTCTATCCATCATTAAAGTGCATCTATCCATGATAAAAGTGCGTCTATCCATGATAAAAGTGCATCTATCCATCATCAAAGTGCGTCTATCCATCATTAAAGTGCATCTATCCATGATAAAAGTGCGTCTATCCATGATAAAAGTGCATCCATCATAAAAGTGCATCTATCCATCATAAAAGTGCATCTATCCATCATTAAAGTACATCTATCCATGATAAAAGTGCGTCTATCCATGATAAAAGTGCTCCACGCGGCTCTGGGGGGTTAATAAAGGCCTTTTGAAGTGAAAACACTTAAACATATACGGCCATTCACTGCTATCATAAATCTTGGAAGAGCACGGACATTATTTTTTATATAACTCCGATTGTATTCGTCTGGGGTATTCGTCATATTTGGGTGAACTATCCCTTTAATTGAATGAAAACAAATTCAAAATAAACAGACTTGACAGGCCTGACTTGAATTCACTTGACTTAAGCCGGGCGTACACGGAAATTTTTTTTTTTGTGGAAATCGTTGATGCTTGTATGGTCGCGACTCGCATTGTGTGAGGCAGTCGACCTGATTTTCAGCAGTGCAGGGGTTCCCAAACTTTTCCATGACAAGGCCAAATACCACTAGGTTCTGGCCAAGGCCCCCTTTTGCAGGATGTGTTATTGAACCCATCGACAATAGGCCTACTACGGCAAATGTAAATAAATAAATAAAAATAAAATAAATCAAAAATAAATAAAACAAATGGAAATAAATAAATCTAAGTGAACATCAGATTACCTGATGGTGTTTGATACCAGCCTATCAGAAAGATTATAGAGATGAACTGATTACAATTTTCTAGGCAGATTTCGATTTAGACCTGTCGATACAGATTTTAGCCGATTCCGATTTCATTTTTTCGGTAACACTTTATTTCGATAGTCCACTTTAGACATTCTACTAACTATAAGTAACTTTTCAACTACATGTCAACTACTCCAGTTTTTGTTAAAACACACTAGACATGCAAATTATGTGCAGTTTAGGCACTTTTTGTGTGAAATCATAATTATTTTGTCCATCAAAAGTTTGCTTTCACTTTAATAGAGCGTGAGCTGTGCAACAAAATAGACTTGGCGCCGAAACCCGCTTCACTGCTGCTCACGCCACGCTCCTGCATGAATGCTCTCATTGATTAACATAACGTTACATGGTGAAAAAATGTTCGCTGCTCACGCGCTGATCTCGCTTGCGATCTGAAACGGCTGTAGTTCACGAGGTTTCCTACATGTGCGTTCTGTGTGCACGTGTGATGCTGATGTTACGCGATGTTAATCATGTGGCATAAAATTTCCATAATGTCAGAGTAACCGGCCAGTCGGCGGTCATGGCCGATCACGTGAAAATAGTTCAATTCCGGTCACCAGCCAATCAATCGGTGCATCTCTAAAAGATTAGCATTAAAAGTATAATGTTCAGATAGGCTATGTGATGCGAGATATAAAAGTGTTATAATTAGTAAAATAATTTATTATTATTATTTTATATATATATAATTTTTTTTTTTTTTCTTCCAACTTGCTGCGGCGAGTGTGAGTGTGAAACATTGATATAAGTGATCACATGGATTCTATATTGTATTGATCTACACTCACCGGCCACTTTATTAGGTACACCTGTCCAACTGCTCCTTAACACTTAATTTCTAAGCAGCCAATCACATGGCGGCAACTCAGTGCATTTAGGCATGTAGACATGGTCAAGACAATCTCCTGCAGTTCAAACCGAGCATCAGTATGGGGAAGAAAGGTGATTTGAGTGACTTTGAACGTGGCATGATTGTTGGTGCCAGAAGGGCTGGTCTGAGTATTTCAGAAACTGCTAATCTACTGGGATTTTCCCGCACAACCATCTCTAGGGTTTACAGAGAATGGTCCGAAAAAGAAAAAACATCCAGTGAGCGGCAGTTCTGTGGGCGGAAATGCCTTGTTGATGCCAGAGGTCAGAGGAGAATGGCCAGACTGGTTCGAGCTGATAGAAGGGCAACAGTGACTCAAATAACCACCCGTTACAACCAAGGTGGGCAGAAGAGCATCTCTGAACGCACAGTACGTCGAACTTTGAGGCAGATGGGCTACAGCAGCAGAAGACCACACCGGGTGCCACTCCTTTCAGCTAAGAACAGGAAACTGAGGCTACAATTTGCACAAGCTCATCGAAATTGGACAATAGAAGATTGGAAAAACGTTGCCTGGTCTGATGAGTCTCGATTTCTGCTGCGACATTCGGATGGTAGGGTCAGAATTTGGCGTCTACAACATGAAAGCATGGATCCATCCTGCCTTGTATCAACGGTTCAGGCTGGTGGTGGTGGTGTCATGGTGTGGGGAATATTTTCTTGGCACTCTTTGGGCCCCTTGGTACCAATTGAGCATCGTTGCAACGCCACAGCCTACCTGAGTATTGTTGCTGACCATGTCCATCCCTTTATGACCACAATGTACCCAACTTCTAAAGGCTACTTTCAGCAGGATAATGCGCCATGTCATAAAGCTGGAATCATCTCAGACTGGTTTCTTGAACATGACAATGAGTTCGCTGTACTCGAATGGCCTCCACAGTCACCAGATCTCAATCCAATAGAGCATCTTTGGGATGTGGTGGAACGGGAGATTCGCATCATGGATGTGCAGCCGACAAATCTGCGGCAACTGTGTGATGCCATCATGTCAATATGGACCAAACTCCCTGAGGAATGCTTCCAGCACCTTGTTGAATCTATGCCACGAAGAATTGAGGCAGTTCTGAAGGCAAAAGGGGGTCCAACCCGTTACTAGCATGGGGTACCTAATAAAGTGGCCGGTGAGTGTATATTGTATTTGTATAAAGCGTTCACAGGCAAATTTGATTTGTTTTTCCCCGGCGTCGAAATCCGGCACATATAAATATCAGGAAAAACAATTCCTGGCTGCATGTCAATATTAAACACAGTCGGTTGAACATAAACAGTTGACAAAGAAAATGCGTGTAACATAATATTGGATCCATGCAGCTCTTAAAGTGACAGCAGCCTAATATTACTGCTGCCATAATATTAATCAATCAACAAACGACAGAGAAATTCACTCGCTCTTCTTGACTGAATAACTTTTGTGACAATAGTTGTAATGTATATTTTATTTATAATATTTTATTTATTATATATTAATAACAGTGTTATTTTACATTTTATTATAGTTTCTGTACCTGAATACCTAAAAAAAACTTATAACAGTTTATTTCAATCATATCTTTGTTCAGTTGTATTCATTTGTGTGATTTGCAATTTTTTTTTTATTTGTTCTTTTTTTTGTTTACTTGTATTTAATAATGCTTGAAATTTAGTTTTTGCTATGGTACTTTAAAACCATAGGCAAAAGTTCCTTGTGTAAGTGTTCTTTAGCTGTGGATTTTTGTTCATGGTATTCAGCTTCAATGAAAAGACTTTGAACTAATGTGGATGATGGATGATCATGACTCATTGGAGTCAATATTAGGAATCCATAAGAATCGGAATTGAAAAGCAGAATCCGAATTGAAACCTTTAAAATTCAAACGATACCCAACCCTAGATGATCACATGAGGGTAACAGGGAATCACATGAATCCCAGTACAAAGCATGACATGATAAACGTAAATTGAAAACATGTAACAAGAACCAAAATCTAGAAAGACATGACAACATGTTGGTTAACATTTTATTCCTTGCAAGATCACAAAATCATCTGGAAAAAGTCAGACTGAGAGAGTGCACATAACTAGAGGACATCATAATCACATGCATAAGATATTAAGCTTAGTAGAGTAGTTTTGTTTGTGCCAAGTGGTGTATGCAAATGTAGCTTTTGCTCTAGTGGGCATTTTGTAATTACTTCTGGATGAAGATAAAAATAACATTGTTCCATCAAGACAGCATTGGTATTCATGGGCGTCCTCCAAACCCTTGTCTGATTTGCTTATATTGTCAGAGCTTTGATTAGGAGTAACAATCTCAATATATTTTTGCCTCTTTGTTTACTTTTTCTTCTTTTTTATTTGTTACCGCAGGTGTCTTCGCGTTTGGCCTGTTCGCCACCGACATCTTTGTCAACGCCGGCCAGATCGTGACTGGCAATCTGGCGCCGTATTTCCTGAGCGTCTGCAAGCCAAACTACACTGGGCTGGATTGTCACTTCAGCCACCAGTTCATCGCCAATGGAAACATCTGCACTGGGAACCAGGTGGTCGTGGAAAGAGCCAGGAGGTCTTTCCCATCCAAAGATGCTTCGCTCAGTGTCTACTCTGCCGTCTATGTTACTGTAAGACACTAGTGTGCATCCTAAATAGAGACGTTTTTATTTGACTTTTATGTGTTGACTTGATTTCAACTGGCCCATATTTCATGCGTTGTTGACTTAGAAAAGAAATTTGCTTTTACACAACCATGTCCAGTGCAATAAAGCAGCAGGCGTTTAGACTTGAAATGCCTGTCACTGGAAACTTGAAACATGGTCAATTGTGTGAATGTGTTTTAAAGGGAAAACAAGGTGACTAAATACTAAAGAATTTATTGGGTCGCACTTTATTATATACTACTATGTAATGACATTTAAATGAACCATTCGATACAATGCACTTATTGTGTACATACATGCTTTTACAGTGTACTTCTATTTAAACACATCTGAATGTAATTACAGCTGTAGTAATAATAATATCTATAATTACAGTTTAACCCACACCACCAACCTGCCCTAATGTTACCCATATCCCTCTGCAATAACAGCACAACATAAACACAATAAGTACATTGAACTTAATATTGTATTAAAAAAAAGTGCATAGTAGTTAAAGATGTCTAATGTAAAGTGTGACCGTTTATTCTTATGCAAAGTTGATACCAATACTAGAGAAATTCTCAATAGACGAATAAACGAATGTTATCAAAATAAATTAAACAATGTCATGCATCCTTCAAATATTTCTCATGCAAAAAGAACAATGGAATAAATTACAATAAAAAAATAATAGAAGAGACTAATGTAGTATGGTGCTTGATGTTTTTAACGTATCTAACAGAGTTATTCATGTAAACATTCAGTAAATTAAATGCAAATGCAATACAAAAACAACAAAGTACAAACGTAAAATACTTAAAACTAAATGATTAATTTTTATTGCAAAATACAAAACATTTACATATGTATTTACTAGATATCACAGACATTACCATACTAAGGCAATTTGTGTAACTACACATTTAGTCAAAATTGATTTTTTATTTCTCACTCTCTCACTGATTTCAGCCTTTAATGCGTTTCATTGTCAGATTAGATGTTGAATTGCCAGGGTTTGTGTTTTTTTCTTTATCTCTCTTTCATGGGTATAAGAGGTTATTTACTCGGATTCCGTTCTTTATAATTGGCAATAATTTCCCTGAGGTGGAGCAAGCGCTGTGTATTTATTTAAGCTTAATTTCCTCAGTCACCTGCTGCTCAGCCGAATTAATCGGCTCCTTAACGTGTGTGTGTGTGCGTGTGTGTGTGTGTGTGCGTTTGCCTGTTTCAGATGTACATCACAAGCACCATCAAGACGAAAAGCAGTCGTTTGGCCAAGCCTGTGCTTTGTCTGGGAATCCTGTGCGCTGCGTTCCTCAGCGGCCTGAACCGGGTGTCAGAATACCGCAACCACTGCTCTGACGTTATTGCGGGCTTCATATTAGGAAGCTCCGTAGCTCTTTTTCTGGTGGGTTTCATAGTTTGCTGTCAATGTTTAAGTTTCTCATTTTTAAATATGTATTTTATTGTCTCTTGATTTTTTTCTCTCCCCTGTATTGATATTGAAAATACAATATTGTGCTCTGTAGTGGTTTACTTGAATATGAAAGTGATATCTTTAGTAAATAACATGATGCATCATAAAATCTGCTTATGTCATGATGCTTTTAAAAAATATATTTTGATATGCAAGTATTTGGATGAACATTTGTATAATTATTTTTTAACATTTCCTTTAAACTTTTTGTTCATCAAAGAATCCTGAAAACATACTGTGTAAACTGTATATGAAGCAGCATATAATAATAATCAGAAATGTTTTTTTAAGCAGCAAATCAGCATATTAGAATTATTTCTTAAGGATCACGTGACACTGAAGACTGTAATAGCGGTCACATGATTCTCGGCTGCTGATATATTCAATTATATTTTTTTGGATGATCAAATTATTATTTTTTTTTTTTTTACAAATTTATATTGAGAAATAAAAAAAATGACATGACTTTGCTTTAGTCGGTATGATAACCATCCCAATCTTCTCATTGTAGGGAATCTGTGTAGTGAACAACTTCAAAGGGACCCTCTCCACTCCTACCAAACAGAAGCAGGAGGATTACCGCGGTCTTCCCTTGATGACGTTCCCTCGTGTGGAAAGCCCTCTGGAGACTCTCAGCGCACAGGTAATGCCCTCATCTGTGGCCTTCAGTGAATCATCGGTTTCATCCTCCTCACAGTCAGCTCCTGCTATTTTACACACACTCTAAAAATAATGTGTTGGCTCAACAACAAAAAATTTACGCAACAGTTTGCATCAATGTTTTTGAGTTATGACAACTTCGAGTGAATTTATGTTTAACCAACGAGCTACACTGAGTTTTCTCAATCTCCTTGTAATCATCACCAATCTCAATTATTTGTAGAATAAACAGATTTTTAAGTTGATTCCTCAAAAAAATTAAGTGGTTTGGAACCAGTTAACCATATCTATTTCAGTTCAAATCAACAGCTATCATAGCACATGCTAACATAACTTAATGTTTATATAGATAACTTGTTACTGACATTAGCGCAGTCATTGCTTATAGAGTCAATGCAGTGTTTACCATCATGTTTCTACTCTTCAGCAAAATGGTAACGACAAAAACCTCTACATTTCAGAATTAAACTAACAGGTCTTTCCCTTCACTAAAAACAAATAAATGAACTCTTCATTCCAACATTTATTCTCCTTATCCAGTCCTATGCAATGCATGCTGGGAACTAGAAATCCACTGCCTAATTTCCAAAGTTATCAAGACAATTTCATTGCGTTACTACAACCTAATAATAAAAAAAGCAGATTAACCCATGAATTTGAGTTTAAATGACAGATAATATTAAGTTAATGTAATGATCAGACTTATGTTGTCAACAGAACTCAATAAAATAATATTTGCAACTTAAAAGGATTAATGAAAACAATAAATTAGAATTTTTAACTTGCAACCATTCATTTATTTGAGTTTTGGTAACAGGTCCCATGGATTACTTTTTAGAGTGCATTTTATAATAACTTGCATTAAGTAATTTCTTTAAGTAATATCTGAGAACAAGAGTGTTGTCCCACTGAATATCAGCACCGTTAGAGTGAGATCATGCTGATATTCAGTACAACATCATAACAACAACATATAAACAATAATCTAATCTAGAGTAACTTACATTGCAGGCACAATGTGGTTTAGTTATTGTCACTTCGCTAACGCGTCGCATATATCAATACTTGCTGAGAAAACCAAGCAAATTAAGCTAAACTATCATTATCAAAGACTACATCATTGTGGCATACTAGTAACTTTCCATATTCATCATCACTGACTCTCAGTCCACAGCAATGCAGTTTGCTATCGAGATGCTTTGGTTGAGTTAGTTGTTCACACATGACAAGTTCTTGTTTAGTCTGCAATTGCTTTATTTATATATTATTTATTCTATATTATAATTTTTTGTTGTTGTAATTTACGCCAGATGAGCGCCTGAACTTGCGCCATGAGCCATGTGTGAAATTGAAACGCGTTACACTTTTCAAAACTCTATAGAACCCAATAACCGGCATGTTTTTACGACATTTCTTTATATATATATATATATATATAAATGTGTTTTTACATTTTTGCAGTTAGTTAGTTAGTTTGGTTTTAGTTTAAGTTAACTATAATATCCTTGGTTCCGAGACTAAATAATGTATAAATTGAGAGGGATCTGATAGCGTCAGGATATCCGTGCTAAATTAATTTAGTCATTTTGTAAATTTGTAATCATGAAATATGTATTCCCAGTATTCAGATTCAGCAGTATTCCCAATTTAAGTTTCAATCTGGCTGAAATTTGCCTTGCCTTGCCTTGCCCCCCCCCCACAGTAGTTCCATTATTTGGCTCCTAAATAAAACCCCCAAATGGCTTTGATTTCGCAGTTTGTCCATTTATTCTCCAAGAAGATGCATTTTGACACATTATACAGCAGGAAGTTCCAATGCTGCTTCACTCCGGCACTGTTTTCAGCAGGGAATGTCTTGTCAGACGATTCTATTGACAGCCAGCCAGTGAAATACCTGGAGCGCCTGAGCAACAGATGTGGGTCAGAGTAATCCTCCTCTGCTTTGGACACCCTAGAGCACTTTAGAGCTGGCTATGCAAGTCACTGTGTTCGGGAAACAAGGAAAAGCATGTGTTCTGTCACGATCTGGACAAGTACAATAATCGAAGGAATTGGGATTGAGAAATTACATGTTTTGCTCCATGTCTCTCTGGTGTTTCTGTTAAATGCGCCTGATGGGTAATAAGCATTTAAGTGACAAGCCAAATGCCTATTACCGTCTGCAACGGCACAGCACGACTCTGAATCCAATTTTGTTTGTCTTTCAGAACCATTCGGCGTCCATGACTGAAGTCACATGACTAAGGGGGCAGCACAGAGTCACTTTCGCTTCACCTCAACACTTCTAGGCACAAAAAGTTTTTTGTACTGTGGCATACTGTAAAAAAAAAAAAAGAAAGAGAGAAAGAAAAAAGACAGTATTATGTTGTAACTAGTTGTACCTAGAAGCAGCTGTTTTGTACATTTTGTATAAGAGTGCTGTAGCTTTCCCTCATAATGTCAACACTGCTCAATTCATGTCCAGATTTCTGCCATCACAAAGTAAATATATACAGTCTATATATATAATGTAATTCAGATATCGATGTTGTTATGTGGTATTTGTACAAAGAATGATTTTATTTTGATTTTTTTCCTGTACATTTTTGGACAAAGATCATTTTGTATTCTTTTTGTTAACTGTATAAAGCATTTTGATCAACTTTGCCTGCTGATTTTCCAGGAATGTTTTTGGTATACCTATTTTTTTGGTGTAAGTTTGAAAGAAAACATTGAATTGTTACACGTCGTTGTTTCGGATTCTCCTCGGGCATCTTTGAATGGCCGTGTACTCAGCATGTAATACACAACACTGTTTGAATAACCTGTTATTCTCGACTTGTGTTTTGTTTTTCTTTAAAGTTGGCATTTCATTTGAAATGCTAAATATATTTTCCTGAGTAGTCTGTCAAATAAATAGTCTGTAGCTGAGTCCAATAACTTGAGTTGGCTTCATTTTTTAAGAATGTTAATGTAGTTTGTGCCATACTTTCGTGATGACAAGAATGCTTTTATTCTTATTACTACCACTTTAGTTAAAAACACTTTTTTTCAGCAAAGTGGTGTTTAAAGGTGTCCTATTATGCTATTTTCTATCCTGCTGCTGCTTGAACATGAAAAAGGTCTGCAAAGTTACAAAGCACAAAGTTCCTCGAGAATTATGTTTTGTTTTCTAGTAAATATCTACATCTCAAGAAGACAAAAAAAAAAAAAAAAGCATAATATATGAACTGATATATGATATTTTACGGTCAGATAGTTTTAAGCCGCAACATAAAAGAGGGGTCAAACACCAGCGTTCAATGAACTATCCCACAGAGAGTGCAAATGAAAGTTTCCAAATGAAAACTCAAAGCATATACTCCTTTCCCTAATTGGTAATTAACATGGGGGAGTGACTAAAAACTCTCACAGACTGCCACCATCAGGTAAGCAGAACACTCAGGGTCGATACAATACACTGTACTTGTTTTGCAGATCAGCTACAATAATATTGGCCCTCTAGTGGATGAAGCATAAAACTACAAGTTTCTTGTGGAGGAACATTGTTATGGTCATTACGTGAGTAGTTCGACTGGAATCCGAGGGCTTGATCCGGATCGCTGTGCTCATGGTTACATGCTCACTAACGACATCAAGACTCAATACATCAACGAATTATACAAAGACGGAAAACTTATGAGCAGGTAAGTGTTTTGATTTGTTAAAAAACAAGTGTTTTAAAATAACATTACGAAAGTTTGAAAATGCTGACATTAGACATGACTAATTGACACAATTTGCCTATAACTGTGATGATAGACAGGACGGAAGTAATTGCAAGTGCAAAGTGAAGTTTATTCACAGTATAAACTCTCAGAAGAGTTTATACTAGTAGTCAGAAAGACTGAAGGCAACACTCTGAGGAACCAGGCGAGGGTCCAGTCAGGAAACACAGCCAGCAGGAGAGCGTGACGCAGGGACTGAGACGGGCAGTCCAGGTGCAGGTGGTGAGAGGCAGTGAAGCAATCCAAACGTCAGTGAACAGGAAACACGAGGAGAACGAGAACACAGGAACTAGACGCGGGAAGCTTCAACAACGATCTGACAAACACAAGACGAAAGACAGAGCATTAAATAGGTGACTGAATGCATAGTTCCTACATGACGTCACAACATACGGGCATTTGCCGAGCCGGCGCCATTTCTGTGGGCATGCCGTGGGCAGAACATTAGAAGAAGAAGCTGAAACGAGTTAATTTCGTTATAAAAAGTGAAAACGGTCATCTCCTGCTGGCTCAATGGATGTTCAAATCATGCCGGAGGTTCAGTTAAATTTGGATTTTACAGTATACCCGTCATTAGACTTCATGAATGTGAGTTTTTGTCAGAATAACGACAAAAACGACTTCTATAACAAATATAAGTTAACACTTTGCAGTTTGAAATGTCCTCTATGACAAGGTATTAAAAACATACAAAAACAACATTGTTTCCACTGTTCGATCGCGCCCGCGCCTCTCTCTCTCTTACTCACACACACACACACACACACATTCCAGCATTGCAATCTCAGATTATGTCCCTAAAGAACCTGCGTATAAAGTAGTTCCGCATGACATTAATTAATTTGCATGCGAGTTTTATTTATTTTTATACCGTGTATATTGACACCCGTACCGTTTCGGTTCAATATGAATACATGATAATACTGTATCTGAGGCAAAGCTGCAGAATCAGTGCTCAGTACGGATCCACACCATTTATGACTGAAATTTTCGCATTGTACCTCTCTCTGTCTTGTGTTAATAGAGTCTCTTTATATAATCTCTGTCACTTTGTCTCTTTATGATTTTCGTAACTTTATAAACAGAAAGAAATATTCGAAATTTGCTTGTAAAACCTTGTAAACACAGCAGCTTTTGCCCTCAAAGATGGCGTCTCCAGGGAGGTCACGTGACATTAATTGGCCTGTGGGAACTATGTATAGTCTACAGCTGTCGCTGATGATGGCAATCAGCGGTAACGCCCACACGAAACAATCAGCGCACACGAGACACACAAACACACACAAGATCAGAATGAGACAGCGGAGGGTTGTTCCATAAAACAAGATTAGAGTATAAGCCAGGCTTATTTCGGTTAGTCAGGCTTATTTTTGGTAGATTCGGTTTCATAAATCAAACTTAAAAAAGTTCAAACTCAGTTACCCTGGCAACTTATGCTGGGAAACTAGCCTGGTCCAGGGCAGGCTAACTGTCAGGCTAAGCCTCAGATGTTACACAGATCCTCAACACTGACCGACAAGAACACAATGATATTACCACTGACACTCTCTCATACCATTATTGGACTTTATTAACCACTATTAGTCCAAAAATAAATACACAGTATACAGAAAATCAACTTAAATAAGGCTACAATAGACAATATAGACACATATATAAGGCGTTTTAAAGTTGTCCGTTTAGGACATGTCATTTTTGTAATAATATAATATATATATGTGTGTGTACTGTATTTATAGATATAGATAGATAAATACAATATACATACTACAGGTTTTGTTTTTTACTGGCTGAATGTTTTGTGCCCAAGATTTAATTAGATTGTTTTAAAGATTTATGAATACATTTCTCTCTGGTTTTCTTTGGCAGTTTGTCTGATTTTTGTTTTAGTACACGTTTATGATTATTAGAAGAACATTAGAACACAATCTAAAAAAACTTTTTAAAGCAGAAGTTAAAATCACAAAATCAAAAAATAAATAACTACAAAAGCACAGTATTAATTTTGACTGGTAAGATTAATCTGAGCTTAGTAATTGACAGTATATTAGCCTACATTTGATTTACCCCAAATGGGTTACCCCACGGGGACATGTCACAAATGCATAAAACAGCACAAAATATACGCTGTTTGATGGTGGATCGATTTGATCCACGATCGACCTCTAGGGCTGCTTCAGAAACGCGTGCACACGCAATTATCTAGACTAGATAAACCTGGTTCAAGTTAGTGAGATTGCGTGAACTTGAATTACCTTTTATGAAACCGCCTTAAGCCCCAACTGATTTGTTAGGTTAATTCAAGTCGGGTTTTGGAGCTTAATCCCCGCTTTTCTAAGCTTCTTTTATGAAACAACCCTCGGATCTACCAACCGTGACAATAACTTGGCCGATTTATAGGCAAATAGACCAAAGTAGAGATTGACATTGTTACCAACATAAACATTGTTTTGTGAAACAAGCAATGGACATCAAATCTGATATGTAATAAAATTTCTGAAAAGGCAAGACAATGTTGATTTAAAAAAAAAATTTTTTATCACGGACAGTTCTCTGGCCAAGACCCATGTGCCTAAAATAATGTGTGCGGTGGGAAACATCCTGAAACTCCTGAAAAATTTACTGTCATGAGATACAAAGTTTTCAGACAGTTTCTCAGAAAACTGGAACCCAGGAACTCTAGAATCTGCATACCTGCTACAATGTTATCGGAAAGAAAGAAAATAGTGCTACTTATAGCAAAACAGATTAAATGTAATATTCACATTAGTTATGATGAAAATGAAATTAATGAATTGTTTTATAAACTTTATAGCTTTTACTTTATGCCTTTCTGGCCAAAATAGCTTTCAGCATTGCAGTCTTAAATCCAGCAACTGCTCTTTTCACATCTATCACCAGCACCTTTGTCTGTCGTCGTTTTTCCTCCAAGCAATAATAGGATTATTATGAAAAATGTTCCAGCGTTATAGATGGTATTAAGTTTTTGCTTGAATAACTCTCTTCTCGATACACCAGTGCTCTGAAAGTTTCTCTTTTGAACTCTTGGAATTATCCAGTTGAACAGCTACTAAAACATAACCCCATTCTTCATCAAGTAACATTAATGATGTGTTTTTAATGAACACCACACTTGAACAACATCGAGCACATGGTTTAAACCATATTGAGGAGAAAAAACTCTTTGAAAGATATCTTCCCAGTGAATACAGGTTTCACCTTCTTCATAATAGAACTCTATGCCAAAGAAAATACATTTCAGCAGAAGAGTTTTATTCTCCAGTTATATGGCGAATTAAAACAAAAAGTTGAATACATAGCAAAACGTTTGGAGTAAACAAATCATTGCCCACCAGCATCAAATTCTCATACCAGATGTGCATTGAGTTTGAGAGAATTGTTTTCTGCTTCAGGGTTTGAATGACTTGCAGTCATTAACGGACCAATGAATCACAATGTCAGTACATCTGTGATCTAAAACAAAAGTTATCGAATCTGACAATGCAAAGCAAAGGCATTAACGGAGGTTTAAACAAGGAATTGACAAACTTTTCAATCTTAGGTTAACTAGCGTTTGAAATTATTCTATAGTACTGTAGCAGTGGGTTTTTTTCTGTCAGAGAAACACAATCATGTTAGTTAAAACCTGATTTCAGTATCTTCAGCCTCGAGTCATTATTATACAAAGAGAATGAAAAGTTGACTTAAATCTCTAATAAACATCTCGAGGGGTTTAGATGCCGACAGTTCATGTGCGAGGGCTCTGAAGCAGCAGTGAGCTGTAGACGGGTTAGGCTAGGCTGGTTTAACTATGCCACAGAGGAGCCATCTTTGCCTTTTAGAGGATTCATATTCAGATGCGATAATTAACATCTGCTGAAAATCATATCTTGCCTGCTTGTGTTCTTATGTTCTTTGTAGCACCATAAAGTTTTACAGAATAAGATTTGTATGAATTATCATACATACGGTGGCACAAAAAGGTTTATGATATTTGATATTCTCTTTTGATTTATATTTGGAGAACAAAATGGGTGTTCATTTTCAAAATGAAATGTAATGTTGCACTAATGAAAACATTTCAATTAAAATAGTTAACATAGACTCCCTATAATTAACTCTGTGAAAAAGTAAATAAATATTTGTTAAACTAATAACTGGTCTGTCCAATATATCCGTGCAATTTGAGGGGGGAAAACTGAAACTGACAAATTTTCATCATGTCTACTTAATTTAGACTTAAAATTGAGATATTCAACAAAGTTTTGTTGTAAGTGGTAAATATTACTGTAAAGAAGTTCATAGTTCAGGGAAGACGGAGACGGGATCCGTCGAAGGTTCAACATAACTTGAAGATGACAAAATGAAGAAATCACAAAACGAAAGTAAGGCGGCAGCCCCTCATGGATAACTGCTGCATAAACAAAAACAAAGCAGCAACATAAATGTCCCAGGCCTGTGCCCGGTTGCATAAAGCACCTTAATTTTTTCCCTTAAGTATGATACTTAAGGGGTGATTTCCCCTTACCTAAGAGAATAACTTAAGGGTGTTGCATATAATCTCTTAAACAGTTCTCTTAGGTAAGGGAAACATTTAAGTGTTTCACGACAGCGATCCTGGATTCACGTTATAAAAGTCTATTGTTGCCATAGATACGCAAAACACTAACATGTCGGCATATCACGTGTCAGTCCAGTGACGCTAGCACGCAACACCGCGTTGGCAGTTTGTGTTGTAATGTTCACCGTCTCCTGCTTTGGCATTTTGTTCAGGTTTTGTGAATACACTTCTGGCTCTGTCTCTCGAAATACAGTTGAGTATATTTCTATAGCATACATGTTTTCTTATGTCATGATTCATTTTAAAACACAGAATCATCTCGTTCTCCAGTGATTTTTTTTCTGCTCGAGTCGGCCACACACTCTCCGTGCACGTACTGACTTAACGTTGTGATAGTCTACATGCGAGTCGTGTGTAATGACAGACAGACCGCCATCTAGTATGTTAGCGATGTCAAATATTGCATGTCGATCAAATCTGTATTTTTGCAACAATTTTTAATCGCTAAGTTGGTCCAAAGGGTTCTCAAAAATTATTCTTGACACATAATGATCTTCAGCTGGTTCCTTATTTTTGTCCGCGTTACTCTTAAGGTTACGATTTCCAAACCTTAAGTTATACTTAGGAAAATGACCGTTAAGGGGTTTTATGCAACACTTAACGCTTTTTAAGGGATTACTTAAGGGAAAAAACAGCATTTAAGGCAAATTCTAAGTGTTTATGACGTTTCACTTCAATGAACCCTTAAGTAACACTTAATGGTTTTTTTCTGCAACACCCTTAGGTTTAAGGGAAACATAAGGGCGAACTTAAGGGAAAATTACACTTAAGGTGCTTTATGCAACCGGGCACTGGTCCTTTCTCATCCTTCATTGTTATCTCTTCTCTTTTTATCCTTCCAGAGCTCCTCCGTGGGACTCGAGACCTGTGTGACTCATTAACAATCACTCATCACCTACCCTGCTCATCACATACATCCCATCGCCCTTCGCTAAACAACAACAAAACAACAACAACATAAATGTCCCAGGCCTGGTCCTCTCTCGTCCTTCACTTAAAAAAAGGAACTGGAAATGTTAGTTGGAATCAGAATTGGAAACCAGAACCATTATGACCCTAACCCTTGATTCCCATCATGGTCACACCAGATCACATGCAAATTAATTAATTATATAAAAAAAAGACACTTGAAACTAATTTTAGAAGATTTGAAAGAAATAAATCTCACACAAATATGTCTCAAAGCCATTTTAATTTATAGAAACATAACCATTCAAGGTTAACAGCGTGTGTTCAAGGTCAACACTTTCTTGTTACAACTCCAGAGACAACGGCGTGGCTTTCTTCTTAGAATCAATATGCAGGAGACGCTATCATACATCACAGTTTGACACCTTAAATAAATGTCATTTTGACACATGAATGTCTTCCCTTTAGGCAGTTACGCACTCTCTTTTTCTCGTCCCCACATAAAAACAAGGTATCCTCAGAATTGAACTTCTGGGAATACAGAAAATACAAACTGCTTATATCCAATTTGACTCCCTCTGTCCCTTTTTCAGGTTCAGTTCAATGAGGAATAAAAATAAAAAAACAAATAAAAAAGGACTTCAGAGAATGTGCTGAGAAAGTCTTGCTTCCCTTAGGAGATGCAATTGAAATAATCACCCAGTAGGTCCAAGCCTTTGAACAATGTAACCCATAAAAATCCAGCCATATTTCTAGGACTCGGTCGAAGTCTCTGTCTTCTGATACTGCTCCAGATCTTTTTTCTTCTTCATGGCAAGCTGCAGTTGCTTTTTGATAAGCTGGATTTGTGTTTCAAGTTCTGTCAATTCCTGTACTATTGGGTTCTGGGCAAGGCCCAGCAAGTCGGTTCTTCCGTTAGATGTGGCCTGTAATGGAAGCTGTCTCTTCTCCTGTGGGGACAGCAGTTCTTTACAGTGTGAACATTCCAGGTCATTTTGTTGTCCCTCTTGATTGGACAGTTTTTGCCTGTTGCAGTTGGAAGTTCCCAAAGAGTTCCATGGCATTTGTTGGTTGTTTCCAACATTGCAGCTTAGTCAGGACAAGAATGATATCACAATATCAGTATATAAATACACATTTTAGGAAGCATGTCATTCAAAGTAATAGTTGTTACAATAATGAAAATCCGGTCATCATTTACTCAACCTCATGTCATTCCAAATCCATATGACTTTCTTCCGTACAACACAAAAAGAGAATGTTTGAAAGACGGGTTGCTCTTTTCCATGCATTTGCAACTAAACTAATCTATTTTTACTTGTGTGCTATATTAAGTGTTCTGAAGGGATATTATATCTTTGGGTGAGAAACTGTCAGTGAAAATCTTCAAATCTAACCTGGCTTTCCTTGTCGTGTTCATGAGAGATGCAGAAATCATGAATGAATTGTTCTTGTGGGTCAAATCTGCCTGATCTGTTTCACAAAATTGGTCTAATAAAAATCAGAACAACAAATAATGCCTTCAAAAGACTTATACTAATATTGTAGCACACAAGTCATGTGACTAATTATATAATACTTAATGGTGTTATGTGTCATTTTTAGAAGTGCTAAAGCTCCAATTTATTGTAATTACAAGAAAAAGAACATTCTTCAAAATTTCTCTTTGTGTCCTGGAAGAAAGAATGTCATATCAGCTGCAGACAATGTATACTTAAATTGAAAGAAGCACAATTATCTGAGAATGACACTACTTCAGGACTTTAATTCAATGGTGCTTGAATGGTAGACAGCATTTAAAAGCGGTTTACCTTTTCTCCGGTTTTGCAACAGTCTGTAATTTATCTTCTTTGAAAGTCGGGTTAATTGCTCGATGTAATCTCTGAAAAACAATTAAATTAATTATTATTCAGGGAAGAAGTGCTGAGAATTTCAAAGTGAACAAATGAGGAAAATCATTACCTTAATGCTACAATGTGTCACCAAGATTACATGTAATTATGTTTAATAAAACTAGCCTAGAACTCTACAAATGCACGTACTTGACTGGTGTGGAGCCAGTACTTATACTGTGACGACTCTGGTATTCTGGGTATCAGCCACCGATGGATGATGTGTTCACCTAGTGTGGTGAGGAGAGACAGGGCCACTCCAATGCATAGCATGACAAATAACCCTGAGAAGTGCTTTATCCCCATCTGTAAAGTCTGGGTATGTTAACGGAAAGTCAAGGTTAGAAAAGAGAAATAGTTCACCCATGAATGAACTTTAGCATTTAGTCACCCTCACATAGAACCCCTTATTATTTAGCCAAACACAAAAGGAGATCTTCTGCACAACTTAAGTAGCCAGACATTTTTTTTGGCAAAGACACACACACACACGCATGCACACACACCAAATGAAAGCATCATAAAAATGTTTGAATGACTTGTGTGCTATATTCCAAGTCTTGTGTGTAAAGAACAAATCATTGCCATTATTCTCTGAAAATGTTCCTCTCCATCCAATCTCTGAAATCCCTTAAAATAAATTGAGCGAACAATACATTTTTGATTGAAGAAAGAAAACAACGCATGATTGGAATGACATGAGGGTGAGTAAATCATAAAGAAAGTGAGAAAGAGAAATTTTTCAATAGGATACAATGTTGTTGGTTGTTAAATGTAAGTTTTAAAAAGTAGCTGTATTTAATCCTACTTGTACCACAAGATATTTTTCTTTTTAAATAATTTACTACCTTTAGTCACCAAGGACACATTAAATTGACAAGTAACAGTAAAGGTTTTTATAATCTTACATAAAAAAAAAAAAAGGATCTTTTGAACTTTATTTATGTCAAAGAATCCTGCAATGAATATATTCAAATAGAAAACAGGTATTTTAAAGTGTAATAATATTTCATAATATTACTGTTTTACTGTACCTGATCAAATAAATGCACATTTGAAAAAAACAAAAAAAAATGAGGCACAGTATATATTCAAATAAGAAACGGGTATTTTAAATGGTAAAAATATTTTACAAAACAACTGTTTTACTGTATATCAGCCTTGATGAGCATTAGAGACTTCTTTCAAGCACTAACATACATACACACACACACACACACACACACACACACAAATGTCGAGGCCCTTCCATGAATAGACAGGCCCTTCCACGAGTCCCAGCCCTGAATTGTGCATTAATAGCCTAACTATATCAATCCCATATTTTAACAGCTTTATCAAGTGAACATCATTAAAATGAAATGCATTTCTGATTTTCAGTTTGTATCATGACTTACCTCTGTGACTGCAAAGCTTCTTTTACCACAGGGTACCACCTTGTACCACTTATCATGTAGCGTGTCCATAAATCCATCAGATTTGTACTGACTGACCAACTCAGAGATATTTGAAGTCAGAGGAGAGTTCTGTTTGAGCCCAATGCCATAGCCTGTGAACAGAAGCACAATGTTTTTTTTGGTTTTTTTTACACATCTAACGGAATACATTCACTGTAGTTTATTCACTCTGTAACCTATAAACAAATAACAAGCGAGTAAGGAACATTCGTTTACTTGCCTTCAATTGCAAATGGCTTTCCCACTGTCAGCATTTTGCAGTCTGCATCAATAGACACTTCATAGTCTAAAAGAGCTTTGTCCATTATAAAAGCATCCAGCCTTTGGGGATCATCCCTGCAATAGTATCAAACAGTTTGCTATTATACAGTGACACAGACAACATTTGCTGCATTCAGAGTTTGTCTTTTTTTGTCTTTTTTTTTGTGTCTGTGGATGTACAATGTCATGTAGTCACAATAGGAACTTTTGATCGTTGAATCAGTCAATTAGTCCTGAAGTCCTCACAATGAATTAAAACTACTAGAACCAACTACCTATTCATGCTCATAGAAGGAAACACAGAAAGTCCATAGCCTGACTTTACTACTAGCAGTTGCATCCTTGTTTATCCTATGCGATTCAAAATGTTATCTTGCAAAAACACGTGTTGGATTGATTGAAAAGGAGAGACCTTGCTAACCTTCTTAGGGAAATGTTGCAAATTTCATCTACTTCTCCTGAAATCTATTCATTCTGCCCTGCTTGAAGGAATTATACACTGTGGCAATATTTTGGAGTGTGGTCTGATTTGAGGGCTGCATCAAATCATATCCTGAAGGATGTGGAGACTCAAAAGAGAAGATTCAGACTCGCAAAGACTTAAAATGTAGTTAAGTGTGGCCTATCGAACACTTACGTGACGTCTGAAAACTCTTGACATTGACTTATTTGCTTTGGTCATTCCTACAATTACAGTTTTTCTCAGTCGCTTCACTACATTTCTCAAATAATCCTCGACATTTGCAAAACAGTAAGTGCATTTCTCAAAACAATTCGTACAAATAGCAAAACATCATGGATTACCTGCAAAAGCCAGTCTCTTGCACAAAATCCTTAAATATCTGTGTCAATGAACATGCCAGTGCCATCAGAAGGGCAAGTCCTTGTGTCGTTGTGTATGGATAAGAAGGTAAAATTGCTTAGTCATGTTGTCAATAACACGTGAGGGATGTTCTGATGTAGAATATGGCTAAAGTTTTGATGACAATTGTTGTAAATTGTAGGTTACACCTTAGTGTATGTGGGAGTTTGATTGCAAGACACTGGACAAGATTCACATTTATGCTTTTACTGTTTGTACTGTAATTTGTTTACAGACCATGTCATTGCATAGCACAAAGAAATGTGGACAGGACAGATTTAGAAAAAAAGTCAAATGGAAATGTATAGAAATATGCTTGACATATTATGACAACTTGTTCAACCATTTTGCATGTAAAGACTTATGCTATGAACGAATGCCTAAATGTTGAGACTATTCAACAGAGACCCATTATAATACATTTTGATCAACATGACAAGCAACTGATAATGTACAGTAGGAAACAGCAGAGAATTGTACATAATCATTTGCATGGATGTACCTGTCACAGTCACCGTCTGCACCCACCTGTTCATCGTCCTCATCATCATCGTCACATGTGCCTTGTTTGTCATCTGTCTCACCTGGTTTCAGTTCATTAGTGTCTGTATTTAGTTCTCTCTATTCAGTCTGTCTTCGTCGGTTGTTAGTTGTATTCTACGCCAAATACGCATTTAAACCTTGTCCACTCTAATTATATGTAAGTGTGAACTCGTGAATTCTACGTGTGTGTTATGCTGCCCGTCTGTTTGTACCTGTGAGTTATTTTAGTAAATGGTTGAATTGGAGCCTTTTGACTTTGAGTCTTCTTCTGCCCGCTACACACCCGTGACAGTACCAAAGCATTTGCAACTTGTTCAAATAAAAGAGAAATTGCGTTTTTGATGTGCACAAGTGACACATTGATGTGAAGATTGAACAGGTCATTTTGAGAAATTCAATTCTGATCTGAGAAATGTACCAAAGAAAAGAATGTACCGACTGAGAAAAGCTGTAAAAACATATGTATTAAAAAGTCAGTTTTACTAATTTTTGGCCATAACTTCTAAAATACAACAACAAAATAGCTAGAAATGTATAGAGAAAGTATCAACAAATAAAACATGTTTTGTTTGAATCTCTCTCTCTCTCTCTATATATATATATATAGCTATAATGGACGTATATATAGACAGATAGACATATAGCTATAATGGACGGAAAGATAAATAGGTAGATATACAGACAGACAGATAGATATAGACAGACAGATAGATAGATATAGACAGACAGATAAATAGATAGATATAGACAGACAGACAGACAGATATAGACAGACAGACAGAGAGATAGATAGATTGTTCACTATAGCATATACACTATAGCTGTGTGTAAAGTGTGTTCTCGTGTATTTGGTGCTAATTAAGAAAAGTGATTTTGTTATCCTACAGTAGGTAAATCAATCAATAAAAAATATAATTGTGATAATTGTATTTTCATCTCGCAATTTGGACTTTATCCCTCACAATTGCCAGATAATATCAGGATCAGTATTGTGGGATAAAAAGTCGCAATTAATACCTAGGATATCAAAATCAACTGTGGATGGTAGATCCTTTTTCTTAATAAGCACCCAAATATGCGAGAACGTGCTTTACACACAGCTCATTGGGCATGAAAGAGAGGGAAGACGCGTTTGCACTCGGGTGTATTCATTCATGCTGTTTGTGAAATTACAGTCTGACAGCAAGATTTTTAAATTATTGATTCAATCTGTTCATCTGGATGAATTAGTTTACTCATTCAACCTGCATGCTAATAAGAAATATAGCACATTGTAAGCTTGGAACTTGTTGGAATGAGTAAAAGTATGAGCAATACCCACAATCCTGTGCTAAAATTTAGGCCATAAATAGACAATATATGCATTTATATATTCAGGATTTATAAACATACATTCTGACTTATAACTAGATATTCAGATTTGCATTTATATTATTAGACTTACAACTATTTATTCAGGATTTACATTTGTATATTCAGAGTTATAACTATATGTTCATATTTATACTTATATATATAGACGTAAGATTTGTAACTATATATTCAGACTTAAACATTCAGATTTAAATGTATATATTCAGGCTTATAAACCTATATTCAGATTTTCATTAATATATTCACTATTACATATAATGATTTCCTGTTTGGTCGTATTTATTATAAGTCAGAACATTCCAGTAATGCAGGTGAGTCAGATTTGTGTTTTGCACCTTAAAATGTATGCTTTGCAATGAGTTAGATAATTTATCAAGTAGACATACAGTATTTGTTTTGTATGCCATGCAGAATGTATGCTTTGCAGTCAGCCAGGAATATGAGTAGGGATATGCATTTTCTCACAGTTCAAACATCAGTCAAACAAGTCTATTCATTCCTAGTCTTGTCCAGTAAAACCACATGGACCTGTACAACATATCAAGAAGGGGAAAGCCATCTAAAGAAGGACATGGTAGAGGGCATCCAGTGAATTAGTGCTGCTTCAGTGGTCGATGCCACTTTGCAATAACGATTACAACTTACTTAAGATGATCTATTCCATCAGGGGTTGTAGGGACATTGTATCGTCTCATGTATTCATGCATTTCTGGAAAGCTTTTTTTCACATAGTCCTCAGCGCTGCTCTCCCGAACAGTTCCAAAGCGGAAACCTTGAGATGGATGGTGGAGCTTGAAAAGCAAGAGGACCATTTTCAGAAACCAGTAAGTATATTTTTAACCTCTTAACCATTTGATATACGCAAGTTACTCTTACCTTGGGATCATGTATACCTGAGAGTTGCTCGTAGGTTTTCTCACCAACCATTACAGCGGCGAGATTAGCTGTGTACGTTGACAAGCAGAACAAACAGAAAATGGCCCAGAGGTTCATGAGGAATCTGCCGGTCCAACACTTTGGCGGCTTAATGGCGGCAGTCCTGCCGAATAAGATTGAGTAGCAAACGTTTAGCGCAGAGGAGAAAGAAAAGACACGCTCCCTGTTCCTACCCCTTGGGGTCATCCCGAAAGGGCTTTTCCACTCGTACAAGGTAAGGAACACGGCCGTCAGATGTAAAGACACAAATATTCCCAGCCACATACTCCAGTGCAGAGGCCACATGAAGGCGCCGATGGGTGCGGCAGTATCCATAGTCCTGACAAGGATTCCCAGGCTGGTGGAGAAGAACGGGCTGGTGAAGTCAATGACCTGACTGCGTGCCGAGTTGATGCTGAAGGAAGTGACAGCCAGATGCGCAGCCCCGCTCATGAGGTCCCCGACCAGCCCTGACCAGCGACCGCTCTTGTAAGCTCCGTATTTCCCATCTCCCACAATGTAGAGGTCAAACTTAAACCCCATGTCCTCTGCCAGCTTCTCTAAAAGATCAATGCAATAGCCATAGCAACATTTTTTAAACTCCATGGGCACGGTGTCATTGGCACTTTGCAAACCTTGAAAAAGACTTTTCAGCAAGGCTGTGTCGTTTGTTTGGGGGTCAAGGCACAGCTGGCCAGCCGGGCACAAACCTTCATCATCAACATCTCGGGTGAAGACAAACGGGTGTTCTACCAGGGTGACGACCCGCAAGTGCAGACGTGAGGAATGCCGCCAGTCTCCCCCTGGCTGAGACTGTCTCTTATTAGGCCAAACGCCATAATCCATAACCACTTTGCCTTGCTTCCAGTTGCCGAGACGCGTCCACATGGGCTTGCCTATTGGGTCATGCTGTAGATTCCATATGAAGTGATGGCTTTCAGAGATGATGGTGGATTCCTCTTGAACACTGATGTAGCCACTCAGGCCGTCAAACAACGTGTTGGCCATGTATCTGAGAATCAAGAGAAAATAGATTTTATACAATCCAGTCTAATTCTAAAGCGAATACAATGTCAAACCAAAATAAACCTAATTTGCTTTTATAACAAAATGCCTCTGATCCAAAGGCCTGTTCACACCAAGGACTATAACTATATCTGTATAGTTTTAATAATCATTCTATATGAGAATAGCAGAGTCCACACCACAACTATAACAACACAGAGAAATTATATTGTTCATTTTCAGAATTATTTTTCCCAGTTGATGAACAATAAAAAGCTTTGAGAGCAAAATCAGAATCCACCTAAAGGCTTTCCGGTAGCATCGGGTAGTTCTAGGAACTTAGTTCTAGGAAGTAGCCACCAGGGTGGTTCCCCGAGAACTAATGGTTCCCTTAGGAACATTTTCCTGGTTGCATTCACACCGCCAGTTGGAACTCTTAAAGGTGCATTGCGCAACTTTTCATGTTAAAAATACCTGTTTTTCTATCCTATACATGCTTAAAGAACTGCCTGATGGGCTGAATGAGCCCTTCTCTGCTCACTGAGATCGCCTCTATAATCCTGTACAGTAAAATATATAAGAGGGATTCGGGCTCGAATTTGAGACTGGGCGTGACGTCATGCGCGTTCACGCTCACCAGGCTATGTCTCGCAGGTTTGTGTATAAGCCGCCATTCTCCGCATCAGCGAAGACAACTCGTGCGTCAAAGGTAGAAGATGGATTCAAAGAGACCGGCTTGTAGTCCATTCCAAACCCCAACGCAAACTCCACGTAAAGTAAAGAAAAGAAAAATTTTGTCTAGTGCCACCACTCTGGTTGCAGTTTCGCTTGTCGCCAGAGGGGGCGTAGTTCTGAAAAAACTCAGAGACTTGCGTTTTGCACCTTTAAGTCAAGCTTGTTGACTTTTATTTTGACGTCACGACAGACCTTTATTTTGACGGCGCTCCCATTCTCCGTGTTCTTTAGTTTACGATCTGTCTAACAGTCCTGTCTAATACGTTATTAGATAGAACTGTTATACATGGTAAGTAGACAGTATATAAAAAAGGTATAAGCGTTTGCCATTTGTGTCCAGTGTTGCTAGCTGAGCTGAAATACATAATCATGTTTTGCTTGGTCCCTCAAAGTTGCGTTGAATTTTCTCCTTAGCGTAAAGGTTAAGAGGCCCTATCACTGTTTTTCATGTTCGTGGAGTGCTGGTGTTTCGCGTCACCGCGTGCATTCGGCCAATCAGCGTACACCAACGTCACTGGTAGTTCCTATAGTGCTGGTTTAGACCGACTCTGAAGTAGGAGGTAAATTAGTTCCTCCAAAAGGAGTTCATAACTAAAATCGTTCCTAGTTCCTGTGGTGCGAACACACCAAACTTTAAACAGCTCGAGGATTTAAAGCAGCAGACGACATGGCAGTGTGTGCTTACAACAAACAGAACATTGTCATGCGTTGGTGTGGATGCGAATGTAGTTGCCTTTATTTCGCATGATACATCCAAGAAAGATACTTGGTGTAATTATCCTTCAAACAGAACCACAACACAATAACCACAACACCACAAAAACACTTAAAATACCACAAAACACAAGGCCTAAGCCAACTTGCACTGATATATCTTAAAATATGTCAGTGCATTGTTTTGTCTCAAGATGCACACCAGTAATGTATTTTTCTACGGCATGTTTATAAAAGCTACTTAAATATCCATGTTTATAAAAGCTACTTAAATATCCTAAATTAACTAAGGCCTAGTCTTGGCTCAGGGTGCTTTCACACTGGCAGTTTAGTTCAAAACGGGGCGCGGATCGCATGAAAACTCGCTAATGTGAACGCTGTCATGTGGACCAGGGTGCGCACTGGGGTACCGAACCCGGGACTACCTGGAGGAGGAGGTCTGAGTTCGGTTGCACTCAAACTGTGCCGCGGTTCGCGTGAATGTGAAAGCAACACAAGCTCGGGTGCGCACTTGTTCAGGAAGAAAAGTGACCTGCACATGCGTTTTAGCTGATTATTATGTATTCAGTTAAATAAAACATGTAAGGGATGATAGACCCTGGATACGAGCCTGCAGTGTATTCGCATTTATTGTGTGGAATCAGGTCAACAAAATAATGGAAATCCACTGTCTTCTAAAAAGAGTCAGTTTGCAAGCAGCAGAAAACCACCTTATGAGCCACACACACACAATAAACCTGTATTGTTCACTCAGCTGTGCATAATAGCACCAAATTAATAAAATAACACAATATATTGACAATATATCATGCGCTGTGCACGTTTGCGATGACGTAAGATGCACGCAAACGCAACAGGGTTTGATAGAATCAAGTTGAGTGTGAATCCAGACCAGCGCTGTGGGGGGCGCCGGGAACAATCGCGCTCGGGCTCAGACCGCAGCAAACGAGCCAAGTGTAAAAGCACCCTAAGCCCTGTCTGTGAAACCTGACCTTAGAATAAATAGCTGCTTTTTAATAATGAAATATAATCAAATTAAATCCTGATAGATATAATTTAAGCCCCACCCTACATTATCTATAGTTTCGGCAGTAAATATAAAATGGCATTACTGACTTTCATTCACTTCACTTTCCCGAAGCATTGCTGTTTTTGTCGCATCTTTGTTTTAATGAGATCCTTATTTAAGACCATACAAATACTGTTCTAATTGACAAACTATATCATCTGAAATGCTTATAAGATACTGCCCCTTAAATGGCTCCTATGTAGTTAGCTGCATTTTCTTAACATATGGCATCATAGCATGGCGAACTACTTTTCTTCCAAATATATTTTTTCAATTAGCATTTATCTGTAGATTGACCATCTCAAATGATTAGCAACTTCACATTGAACCCATTGCCTGAGGGTAAGCTGTACTATTTAGCCTTCTTGACTGACCTTCCAATTTAGGGAAAAGGTATTGTTGTGTCTTGTATTTTTCTCTCTTCGATTTAGAGTTTTTCTTCCTGCAACGGTGTAGCTAACGGTAACCCTGTTAAATCAGTAATGATAGGAATGCTGAGCATGTGAAATTTAAGCCCTGAGGCAGTTTGGTTAGAAGTTGGCGAAGTTGTTTCCTGACAGTGCAGTGTTGGAGAAAACACTCTTGATATGCTGTCTTAAAAAGCTCCCCTCGGCTGTGGATGAAGAGGATAATCCTTATAGAATATGCAGACGTGCTGTATAGTCACTAGTCACAGATTATCAGAATTCTGACATGGTTCATTTGGTCTGTCAAAAATTGTCAAATTTTACATCATGTAAAAACGAACCTTTCTGAAAGGTTGGTGGAAACTAAGAGTATCTCTGTTCCTGCTTTCTCTGCTGCTTCTAAGACAGCATTCCAAATGAAATGGAACCTCATAAGTGACTGATTTGGAACACTCTACTTCCTCAGCAATTATGTGTCTCGTACATATACATATAGCACTCCTTAAGTGCAGGACACTTTACTTCCAATGGAGTTTGGTATTAGCATATTGCTAAGCTATTGATGTGACACTCTTACAAGCATAACAATTTTACATATTTACTTTACCTAATCTATTTTAGTCATTTGAAACTGACACAATGCATTATGAGATTGTCTTCTCTACTCATTGTAAATGTGATGTTCTCTAAGAATTTGGCCGAAAGAATGTACACTCTTAAAAAATGTTTCACAGTGATGCCTACAATAAAATTTTGCTTCCCCAATGGCCAGTTCTTGGTTCCCCAAAGAAAATATCTATTTTCTTCTTTTTTTTTTTAGGTCTTAGAAGAAGAATTTAGTAATCTAAAGAGCCTTTTTCTACTATAGGGAACCATAGAGGCACTTTATTGTTATTAAAGATCTTTTATTGTTAAGAGTGCAGCCCTTGCATTCGGAGCATGCCAGTCATGCTATTTGATTAAATAACACAAATATTACAATTACAAGATCAGACAGTGTGCCAAATAAAATACCTGGACAGAAAGGTTCCTGATGTAAGATTTTTAGTCTCAAGTCTTGCCATACAGTTTGTGATGCCAGGAATCAGTGCCAGCTCTGGAGACACAGTGGCAGCTGATCCCACCGCCCGCGCCACCAGCTCCAAAGCATCCTGGACATAATGATCCAGTGAGGGCTCACCCATACGACCATGTGCAAGAAGACCCAAGGGTAGCCCCTCTGTCCGTAATTCCTCCACGTTTTGAGAGTCTCCTATAATCCAGCGGTAATCAGGAAGGATCAGTCCAAACTTTGCAATGGTGGTAAAGATTCTCCGTATATCCCTGATGACACATCCAAAGGTCACTATAGTAGATGTTGAGTCTTTGATGGACTCCAGTTGACCTTGAAGGGACGTTTGAAAGTCACTTTTGGAGCTGCTGTTGGTGGATATTTTGAGAACTGTGCCCAGATGAAATTTTGAGCTATTTTGGAGCAAGAAGACAAAGTCTGAAATGTTTGTCTGTTGACACATCACCAGACTGACATCATACCAGTTATTCATGGACAGCAGGGAGAAGATGAGATCTGCTTGAGGGGTTTGAGGATTTTGCATGGCCATCTGGAAATGGAGTGGGTTCTGTTGGGAAGAAACAAATGAGGATATCATAACAGAGAAATTTGTGTAAGGATGGGTCACATTGGTCAACAAACCATCATCAATTGGTCAATAAGTGACGCTGACTAATTCATCTAGACTTTATTTGTTTTTATATTTAGCAGCAGTGCTAAAACTAGCATAATAATAGTATGGTGTGCTTTAGCTGTTATATGAAGTTTTATGGACGTTATTTTTAGTCATTTATACATGTTAGCTTTGAGGTCATCTATATGGTACTGGGATTCTAAAAGTTGTTGAAACTAACCTTTAGCAGACCTACACATTTTTAAGATTTACAATCCCTTACTTTTGGGAAAATCAACCAGAAATATTGATTACTTATATCTTGCACTACACTAATTGAGAATGTCCCTGCACCTAACATCTGCCGCTGACAAGCAAGAATGAAATCATGAGGTGCATACCAATTGGCATGCTTATGCCGTTTTGTAGTATAAATAGTTTGGGTAGTGTGTATACACTCAACATTCCAACATTAAGAAGTGCACTTATTTAACTGGAAAAACAAAGGGTGGAATGTTGGACACATTTGGACAGCTGTTGCAGCCATCAGACTCAGATGCTGGATGACAAACATCAAGCGTAGTGTCAGTTCTGGCAGGTCACGTTAGTCAAGCTCGCATCAGCTGACTCTCAGCTAATCCACGTCTACCTATAGGAATAGGACGCCTATCACCGTATACATATAAGCTCCTTCAGTATTATCAGCAGCTGTCGCGTTTCTCAGGAGCTCATTACCCTCCTCCCTCCCCAGCTCCTCCTCTCATCAGCCAGGATTTGACATTCTGATTCCCCTAGAATCAGAATAAATTCTCAAATTATGTTGTACTTTAAAATCTTGAAATAATGATCTGCATTACATTCACGTTGGTTCTGTTCTGTTTACCCTAAGGGGGTTATTGCTGCTCTTCCTGCTCTTATCCATGCTAGGCTGCATGGATGCACAGGGAGTTCTCGCCTAGAACAGAACCATACCGCCAATCTAAACTGTATGGTAATTCTCAATTGTGTTTGACGATAGTGGTCTTGACAGAAATGCCATCTAAGTGTCATTCACTAGACAGTAGAGTACAAAGTGCGAGTTTAAGTACATTGTGTATATAGTGTATAATTTGGGACACATTAATGGTTCATGACTGTGCTGCATCAAATCATAAGTTCAATTCCCAAGTCCCACCCAAACCACCAGTTTCAATAGAAAATATGTCAAGGCAAGAAAGACATCAAACAATTTCATATGGGAATTTTAACATGCAGACAGATGAATCTAAAACCTAGCATGCCTAATTATACTTGTGTAATTATATATTTTTTAAAACAGATTGATCTACTACTCGTTCAGGCAATTTTCCATCAAAAAAAGGGGCCAAGCCAAAACTGTCAAAATATTTAGTGGTCTTTTAATGGTCTTAACCGTTTTAATCACAAATCACTGGCCAGGAGATTAACAAGAATTGCACAAAGACTGTAGATAATGTAACAGCACAGAATATCTTTCTCCAACTTGCAGACAGTTTTTTACTGGAAGAAGAGTCAGTGTTGTTCCACCCGATGTTCATGGCTTCAAACAATGGAAGCTTTTTTCCACTACAGAATAAAAAAATGTGACTTGTGACTTTTTTTCTCATAATTCTGACTTTATTTCTGGCTATTGCGAGTTTATATCTCACAACAAGCATTCATATCAAACAGTTCAGGAGTAATTGAAAAATGTCTCTCAGTTAGTTTGAGTTTAATGTGAGACCAAATATTCACTATATGGTTCAAATCTGGACTCTGACCTGGCCAAAACATGTTCTCAAGCCACGTCTTGGTTGCCTTTGCAATTTGTCTTCTTGAAAAATAATAAGATAAAAGATAAAAACTTTTCATTCATGGGAAGCAATCATTTTGCAATAATCTCCTGTACTCTAAAGCATTAAATTAATTTACAAAGTGAATTTGCTCACCCATACCAGCATGAAGAATATTTTTCACACATCTGAGTCCAGAGCTTAAATTCATTGAAAGTCTTTGGGATGTGCTGGAGGAGACTTTACAGAGTGCTGGACTCTTACATTGTCAATACAAGATCTAGACCAAACATTGATGTACCTCTTGATGGAAATAACATCACAACATTTATTTCTATTTAGAGGTGCATACATTTTTGGTCAAAAATGGACCAAACATTATCATCACTGCAATAATGATCCAAATCATAGCATTTGCCGATTTAAATGTTGGTCAAGGCAGGATATTTCTCACCAGATTTTTGAAGACACCACTGGAACATCGCCATGCAACTCATATTTAATTGTGTGATTCATCACTACACACACAAAGATCTATATTCTAGCCAAAAACTTCATTCTGTCTTAGATGTTTAAAATGCATTTTCTTAACTTTTGCTCATTTCCTGACCAATAATGTTTGGACTTTGCACATCTTTTCCTGTCTGCCAAACAAAGGCAAGGCATGAGTTTTAGGTCCAACAGATATTTATCGTAATGCATGATTTGATGGACTGTCTCCTGCTGTTGCAGATTGAGTTTCTGAAGCAGATTCTTCTCTGGGGAAACCAAATATTTAGATTTTCAACATGATGGCCAATTGTGCAATTCTCTGTCGCTGAAAACAATTACTTTAAGCGGTCTCTGGTTCTACTTGTGATTCATTGAAATAGAATTGTATCTAGAGGGGCAAGAACTTCAAAACTAGTTTAAAGCATTTGAAACTTGATGAGTCCTTTGCAAATAGTCAAATCGGGTCTGATTTTTGTTAAAACATTTTTTTTTTAGCATCTCCATGCCATATTTAACTGCATCATGCTGCTTTAAAGGCAAAGGCAAGGTTTTACAAAAAGGGCTTAGATTCAGCCAGGATTGGGCCTTGGTTGAAATAGGATATTTAAGTTGCTTTTATAAACGTGCCTTAGATTTTTCTTTTCTTTTCTTGAGACAAAACAATGGCACTGACATATTTTAAGATATCTCAGTTAAAACAGCTTAAACATGCATTTTAGTCAGGGACTAGACTTAAAGGGGAACTTGGCAACTATTTCAACTTAATAAAACCGTTTAGAACTCATTTGGATGGTTAAATAACCTGTTCTGGTGAGAATGGTGACTTTCCCCGCACCCCCCAGCGTTCCCCGGTGGAAAACCAACCTTGCAACATGGGGACTAACGTACTGGTAAGTTGGAAATAGGAAGTCTCGTGAGAAGCGAGAACGAGCGAGAAACACGAACTGCTTTATGCCAATTCAACATAAACACATATGTCACATGATACTGTGTATGATGTTTTGTGTATTACCCACCTCGGTCGACATACCTCCACACGATAAAGTTCCCATAATAACAAATGCACATGAGCAGCGGTAGAAAGCAGCGGGGAGAAGGGTGCCGCAAGTGAGAATTTTTTACTACAGTATTTGTGAAATATACGGCCCACAGCTGTAGGGGGAGCTCGTGGAGAAAACACGCGAAAACAAAAGTGAAAATCTGCGAATGGCTAGAGTTGCCTTGTTCCCCTTTAAGCCTTATCTTTAAAACGGTGTATACAATTAACCTGAATGATTTGATTTTGATTTCAGAAATGTTGCTCATGTCATTGGACCAAAATTTATTTAATTGTTGGGTTTTCCTGTTACGTAATGCCCATTAGCATGACCAGGTGTAAAAAAAGTATTTTATTGACTCTTTCAGGTCATTCCCAGGTATAGAAATCAATCATACCCATCAAAATATGGATGTATAGTACACCGATCAGGCATACCATTACGACCACCTTGCTAATATTGTGTGGTCCCCTTTTTGCTGCCAAAACAGCCCTGACCCGTCGAGGTATGGACTCCATTAGACCCCTGAATGTGTGCTGTGGTATCTGGCACCAAGATGTTAGCAGCAGATACTTTAAGTCCTGTAAGTTGTGAGGTGGGGCTCCATGGATCGGATCAGCACAACCCACATATGTATTGAGATCTGGGGAATTTGGAGGCCAAGTCAACACCTCAAACTCATTGTTGTGCTCCTCAACATTCCTGTAGCATTTTTGCTTTGTGGCAGGGCGCATTATAGCAGCATGGGCACCCTAACTGGTCTGCGGCTATGCAGCCCCATATGCAACAAACTGCGATGCACTTTGTATTCTTACACCTTTCTATCAGAACCAGCATTAGGTTCTTGAGCAATTTGAGCTATAGTAGCATGTCTGTTGGATCGGACCACACGGGCCAGCCTTCGCTCCCCACATGCATCAATGAGCCTTGGCCATGACCCTGTCGTCGGTTCACCACTTCCTTGGATCACTTTTGATAGATATTGACCACTGCAGAGCTGTGAACATTGTGAACACCCCACAAGAGCTGCAGTTTTGGAGATGCTCTGACTCAGTTGTCTAGCCGTCACAATTTGGCGCTTGTCAAACTCGCTCAAATCCTTATGCTTACCTATTTTGCCTGCTTACCCAGTCTCCAGCGGCAGCCATTCTTTGTTGTAAACCAATTCAACCCAAGCGCTCTTTGGTGACGTGGATGATTACGTTACTGTTGATCATCTGTCCATCATCGTATAAAGCCCGCCCTGACAATTTGATTGGTCCGAACAGCTTTGGTGCTTGCTTCAGATCGGATCAAGTCCAGACCGAACTTCCCATCCTCAAATGTTCTGGGCGAGGCTAAGTTCGGCTGGCATCCAGGCTAGCATTTAACCTTAAAATGTACAAAGACATTGTGCCCAGGGGCCTCTGAGTTCTTAATCTGGCACTGCTTCCAACACATCAACTTTGAGGACAAAATGTTCACTTGCTGCCTAATATATCCCGCCCACCAACAGGTGCCGTAAACGAAGAGATAATCAGTGTTATTCACTTCACCTGTCAGTGGTCATAATGTTATGCCTGATCGGTGCATATCAGATGTGAAAAGAACTTCTAAACGTTTTTTCCACAAAGTATAGTGGACATTCAGAAACATTTATTACATGAAATCTGGAATCTCATTGTTTTAATGATATAATAGCCATTAATAACATGACATTGTCCTGCAAAGGAAATCAAGACCTTAACAACCCCTGGCAGATGAAATGCTTAGCGGAGCTGTTTAATTTCCCCTGGGGCTGCAATTATGGGATGGCAGAAAACAGGCTAATCAGAATTGATTAAGGAAAAGCTGTCCAGGGATTTATTTCAAGATGTCTTAACAAAGTCAGACTTATTTTCTGTAGGAGTTGTCATGAGATCTCATTGACTTAACCAGTGGGAGAGCAATAGTTAAGAAGTTAAGTTAAGAAGAGACACTTAGGGCCCTATTTTAAAGATCTAAGCGCATGGTCTAAAGCACAAGCGCAAGTGCACTTTGGTCGTTAGTTTACCGACGGGAAAAATGGTCGGCGCTCCCGGCGCATGGTCTAAAAGGGTTGTCCCTATTCTCTTAATGAGTAATGGGTGTGTTTTGGGTGTAACGTGCAAAAAAACAATTAGAGTGTATTTTCCAATACCCTTTAAAAGCCAGTTGCGCTCGCGCCATGGCGGATTTACTATTTACATGGTGAAATCTGCAAGCGGAAACACTGAACGCTTCTCTAGCGAGGAAACGGATCTGCTCGTGCGTAAGGTTAAAGCACAAGCAGACCATCTACGGGACAAGCCGGATTCCAACATATCTTTATGTATACAAAATTAATCTTTTACATTGTAATCCTTTGATTGTTATACTTCAGAGTGTACACGTGTTGTGGACCCACCTATAGGCGCACATTACTAATGCGCCCTTTACATAACAAAAAATTATAATATTGCGCCACTGACGTTAGACCAGGTTTCAGTTGGTCAATGTCTATTTCAATTGCCTCAAAATAGCAATGCGCCAACAATGTGCCTGAACACAACTCATTTTCAGATCAGCAGACCACAAAACGCAATTGCTATTTAAACAACGTGGCGCAGGACATGAAAATGATAACTGCGTCGGGCTGAAACTAGCAAAACACACTTGTGTCGCACCTGGCGCTGCATTGCACCGGGTGTATGATAGGGCCCTAAGAGGTTTTAAGTGGCTACATAATCCGGAATATGTTTTATCTTGATGGAGCTCATGATTTGCAAGCTGGGATACAGCCAGATATTACCAGAGTCATAAAAAAGCACTGGAGGGTGATACAATTATGTGCGTTTCAAGCAGTTTTGAAGACGAATAGTTAAAAATGTCTAATCTGATAAACCCCAGGTCTTCGGGCCAGTGGAGAATAGCTTGTCTTTTCAACCTTGAATCCTTCAAATTATTCTGGAAGGTATTTAGAATGACAAATGATAAATCAATCAAACGGTGTAAAATAATGTTGTTATCATGGTCGGATATAGGCATGTTTGCTGGTTTATAACAGGTTTATAAACACATACTTCTTATGAAGAAATCAATACATTTTAAATCAGTAAATCTTCAGGAAGGAATTTAACCGTAAATTGTAAGTGGGCTTTTCTCTTATTTAAACAGTTTTAATCTTACATCGTTTACTTTCCTTTTAGGATCTTGATTGACACAGAACACAACAGGGACTTAAATTAATGGAGGCTTGTGGCAAAAATGCAAAAAAATAAACAAACATTCCCTAAAGAATTAAGTTATGCGGAAAAAAATGCCCCAATACGAATCCCTGATTTTTATATTTATAACAATATAATTAGGCAATAAGCTATCACAAAAGCAAGAGCGCTGTTTCCCCCTAAAAAAGCATATTGCAAATGTGAAAACAAACAAGAAATTAATATTAAGTTACATTTTAGACACATATTGTCTTTTTTTGCCCCTTCAACGAAAATGTTTCCTAACAAAGAGAAATCTGATAGGATAAATCTCCATGTAGACAAAGACCTGACCAGAAGATGGTGCTAACTTCAAAAGATCAGATATCGAACAGCTCAGCCCTCAGGGCGTTTAGCAAAATGGATTTTTACAAGCAGCATGTGCCACAGGTAGGCCTATCTAAATAGCAGTTTTGTGATTAACTTGGTTAACTGTTTTGTGATAAACATATTAATTTAATGAAATATATCCAACCCCATCTGATCTCAAACACCATCAGTGCTAGTTAGATCCAGATACAGGCAATGTATAATGAACATTTGATACCAATCCTTAAAAAAAATCAGTTGCACTTAAAATCGCGATGGAGATATTTATGCTCTAAATATGAACGATGCATCAAAATTTACCCTGGGATTTGTTTTGACAAATTACATTTACTGTTTGGTTTTTAAAAGTTACATTATATCACTCACACCACCAAAAACCACCTGTCATCAGACTACATCTTACAAATATAACCCTATAATATTAAAGAAATGATAAACATAACCAACTTTAAATTTGAGAACATATGAAAACAGACATATGAAAATATATTTACTTAAATTTATGTATTTAATTAAACCGACAAGAGGAATATGTTTTTTTTTGTTTGTTTGTTTTTTACAGCTGTGTTATTTAAAATTTTAATATAGATTTTCTGTGTGATGATGGTGACAATTCTTAAATTAGCACAGTTTAAAATCATTCTATATTTTCTGTTTGTTATTAATATTGAATCATCACTATTTGTATACACGTTATTTTTGTATCTGACATGTATTAAGTAATCCAAGGGAAAATACATTTTTGAAAAGCAATGTGTAGAATCAATGAGTGTCATCACGCATTTATGCTGTCTATGTTGCATAAAACCCAAACCTATAAATAACTACTAAAAGTTGGATTCATTCACGAATCCAACAATCCCATTCCTCTATTCCAATGTTTCCTAATTCAACTAATGCAGTTCGCCAACATTGCAGCATTTATTTACATTTCTACATAAAAAATAAATAAAAAAAATGTTGCTGAATAAATTTGCAGCATAATTTCCTGAATAGACAGTAAACATTATGATTATGAAAATCAACACACCTGACTGTGGCGTCTGAATAGCTTCTGGACGACGCTGATGACTGGAATCTGTAGCGTTGAGGAAATAAATTCCAACTTCACCAGTTCGTCCCTGTTTTGTGGAAACGCGATGATGGCAGAAACTCCTTGCACGATGACAGTGTGGCAAACACTTTGCAGAAACGACACGGGATCGCCACTGGCAGATGAAGACGACGAGGAAAAGGAGAAAGCAGGTAGTTCTCCAAGTCCTGCTCCCACAGCCATGACTATCTCAAGGGTGAGGTTGTAGGGTAAAAGCCCCACCACTCGATTGAGAGTCTCTGTAGCGAGTAGAACAGAGTCTCGAGGTAGAAACACAGCATCCGTACCCACTTGTTTGAGTGCGGTTTTACTTTTGGAGGCCTTGTTGGGGTTATTCGCTGAGCTTTTAGTCCTAATACCACTCCATGCTTGTTCGTGCACACTTTGGATGACCATGTCCCACTCTTCCCGCGTTTCCCTGTCTGCATCCCAGTCCGCATCTCTCCCGCTGAGATGATCCTGCCTGAATACTCGAGGATGCAGGTGCAAAGCTCCGACTCTCACAGTGTGTCCGATCCTTTTCAGAATCTGACATGGTTGTGGATGCGCCACAGATGCTGGAGGAACTAGGATCATTATCAATGCGCTCGGCGCAAGTAAGGAGAGCCACACCAACCTGCCCAGCGCACCCCAAATCCAAGAGACCGGCATTACTCCAAACAAGGCTCGCTTAAGCTCTGGAAACGACGGGATCCTCGTCCACCTGCGCGCCCGGTGGTTCCTGCACAGCGCTGGATAGATGATGGATCACCGGTGAATCTCCTAGACGCAGCAAAGTTACGCTCCTCTCCAACAGGCTTCTGAGGGATCGCCAGCAGTGCACATGTCCAACGCGGCTCAAAACACTCGTTGCTCATCTCAAAAGCGTTTATGGTCGAAATATTCCCGTTGTGAAATAATCAAGAGGGTGTTGTTTTCACGCGCTCTCCAAAAACAGGCGAAAAGACAGCTAACTAAAATGCAAAGTGACTGTAAAACCACCAAAACGCTTTTGTTTTCCAAATCAATGTAAGGGATGTCCAAGAATATAAAATAAATAATTAAATGGTCTATTTCTCTTTATTTTTGTATGCAAACAATTATTTCATCCAGTTTTTGATCACGAAACTATTCCAAAACAGAATCGAGCGTTTAAACATTAGAGTATAATTACATTAGAGTAAAAACGCAGTGTAGCACGGTGAAATTGTTCCGATAAACTCCCAGAACGGCGCAGGAATAGTTCAGATTATTGCACTGGCTGTGCTGTGCGTTTAACCCGTTCACTGCTGCACTGACACCTCTGCTGCTATAGACAGACATCAATCATAGATTCTGTATAGCATAGTTGATGGATTTAGATTTTTTATTATTAAATATTTTTTTTACGTAAAATACGGAACAGGGGTAATTAGCGATTAGCAAATAATTTACATCTAATATTTGCACATGATATAAGCATAAACAAAAATTAAATGAATGATTGCTAACCCTATACATGCACACACATTTTCTCAAAAAAGGTAAATCAAACAGATAACCAAATAGAACACATCCATTCCAATTTGATTTTGTCTGTATGTACACAAATAAAAATAAAATAAAAAATAAAATAAATAAACATCTAAAGTAGATTTAAAAGATTATCGCACCAGTGAACAAGTTAAATGTGACAATGTGGCAAGGAAAGCAGATGTTGTTGGATGAATGGAATATTTGTAGCATCTCCAATTTTCAGTCCCTAGCTGTTGATCTGTTGAATCTGATAAAAAAGATTCTTATTGGTTAAGAAGTATAACCTCTGCCTCTCCCCTGAATCATCAGCAGCCGCGTCGTCCTATCACTGCGCAGTCCTGACTTACGGCAGGAGAGGTTGGATAAGAGGAGGGGCGTGACACCAGAACACTGCTGTCCGTGAGAGATGAACAAGAAAAAATCTGATGGCTGTTGTACCTCATCAGTCACCACTGCCATAAATCTCACACACACTGTTCCTCTGCTGAGACTGTGCAGCCAGTGCATCGGTTGCCAGGTCCGTGAATGTCATCGCTTAGACATGCTTTCTTCTTCAGACTTCAGCATACAATAACAGCAGTGTTACGAGCAGGGTCAGGGAGGAAACATGGATACATAAACAAAATCTGCAACAACTGTTATCGTGGGCTTGTTTCTTTATTCTTTTTTTCTTTTCAGGATTGGGCAAAACCCAAATAATTAACAAAAGATGGTGCCAACTAAACCCACAACCCCTAGATAGCCTACATGAAAATAACAGCGGACTTCCTAAGTTAACTACACAGTAGAAAAAGTATTTGCAATCAAATATAAATGGCACCCGTTCCCTATATCCTCTGTGGTGGAGAAACACAACAACGCCAGCTCTATTCTCCCACAGCCTCTCCAGCATCCGTGGTGTATTTCAAAGGATGGCAGTCTTCAGGTGACGAATCAGCAGGTGAGCCTTCATACGTCCAATTAGAGCGAAGTCTCCTAAGAGAGAGAGAGAGAAACAGAGAGAAAGTTGCCCTGGCTGTCGCACTTAGGGTCACTTCTCAGTTCTTATTTGTCCTCTTTTCCTTTACTCCCTTCCTTTCCTTGCTTCCTAACTCCGCCCTCATTAGGATGCGAGGAAATTATGCAAGGAAAGAAAATGAGCATGGAGGAATAGAAGGAAAGCTTATTTGTATATTGGAATATTCTTGATCACTCAAGTGTCAAAGCATCACCAGCTGTGCTGAAGGGATCTGCCCTAATGTTGTTGAATTTGGTTATTGGGTCATTCTACAAAAACGTCCACTTTTGGTATGGCAAGATGTCTTAAAATGTATTTCTTTTTCTAACATTTAAACTTACACCACATAATTAGATTACACTTTGACTTTATGAATATGCATAAATGACAGCTTAATGATTTTTTTTTTTTTTTTTTGCATTTATTTAAAGACCGCATGTACCATTTTTTTGTCACTGGTGTTACCTTACTTCTTTGGCAATATTAAATGTTTTTATGAAATATTATTTCTAATTTTTTTCAGCACATGTATTTAGAGTTACCAAATAATAATAATAATGCAACAAATAAGGAGATTATGTTTTATTTATTTTAATCAGGTTTGTTGAAAGTGTGCTTGAATGAGGTTAGTTCGTTTGCGCAACCTTGTATTTGCTATAACAATGAAAATATTTGAAAACCAGTTAAAATCAAGTAATGATGCAATCCTTTAAATCTTAACTTTTGAGTGTTGCAGAATTAAATGGATGTAAAATTATTATCATGTCAGATATGGCATTGTATTTAATGTGACAGAAAAAAAAGACAGTAACACCAGTGACAAAATGAATCACCAATGACATGCAAAAGACCAAATATCATTATTCTTCAACTATAATTAAGTAGATAAGACTAAATTGTTACATTTGGCATATAATCTAAATGAATAGCTTTGAATAAAGTTTATCTATAAATGGCAGTCACTGGTGTTACTGGTGTTACCCATACGAAAGGTGACACAGTGACAGTAACACCAGTGACAATTTTCATGAAAATTTCATTTTACAAAATGGCTGATGCAAGGTATCAAACCACATGTTGTCAATCATCAATCATGGTATACTCACTAAATTAAGTAGTTTAATCCATTTGTATTCTATTTTTTTTTTTTTTACAATTGCCTAACAGTAAAGTAGGTCATACCAGTGACTTCAACTAAAAGCTTCATATGAAATCATGAGACAAATGAGAATATTTCTGATAACTAAAAAGAGACAGAGGATTTATTATGGGCTTTTCTTCATAGATATTCAGGAAACTGGAAGATGGAAGTCAAGTGATGTCATCAGTGTGATTTTTATTTCAAAATAAGAGATTTGTGTTTAACGGTAACACCAGTAACATAAATTTTATAATATTTATTCTGCATTTAGTTTTTTTATGTCAGTTACATAATATATTAGATAGTTATGTATACATTATTGTATTTTAAATGGTGTAAAAACCTGTTATTGACCTCAAAATAAAGCATTGTCCCTCTGTACATGACTGTGGGGACGAGCACTTCTGTGGTGCTTGGAATTCTATAAAATTAATAAAAAAATTAAATATTGCCACTTGATGGCTCAAGAAGGTGTAATTGTTCAAATAACATGTTGTTTTATTTTAAAATGTAAAGAAATTGTAATTCTAAAGTGTTTTTTTAACTGTAATATTTTTGTAAAGGCTAGGGACAGAAAAATTTACATTTCCGTAGAATGACCCTATTAAAGAAATTCATGATAAATAATAATAAAGCAATATGCCCTGTTGAAATAATGTGAGATGTATGGTTTATTTAAAGGTGCCCTAGAATGTGAAATTGAATTTATTTTGGCATAGTTAAATAACAAGAGTTCAGTACATGGACATGACATACAGTGAGTCTCAAACACCATTGTTTTCTCCTTCTTAAATCTCGTTTTTGAAAAACACCCCTGAAAAATAGGCGAATCTCCACATAACAACGACTGTGACGCAACAGTCGGGATCATTAATATGTACGACTCCAAAAATTTGCATATGCCAGCCCATGTTCAATGACAGGAGGAACTGCAGCCGAAGCATGGCAGTTGATCAGTGTTTGGATGTACAAATGAACACAAAGGTATTTATTTCCTTCATCCGAGCCTCTGAAAAAACAATGGGTTAATTTTATTTTCTCTGAAAATTTCCAAACATTTCACAGACGAGACTGTTTCCTCAAATTGGGCCAATACAGAACTGGCCTCGATGTCTGAAAATAAATCGATTGAGCTACCAAGCAACACTTTCTGATGTGTAATTGTTCAAGTTCTGAACGTCTTATCCATTGTTCAATACTGTATTTACACCATCGTGTTTGCATTGGTGAAAGCATTAGAGAGAGTGCAGAAACTGCGTTGCAATGATAAGATCTTTATTCTTGTGGTCAACACACTGTCATCTGTTTGCTCAATGCTCATCACGGCAACATTTTATGTGATGGGAATAGATCTAAATACTTTAAAAACATCTCACGATTCGTTAATCTCGATAGCTGTAATAGTAAAAACGTATAATATCTGTAGTAAAACTATTCGAGAGAGTTTCACATGTAATACGTAGCTATTTCATATGCAAGCATGTCAGCCAATCACAGCAGAGGCCGGTTACACACAGCAGACACGCCCCTTCAAACAGAGCGTTTGGGCTCAGGGCTAAAATCAGGCTAGGAAAAATGCCTTTTATTTAGAAATTATGACTATTTTTTATCTAAAAAACATACTAACATTACAAGGGCAACCCAGAAAACATTATACAATAAAAATAAAAACCATTCTATGGCACCTTTAAACTGCAAAGGTAAAACAAAGTTCTGTCATGAAACTCTAGATGGTGCAGACTCAAAAGTTTTTAACTCAATCTGCTAACAATCACGGCATCATCTTTAGGGCACAGCTGATTGGTTCCTGCTGTATCAGTAGCCAATGAGCTCGCTGCTCAACATTCAGATTCTTGCCTGTTGTTTGCTGTGGCAGTTTGCAGTGCGCTTTGAGAAACCCCACACCCTCCCCAGCTCCACCTGTCTAGATCTGCTACGGGGGTGATTCATGTGTGCTTGTGCAGCAGCAGCAGCATGTCTTTAGCAACATGTTGTGTGTGCACTGGCAGTGGTAAAATACGTACTTGCTCTGCAGCAGCGTAGCAAATCTATTCCACCAAGACCAAACACATTAACATTGTCATACTCATCATTACCATGCCAAACGTTGTGAGAGTTGTCAAGACAGAATAAAAATGATTGTGACAGACATGAAGGGAGAGGATTTTTTTACATGCGTCACGTTTTTCGTCAAGAAAGATTTACACATACCTGTGCATCCTCGCTATTAGCTCCTCACTCCTAGTTCCTCGCCTCCTTGTGGTGCAGTGATGTCCTTCAAGATGGCCAACTAAATTACATTGAGGAGACGCTGCTGTCTGAACAAACCACAGGCTTACGAGAGGAAAGTGTACGCCAATCACATACTGCATGTTAACTTGATAAAAAAAAATGAACAGCTTTCTGTTGTTTGTGTTATTTAGCTGTACTAATATGACATTAATTGCGATCTCGAATCTATTAATCAGCAGAAGTTACTCCACCATCTGTACGTGACGCTATTAATGACAGTTCTACTGTTGAAACAACGTGGTTCAAATGACAGAGGTGTGACCATGTCATGGTTTCGGGAAACAGACGTGACTAGCGGGACTAGTTATTGTGGTGGTGAAACAGTGAGTTAAGTCGTTGTATGAGAAACGCATCACTGGTCTGTTAAAACAAACCGCAAAAATACTGTATATGAATACCTATGAGATCAGCCGATAGCTTTGCACTTCTGGACGACCTATAGTCTTTATTTCCTGCATGATCTGACCTTCTCCTCCCCTATATGACAAGGACATTATGTCCATTTGATCAGTTTCACATGCAGGTCCTTTGAGGGTCCTGTACAAGTCTTTTAACCGCTGCCAACAATCCTTGTGTTAAACACTTATCATACAGTATGTTAAAGTCATCTTGGGATAAATGGAATTTATGGAACACTGCAGTGTTTATTATAAATGATTATTCATGCACATCAATATTTTTTTACGTCCATGTGTCCTTTAACATTAACTTCTCCTTTCCTCTGCACTAACATCTCTTCTCTGATGATGTGTGTCTCTCATCATAGAAATAGCAAATGACAATGTTGCTGTCAATTCTAATGGACTAAATCAAATCCCGCCCTAAATTTTTCATAGTTTTGAGAAGCTGTTTCACTCTGATAGACATCGCAATCAAGGAGTTGATCACAATGTTCATCTCATGCCGAAATAAATAAATAGGACACATGTTTTGGTAAGATAACATTTGATGACTAAAAATACCTTTTAAAACCTCATTTAAATATTTGAACTCAGTGGCGGCTCATGGATTTTAAAATGGAGGAGGCACCAGGCAAACTAATGATAGCGGTCTGGGGATCCTCTCCCGATGATTTTTGTTTTAACTGTTTTAAAAAGGCTTTTTTGGTGACTTTATGACATAAAAAGTTAAAAGAGTTAAAGGTGGGGTATGTGATTCTCTTTTTGTCCATTTTTTCAAAATCACTTGAAATCCTATTCCTAACCCACTTAAAGCCACTGAGTTAGAAGCACTAAAATGAAAATTAAGCAATTTAATCATCTGTGGAACGGGCAGGACTCGAAAAACTCCAGCCAATCATTTCCAAGACCACCTAGAATCATTGGACAGTAAGTTTGTCAATCAAACGGTCGTACGATACCCCCCTCCCCCCATCCCCCTCACGCGAATCAGAGACAGCGTTGGAGAAAAGAAGGTAGGACCATTTGAGTGTATTTTCAAAATCTGCCGGTCGTTTTCCAAATCACATACCCCACCTTTAAAAGAGCACATTCGGCCATGGTGAAGCTGATTGCTGAAGCCTATAACTTAGGCATGGAGTCCTAATTCATTTTTAATTTGTAGCTGCTGTTAGAATGGTAGCTTGGTAAATTTGTTGGTGATCAAATATTCAGTATCTCTACGCTCCTTAATTAGGGTGGCTGCTATTTTATCAGCGGTAGCAGTTCAAACTAATATCACGTAATTTACATCTCTGCGTTCGGGGAAGAGCAGCTATGATTATGACTTCAATAATATTTTATGGTGTTACAAAGGTGAAATTACAAACAAGAAGTTCACATTCTGAGACATGAATGAATGAACTGGGTATTATATTAACATCAAATCGGCCCTCTCCCAATTTCCACCTCAAAATCTTGGGTAGGCTGTGCTTCCCTTGCTGAGCCGTCACTGTTTGAACTAAGATTTTGGATTTTCTTTTTTTACTTTATTTTATTATAGAATAAAGAGACAGTGGCTCCACTTTATTAAAAAGAACGTGGCTCTGTATTGATATGATATGTTATATTATCTGATATGTACAGATAATGTCTTCCTCTGGCATTTTGAATAAATGAACAAATGAGGAGAAAATAATGGGCTGAGCAGTGAGATCAAAAGGTTCAACAGGAACAACAGACTGTTGTTCAAGACTGTTGAGACAACAGGCCAGTTGTTCAGACATGAACAACAGACTGAGAGTTATTAACCCGTTTAATCCCACATTTTTTCTTGCAATTTGAGTACATGCATTTTACTCCTTAGATCTCCCTAACACACAAATGTTATGCCCTCTTTGATTTCATGTTGGTTAAGTTATTGAAATTTTAGGTTTTATACTCGGTCACAAAAGTGACCGGTGGGTTTGATAATTCATACAAATTCTTCAATTAGACCCATTTACACAACACATTCCAAGACATCCATAACCTTGTTTTGTCAATTCATGAAGGAGGCTTAGTGAGGTGAAAAGGTTGTCATGTACAGTTACACGCCAAGCAACGACAGCTGCAGTTGATAAGCGGCAGTAACGTTTGTACTAGACTTTTTTTGAAATTTACATTAAACTGTCTGAAAATTAACAGGGTTCACAAACTGTTATGTTCACCACGGTCCATTTCTGTATGTGAAAATGAGCATAAACTATATATAATCACATCTTAGTAAGATGTCAACATTTGAACCGCTTTAAAAATTTTATTTTTACATTTGTGTCATTAGATATTTAAATAAGTTGAAACCCAATACTTGCGTTTAAAAAGTGTAATTCGGGAATTTCTCTCAAACTATCCTGTCGTCACTGGAGCGCAATGAATTCTGGGGTAGGCAAGGCTACGAAGGGTCCATCTGTTGTATCCTTCATTTCACGGGAAACAAAGGACGCATTTGCAGGCTGCATTTGAAGGAGGCTTCAAATTGGGACAGCCTTCATCATGACGCAATCTGCCTATGAATGTGACCTTCGAAGGACGCAGCCTCTGAACTGGGATGCAGGATGTGTATTTAAACCAAGCGGCAACATTCTAATCTGAAAAATGAAGCCTACCCGGAAGTGCAAAAAATTGCAATACATCTAAAATCCTCTAGGGGCCGGTCCCAAAGGGAGCAAATGTCCATAGACCCCCATGTTAAAATGTCCGTTTTCACAGAATAAATTCATGTTTTTACAGGTTGGTCCCATGGACTTTTATTGTATTTTTCGATAGGTTCCGAGTGCCTGACAACTGTGAGGGGGGTGAATTTTTTTTCCTAACTCGTTAGTTTAGATCGTATTTAGATATAAAATGTATGACAAATAAGGGCGTGATTAACGTTGATTGACAGCTTGATTGACAGCCGATAACGGGCTGCGGCGAGTGGAATTCCTGAAATTTGACGTCTCGGCCATGATCTGACACAACACATCATACATGGATTTCCCAAGATTTTCCAAGATGGCGCCGCCCATACCCCCCATAAACGGCCTCAAAACAGTTCTTCAGAAAGTCTATGGGTGACGTCACAGACCCTTTGTCCATATTTTTTACAGTCTATGATTTAAACCCGTAGTTTCTGCGGTTTATTGTTCCATGTCGATGAGTTAATATGGTTGGGTTTTTCTCCTAGTGATTTTCCTACATTGTCTGCTTTGGTTTTATTAAAGACGGTTTCTGTCCACTCCTTGTCTTCGAGCACTTCATTACAGTTACCATGACACTTCGGTGTTCAGCTTCCTTTAACAGCCTCTGGCAGTTCCTGCTCATCTGGTCTATAATCCAGCTCTGATCAAAGGCTTTTCCAACCTCATGGACACAGATCATCTCCTTTATTTGACGTTTTTGTTAATGAAATTCCAAATATCCAGTCTAAATCATACGACTTGTCATTCAGATAAATGGCCATTAAATACAAATAAACGCAGGATGATTTCTACAAATTACTAACTATTATTGATTCAAAAACAAGTGTGGAATGAATGAACGACATCCCAGTAATTGCCCTAGCGGGAAATCTACCATATAGAGGGAAATTAACTCAAGAGTGTAGATCTGCATCATGAGAGAGATGGGATTTCAACGGTGACTCCTTGACCCTTCATTGACAAGCCACAGCAATAAATCGCATGTTCTCATTCCCCTCCTATCAGACTTAATTATGAAAGGGACCCAAGATCCAAGCATGACTGGTTGCAGCATCATCTTCTAGTGCTGTGCTGGCGCCTGATGTAGGTCATGAGAAAATACCATTGTGACCCGTTTACACTATAGCATGGGTTATAAACTAGTGGGTCACAGACAGGATAAAAAAAAAAAAATTTGACTTTTGAATTTTTCCGACCTGATCTCATGGAAAAAAACATACTTTTTAACAAGGTGGAGATTTTGCATGAATTCATATAAAGTTATCTGTATGAAAACATGCTGTTTTTAGAAAAAAAAACAAGCATGAAGGTCCACCCCGAACCTCACACTGTCACGTTCTCATATGGTTTCTGTTATGGGACTCTTACTTTGTTTTTTTGTTTTTTTTTAGCTCCCGTTTACTTTGTTCCCTTATTTCTCATGTGCTACTTTCATAGTTTCACATTTAGCTGGGTTTTTCCTGGTTTCCTTTCTTTCGCTTGATATTATGTTTGTTAATTTAGTTAAGTAAAGTAAAAATGTTTTACATTTCCTCTTCCTTGCCTGGCTTCACCGAAACACACAGCTTAACATTACCTTCATTGAGGTATTATCAAAATGAGATTATACAAATTCATACAAATTAGCCAATCATTTGTCATCTTGTAAAAAAGTTACGAGTTGTGAGAGATTGTGTTGCATTTTTCCAACACAATTTAAAAGATTGTGTTATGTTATTCATTTTGAATATTTTTTGCTAGTTTGTGACAATATAAATGAACTCTTTCGTCATCTGCATTTTATTTTTAAGCTGCCTACCAACGGCAGCATTTTTACCATATTCACAAGTCTTTCAGGGCCCCTAGAATATTTGTAATATTTAAACTGTCAATACATCAAAAGAAAGAACAGCGCCTGAATGTGAAAATTACATTTAGAAGATTATGGAAGATTGTTATATGTCCGATCAGATTCAGAATGATAATCAAAAAATGTATGAAAGATATCGATTCCTATACCTGTCTGTGGGTTTGACATTTTTCTTGGTAACATTATGCTGTTTTAATTTATTTATTTTATTTCAGAAGAATTTTCGTGGGCAAAATCCAGTTGATTCATTAGAAATCCACACGAACATGAATTTCACTTGAGATTTCCACACGGATTTTGCAATGAAGGATTCACCGCGTTGACAAAAAATAAATAAATAAATAAATGAAATAAAATAAAAAAATAAAACTGCTTGGTTTGAAAGTGACTTGTTTGTAAGCTGTATTTCATACATTGCTACACTATTGACAATAGAAATGTCGAACACATTGTGCTGATGTGTCTGCACCTTTAATGTAAATGTTTGGTTTTATTTTATTTTGGTTTTCTGTTGCTTGTGTTCTGAATTCCTGGAGCAAAACCAGATGAAACCAACAACAGTATAGTATTGACTATATCGGGAGTTGATGCTTAGATATGGATGACCAGGATGAGGTCCTGGGAGAAAGTGAATTCCATCAGGACTGCTCATTTCATCTTCTGTCAAACTGCAAACACGTATGCCACGAATCACGCTTATAATGCAGTTCTGTTCTGGAAATCTCATCTGAACTAGAAAAAAGGAAAATACACTGCACTACAGCTCTACAAGAAATAAAAGCCTAGCCAAGTAAATGTACAGGTATTGATCAGGCTTCTGTCTGGCTATACTTGAAAAAATTGGCTAACAGGCCTGGCACATCTAAGGTTGAAGTAATTCTCAGGTATACACACGAAGTGTGTGACTCATATGGTTTTTATTATTTTCATAGTCTTTTGGACCTTTCATCTGGGGAAAATGCATTACAACATGTAGAAGTAAGTAATTATACGTGTCTGATTAGAGATATTAGAGCAAATTTGGCTTTGGGCAAACCAAGGTGCAGTTTCTTTATTAAAGATGATCTATGCTATTCAAATGTGTGGGGTTGAATAGGATTTTTTCTCATAATTTTTCTCATCATAACTTCATTTGATCAAAAATACAGTAAAAACAGCAATATCCACATGTTCTACGTGAATATATATTTAAAATGTAATTTATTCCTGTGATCAAAGCTGTATTTTCAGCATCATTACTCCAGTCTTCAGTGTCACATGATCCTTCAGAAATCATTCTAATATGATGATTTGATGCTCAAGAAACATTTCTGATTATTATCAATGTTGAAAACAGTTATGCTGCTTGATAGTTTTGTGGAAACTGTAATACTTTTATTCTTTGATGAAAAAAAGTGTAAAAGTAATGTAATGTCACTATAGAGGTTTGATTAATTTAATCGTCCTTGCTGAATACAAGTATTCATTTCTTTTAAAGAAATCTTACTGACCCCAAACTACTGATTGGTAGTGAATGTAATATGCTGTTATTTACTAATAATACAACTTTAAATGCTCATTAATGTTCATATAGATAAGACGAGAAACCTCGTTCATTTTTACATGCCATTTGATGCCTCAGGTAAAAACCATCTATGTTTTTAAATGTCATTTCAGCAGGTTCATTACAGAAGATATGATTGGATGAAATAGTTATTATTTAAGTTCATGACATTAACAGGCACATGTGCCACACAATGCTCATATGATGTTTGTGTTTTATTAGTGTATCGAAATCCTTCTGGTTCTTGTCTTGATATTTTTTAATTCCCTGTGGCGTCAAAAAACCTTTTCTCATCTGTCTTTTTTTTTCACTTTCTCCAAGGTCTTTTCTTTAACTAATCATCTTTTTTAAACACTTTTCCTGAGAAAATGTACAGAATGACTTCTAGCTGATGAGATGGTACTTTTTGAGGTCTTTGTAGAAATGCACACAAAAAATGTTCATTTCTCTTAACATAATAACAGACACTGTGGATTGAGTGAGTCTTTTTCCAAAATGGCCCAGCAATGATTTGAATGAAAGCGGATTAATATACATTTAATTATTTATTAAGCCCACTTCAAGGCCAGCCGCTTCGTATGACTTTCATCCGTTTTCACAGAGATCAGATTCGGTTAATTCATCTTGCCAGGTTTGTTCTGTTTGAAGGTATATTATTTATTTATCATATTTTTTTTTCAGAGATTGACATCTGATTCTTGACATGGAAAAAGGTCTGATCAGTTCATACTTTGAACTGGAAATTGATGGGAGAATGTGAATTCTCAAAGAGTTTAAACACAGACATGAATTCCTCATTTGCAGACAGATTTCTCTCTGGAGGTTGTCAAAAGTCAAAAGGTATTTCTGAAAACACGTTGCCGGTCGTTTGATCAAACAATTACACAGACAAGCCACAGTGATTTTCTAATCTCTGCTGCCCTGAAATTATGCTAATTTCTAAAATATTCAAAGCTAATTCGTATATGTAAGTGATTCATCCTCATTTGTAAGTCACTTTGGTTAAAAGCATCTGCTAATTGAATATGTAAAAGTTTTATTTGATGTACATTTACCAGCTCTAATTTAATTACAAATGACACAAGTTGCTGCTTTTATGCCTTGTCGTAATTACTGTAGTCACACAATGACAACACATGATGTTTTATTCAGAGCTGTTCACATCCTCGGACTGAGAATTATGCGTTTCTATGGCAAAACTATCAACTTCTAAATGAATCTGCAGCGGTCAGTCGTTACGGCGGTCAGGTGGTACAAGTAGGAGCTCTCAGACAATTCCCATCCTACAAGCTTTAATTACAGGCTCTACGACCACGTGAACGCTTTGTACATCTGGTCATAACCATGGGCATCAACTGAAGAGGTCGCACAACCCATTCCAGAAACATGTCTACATCGGGACCTCGTTCCAGGAGACCTGATGGCACAGCTCCACAATCTCCACAAAATCCTCCAAAGGACGATCCTCCCTTAGTACAAGGAAACAGTTGGTCCTCTGCATCCTCCACAAAACTCCCTAGAGGGTTACCTGTTGTTGAGAAGATTTCTGCTGAGTTCATGTTGAGTAGTGATATTTGATTCTTAAATTAATAATTATTTTAAGCCAGTAAGCGGTCGAACCGGTTTACAATATCATATCCCACAATCCTGTGTGTTCCATTCCGTGACAGATGAGCTAAAAAATAAAGATGGCATCTGAAAGTTGCGGATGTTGGTCAGTGTTTTTGTAAATGTACAGTTTTTACTGTTTTCCACTTTTTAGGTTATTTCTAGCGAGAAATGACAAGTATAATGTTGTAAATTACAATTACAATTAAAAATCACCAAAGCTCACTCTATTTTGCTGTCATTAAACCGTTACGCTGCCTCAGAAGTCAGTTTCATGAGGTGCCTTTGAGCGCAAAAACTGCCTACAGAGACACTGTCTGATCAGTGAGGCAACGAGTCAGCTGGCTACGTTTTCGGACACAGCCAAAGTTTTCCAAGGTTGTCAAGATCCGGTTATTTTTTAGTTAATTTCGAGACAATTCTTTGATCCGGGACATGCTTATTTGGTGCTGCTCAAGGAGTGTGTGTGTGCTCCTTTGGATGTGCATCTTGCATCATCAACTTAATAATAATAATAATTCATTACATTTATATAGCGCTTTTCTGGGTACTCAAAGTGCTTGCAAGGGGGAATCTCCTCAAGCACCACCAGTGTGCAGCATCTCCTGGATGATGATGCGACGGCAGCCATAGTGTGCCAGTACGCCCACCACACACCAGCTTACTGGTGGAGAGGAGACCGTGATGAAGCCAATCAGTGTATGGGGATGATTAGGAGGCCATGATGGACAGAGGCCAAGGGGCAGATTTGGCCAGGATGACGGAACTTGGAACTAAAGTTCAGTTTAGCTTGATTCGGCTCGAACGGTTACCCGCTTAAAAGAACGATTTGTTCAAGAATCGAATCTCACTAGTAATGACCTGGTCGGTCGTTCTGCTCCGGTTTGGGAAGGAGGCTGAAGGAAAAGTGGAAAGGATCTAATTTGCAAGCAGTCTTCATTAAACAAGATCATCCAAGACATAGAGAAAACAATCTTTACAAATCAGCTTTACAAATGCACGTAAAGACATCAAGCAACAGAGAACAAAAGAAACTGAGGACTGTATATGTAAGGGATAATGTACAGCCAGTTGTTCTCTCAAAATAAACCCCCGACAGGGTCATCAGGACCCCGACACGAACATTATCCCACTTATTACATTGCCACATAAGTAAATAATTAGATACAAAATATTGATCTGAGTTGCAATATTTTATTAGCTCTATAAAACGCAAAGCTTCCGTGGAGAGAGCAGTTGCAGCACGGCAAGTTCAAACTAGACGGACATTCAAGAGATACGGTACACAGTCATACCACTTATTACACAGCATTTCACCACATAAATAATTATGGAGATAAGAAATATTGATTTCAGGTAAACTGCTTTCAAATTGTACCTGTATCTTATAATCCAACAGTGTACAAAACAATAGTCACAAAATGGCAGCAGCTGTGTTTGTACGAAACAAGAGAGAGCAAGTCCACGATAGCTACTGGATGGCATAATTAAATAACTGCATGCAAAATATTGATCTCACTGAGTTTTAATATTCTATTAGCTCACCGAATGCAAAACTTCCACGAAGAAAAAGCGTTCCTAGCAGGCGTACGCACTGCTGACTTCAGTAACCCGGGTGAGCCTGCGTTATCTGTTTTGAGCGGTTATCTGGGAATAACTTATCGCTGGATGGCGCTATTGACCAATCAGAAACAAGAATTCCAGAGCCGTGCAATAAACAGATAATGAGCAACTTAAGGTGAACCTATATCAAACACTATGGCTATCAAGGGTATAAACAATAATCATACATCATACACAGGTAACAAAAAAGCAGAATGAAACTAACATCAAAATAAAAGTCTCTTGGACAAACACACATAATGAAATTATGTGACAGCAGGCTTTAGGGTTAACGTCTTCAAATTATGAGTAGCTTAAAGTGTGGCAAATTACTGTGTAAAAGTAGCTTCTCAAATACTAATGCACTAACATGCCAAAATAATAAGAGTTAGATGATGGATTAAACCTCTTGTTTTATGTGATAATGGGTAGAGTGTGTTATTAAGGGGTGTATGGAAATCCAATCCCTGGCAACAGACGGTGATGATTGTAGCCTGCACCGTATTGTTCAGGTTGACCACTGGTCCACGTTGCCTCAAATTGCCTCGAAATTCAACATTGCTGCTATAATTTTGCTTTATATTGACAGTTACAATTGTGCTTAATATGCTATGTGGTTTTGCAAGACAACAGCCATCTTAAATCCCATTGTAAACTTAGTTCTTCTCTCAGAGATGTTTTCATTTTAAAAGGTGGCTCATTGGCTTGGCATGGTGCAAAGCAGAGCACCTAAAACCCCTTTTACCAAACTGCTTTTACCATATTGCTGCTACCAGTTTCTTTAATTCTTTGTTGGTTGTTGTCTTTTCATGCATTTGTAAAGCTGTTGTGATTTTCCTATTGGATTATTTTCTCTAAATCTTGGATTATCTTCAGCATGTTAAATAAAGAATGCTGGCAGACATCCTCTACACTTTTCCCCCATCCTACTTCCCAAACCAAGGCAGAGCGACCGACTAGGACTACCAAAAGCATCGTAAGCCTAATTTGATCATAGAACAATTGCCACCATTGGTCTCTACGATCAATTTAGGCTTACAATGTTTTTTGGGAAATGCAGCCCAGCTCAACATTAGTGATGATTGATTCTTGAACGAATCATTCTTTTAAGCGGGAATCCGGTCGAGCTGAATAAAACTGAATTGAACTTTAGTTGCAAGTTGAAAACCAACAGCAGTTCATGAGAACATTGGGATTATGAGGACAGTGGGTCTCACCCAGTAATTGCCAGAGCATATCCAATGAACTCCCTCTATTTTCCATGGACTTGACAGAGTCTTTCCCCTCACTAAGATGTCTCCCCAAGGCAAACAACAAGGCTCTTGGTCCTTTGACGAAGTTTCTGTCATTTTAGACAGAGTAACAAGAAATGGAGGTCTTCTGGGAACAAGTGAGTTCTCTGCATAACAAAACAGCTGTGCTCGAGTCAAAGAAGCATATCCACAAAACAACACTGATATGTCTTCCACACATCACGTCAGATCCTTACAATACACTGAACCACATTTAAAAACAACTCAGCTGTCTTCTGTCAGTTTGACATGCTAATTTATCAAAATTATGAACAATATGCTTATTTAGATAAAGACAGAAGATTGTCATTTGAATATCACATGCAACAAAAAACTTAAGTCGGAAAAGGGTGTTCAATAAAAGAATAAAAGGTCAGAGTACTAGTCTTTGAATTTCTACCAGAGACACACAATGTTCTTCTGTAATTGTATCATGCAATAGACATGCATCTTTGGATGAAACTACTTGAAAAATGTTTGCATTTTTATTTAAATTTGACAATTTGTTTTTCATATATAGTTTGTTCATAGAGCTATACTAATGGAAATTATCCAGAACTATTTGAGATAGGACTAGGGCTAGTTGTCACACTTTTTGTTCCAGTAATTTTAGTTTAATTAATTAATTTTGTTTTGTTGAAAAAGTCCATTTCTGTATTAAAGGGTTAGTTCACACAAAAAGAAACATTCTGTAATAATTTACTCACCCTCAAGTGCTTGGTTACCGCCTTTCTTCAAAATATCTTTTGTGTTCAGTGAAGAAAGAAACTCATACAGGTTTGGAACAACTTGAAGGTGAGTAAATTACATAAGTTTAGTCTATGTATGGGTGAACTAACCCTTTAAGTATTGGCTACAGTTGACTGAATATATCCACTGTTAATATCCAGGAACATCCAAGGGAGCATGTTGACACACTATATGAATAAGGAAAACCAGACTCAGAGACAGGATCATCTTCAAACCCAAACAGGTATTTATTGAACAGATGTGTGATAGAGAAGTCAGAAATATAGATGACTGATAATGGATAATAACAAAGTACTTTCCTTTTACCAGGTCGCTTGGGATGAGACGATGACCGGTGAGTGGAGAAGACTGGAGAGTGCACACTTCTTAGATGCTTGGGAAAGGTGGGTAGTGGAGCAGGGAACAGGTGAGGAAAAACCGCTAGGTAACTGGGGAGTCTTACTAGGAGAATGCTGGAAGAACACAAGGAGATCTCAGGAGTATAACAGAGAATACACAAGAGACAACTTCAGGTAAGTAGAGCGATGAGAATGATCACTGAGTGTGTGTGTGATGGAGGAGCCTGGTGACAATGTGACAGTATGGGGTAAAATGTTCCAACTGGAACATGCTTTAAAATGCTATTGCTTTGAGAAGAATGCATTGTTTGAAGAGCCATATTCAAAAGTAAAAGTCATCAAAAAGCCACCTTCAACAACCTTCACTGACAATCAAGTCTACAATCAAGAGAAGACTTCACGAGAGCAAATACAGAGGGTTCACCACAAGGTTTATTGAAGATGTGACAGAAGACAGGAGCAGCCGGATGAATTCTGAAGTGTATAGGAATATACTGTCTGCCCAGATTAAGCCAAATGCAGCAAAGTTGATGGGACGGCGCTTCACGGTACAGATGTACAATGATCCAAAGCACACTGCAGAAGAAACCCAGGAGTTTAAGGAAAAGAAGTGGAATATTCTGCAATGGCCGAGTCAGTCACCTGATCTCAACCCTCGCTGCATGCATTTCACTTGCTGAAGGCAAAACTAAAGGCAGAAAGACAAACAATAACTGAAGACCGCTGCAGTTAAGGCCTGGCAAGCAGGAAACGCAGTCTTTGGGGATGTCCAGGTGGGTTTTAGAGTTCAGGCAGTCATTGCCTGCAAAGGATTCTCAACAAAATAATAAAATGAACGTTTTATTTATGATTATATTAATTTGTCTAATTACATTTGAGCCCCTTAAAATGGGGGGACTGTGTATAAAAATGGTTGAAGTTCCTAAAATGTTTTCTTGATATGTTTGTTCAACCACTTGAATTAAAGCTGAAAGTCTGCACTTCAAATTCATCTTGATTGTTTTATTTTAATTTTATTCTGGTGGCATACAGAGCCAAAAGTATGAAAATTGTGCATGTGTCCAAATATATATGGACCCAACTGTATGTGAGCACGTTTAGTTAACAACTCCATAATGCTTCGGAGATTGCCAAATAGCATCTTATTTTCAACCAGGTGACTCTGTGCTTGTGCTTTTATGTAATTCTCCTATGCATGCTTGGTTTTTCTGCCCCATATAAAATAGAGAAAAAAACTTAGTGATACTAACTACACAGTTTTAACTCCTGATCGATGCAGCAGAGTCTGCCACGCAAATATGCCAAAAGTAAATGTTTCCAGAGTTGTGCCTGAAGTTAACTCTGTTGTTGAAATTGTGTCTGCTGTAAATTTTATTGATTTGCCTTCCAGTTATGTCAGAGACAGATGGTTTGTTTGGCAAGGATGCTTAAGCCTATTGTGGGAGGCTTTCAAACTCTACTATTCTGGCCACCTTGTCATCTCACCTCTCTTATCTGTCTGAGAATCAGTGTAATCATGTTGTCGAATTGTTTAGTGATGTTCCTTCCCAGACAAATGTGTTAATGCATGACATCGAGGTGGGTCAAAGCACGCCAACTAAGCAGCATCCATATCGGGTTAACCTGCACAAACGTCAAGCAATGAAAGCCAAAGTTGAATATCTGGTGCGTAATGGTTTTGCTGTAGCCAGTCAGAGTCCATGAAGCTCACCTTGCATACTTGTGACCAAGTCTGAGGGCTCTTTTCGATTCTGCACTGATTTTCACAGGGTGAATAATGTTGCCAAAGCTGACTCATTTCCTCTCACTTCTGAAATCTCCGCTTTTGTCTCGCCTGATGCATTGGTAATAATAAAGTTGCAATTTAGTACATTTAAAATATACAGTATTAACTGTATTAAATGTAATATCAAATATCAGACCACAGTTAAAATTCGAATCGAGTACTTTACATGAAGTTACACATGACAAACATGACAAAATATTAATAAAACATAGTGATTTAAAATATACTTTAAAGTTAAGCTTGTGTAAAGTGTATTTAAGTGTGCTTTCTTTAAATACACTTATGCAGCCTTTTATTTATATAATTATATATATAATTTTTTTGTTTTAAAGTACACTACCAGTGCACATTCATTAAAAGTTTGTGCCCTTAATTGCACTTGTAGAGTTGAAAAAAAATCTATTTTTGTAAATCACACCCCACTGCAGACCTTGGAAATAATAGGTGGAATGGAATAGTTAATCAGCTGGGATCTTCCCTCCGGAACATCTGTCCTGAGCTCCTTGGTATTCCAGACAAGAGCTGACGTCTGAAGACAGGCAGACACATGGAAGAGATTATATACACAGTTAATAGGAAAAACAAATTTGTGGTCTGCAGGTGTCACAGGCTGGCACATAAACATATGCACACGCACACGCACACGCACATTGACATCAAACAAGAGCGAGTATATACACTTCCACACTCAGATTTATTTCTGCCATAAACACAGATAAGAATTAATAAGCTTCAATAAGAGATAATAGGATTTTCTCCTCAGGTACTTTAGGTTATTTACTGTAAAAAGGATCTGGCCTGCCAACCAAAGTCTATATATTCTTGAAACAAACAGGTCATCCCTACTTTGCAGTACATTATAAGTCTTAATATTGGACAATTTATTTAAAGCTACACAGTGTAGCTTTAAATAATTTCTAAATGTAAATCAGACTAGTTTTATTATATCGCAATTAAGCAAAAGGCTGAATATTTTGCACGGTAGTTTTCTCTAAAATAAATGAACAACAAAAAGAATGCAAATTGTTTTCTTACAATCATGTCCTATTAACTAGTATGGAAGCATTCACTCTAAAGCTAGTTCACATCAGACTGCTGTCATCTGCTAGTGAGCACTAAATATATTCAGGATGCGTTTAGTGTATAAGGAGTAATCGTTTAATTGCCATTCTAGGCCATTCTCGTTTGTCTCTTGTGTTATTGCAAGATTATGGAAGTAAGTTTGTGAATACAAATGTCACTTTTACAACAGGGATAAGAAATACCCATGGTGCTGTGTCAGTTTATAATATGTCTTGTAGGAACAGAATGATTTTGTTACCCTTTACATGTCTTTGAAGCAGTGTAAGTATATTAGCACTAAAAATCCTACTTGAGCTACCTGACTTGTCATTTATTTGATGATCTTTTGTAATTTTCTTCTATTTCTCAAACAAGTTCTGAGATTTCGTGGCACAGATGCACAGAAAAAGCAACATTAGCAAGCAAGTTTATTTCCTTAAAGGTAGGGTAGGCAATTTCAGAATTACTAGCAGTGGCTAGCTATCAATAGCAATAGCATTGAAAGCATAAGATCACTTTTCAATGCAATCAGCTTGGCATGTCATAGGCATTTTTTTTTTTTTTTGCACACTAGTGTTCCACAAAACCACATTGAAACTATTCTCCTATATTGTTTATTTATTTTTTTGGTAACGCTTTAGATCAGAGCCCAGAAAGTACTAGGGGTGGGGGAAAAATCGATTCTTAGATGCATCGCGATGCGGACGTGGACGATTCTGCATCGATTCACAAATGTCAAAAATCGATTTTCAAAAAAAAAAAAGATATATATATTTATAATAACGTAATATTGACGGAACGCAAAAGACGGAACTCTGAAGCGCGGAAGTGCAGTGCCCGGACCAGCCCGTTCTCATCCCAAGGCGTAATATAATGACGCTTTTGCCAAAGCGTCTATATCGAACGTGCATGGCACCCTTTAGCGTCAATATGAGACGCCGATATATATGGGTCAGAAGGCGCCTCCTAGCGGTCTAACCCTAACCCTACACCATACCTAAACCTACCCATCTCTCTGCGTGTTATATTGACGCTAAAGGGTTCCATGCGCGTTGGATTTAGACGCTTTGTCAAAGTGTCAGAATATGACGCCTTGGGATGAGGATGTGTTGCCCGGACCGTCTGTGGCGTGCACATAACAGAGACGCGATGGCTGTGAAATCCAAACACCCTCATAGAGAGCCTAAGTCCCTCCCCTTCCTGTTAACCACCATGGGACCTTAATTCGGAAAAATATTACATAAAAGTCAATGGCGAGAGACAACAAATATTTTGATCCCATTTGAATTGTGCCCTGAATTACACATATGATGTTTGTCAATTTAAAAGATACATTTTGAAGTCAAGAAAGTCGCAGTTTGATGTAAAACTGTTGAGGTATAAGACTGTGAAAATACGTAATTACAAAGACTACAAAACCCAAAAGGCGCGCATTAGACGTCATACCTTTTCTCTCAATGAATGAAGCTAACTTTACTAAAGCTAACGTCTGTGTAACGGTCACCAGCTGGAGTGCCCTTGAGAGACACCAGAGGGCACTCCACACCAGACGATCATGTTTCACTCACAAACTACATTTCCCATAACTCACTGCCCGGATTCATCAGCACTCATTTCATTCACCTGTGTCTTATTACCTTGTTTTACTCACACCATAAATACCTGGTTTTCACATTCACTCGGCGCGAAGTATTGCTTCCCCAGCGAACTATTCTGAGCGTTTGTACCCTGTGTTTGTTTACCTGTTACGACTGTATCTGGACCTTACCTCTCGTTGTCTGCCGCCTGCCTACCTTACTCTCTGCCTGGACTCTGTACTCGGATTGTTTCGCTGCCTGCCTCGACCCCTTTGCCTGTTCTTGGACTCTGATTGTGTGTATTCTGCTCTGCTTATATCGCTGGTATTCGACCCTTGCCTGTCTGACCCTGTTATTTAATAAAGCCTGCAAATGGATCTCTCCTCGTCCACTGCTTCATTACAGTCTGTCATGTTTTCTATAGTCTAACGTTATAATCGTAACGTTACGCCGTCATGCCTGTGTGTTTTGTAACAGACTGCACACACACGAGCTTGGTGCGAGACGAGAGATGTAGTTCATTGAGCGATTTTCACATAAAACTAACTGTTACTCTCCTGTTTTATGACAAACTGCGACTGTCTTGACTTTCATAATTATAGAACTAAGGGGTATTCTACTATTATGATTCAACAGTCACATTTGGGAGCAATTTAGCAAGAACATACACTGAGTATATTTTTGTAATAATTGTGTACCAATACATACTGTAAAGGCTTTTTTTTTTTTAATTACAGGGTACACATCTATGCATTTATACAGTTTTTATTTTAATTTTTTATAGCAAAAGTGCAGGTGTTTAAGTTTGGGCTTAAAAAGCAGTTTTAAACAAAAAATAAGCGTTGTAAATCTGTTTTGAATTAATTTGTTGTTCAAATCAGTGATATTAGATTGTGTATGTATTTTTATTTCACTTACCCTGTAACTACATAGAACAAGGGGATAACAAGCACAACTACATGAAACAAGAGTATCTTTCCCCAATATTTAAGCAAAAGTTGCAATTGTTTTAGTATTCAGAGCACTTTTGTTAAAAAGATTACTGTATAAATGCATAGATATGTACTCTGTAATTTTTAAAAAGCCTATATACAGTATGTATTGGTACACCATTATTACAAAAAGGTGAGCAGTGTATGTTCTTACTAAATTGGTCCCAAATGTGACTGTTGTATCATAATAGTAGAATAAGTACCCCTTAGTTATATAATACTTACAGTATAAATATATATTTTTTTATTCTCCTTGTTGTTATCCCTTTATTCCCCAAACTTTACATGTTGTTCCCATATACACTCAAAAACATTAACTAGGAAGGTTGTGCACTTTACATAATATATTTATATTTAGTTTATTTATAATAATTGTGTTTTTTTACTTTAAATGTTTTTTTTTCTATTAAGATCAACATAATTATGTCTCAACTTAACAGTACAAAATCTTAATGTGTTGCCTAAACACAAACCATTTATGTTAAGTAAAAAATTCTTACATCCAGAGGGTGGCAGTATAGTGTGATCCAACTGCCATTTTGCCCGAACTTAATTTGATTTTGTTCAATCTGCTTAAACATGTACAATTTAAGTTTACTTAATCCATTTGTGCTGGGTTTACATGATTGATTTGTGTTGCATTAACTGAAACTGGGTGGTGCTTGTTAGTTCCCAGCATGCTTTGCATATGGTTGAATTAACAGAGAATAAATGTTAAAATGAAGTGTTATTTTATGTTTTTTTGAGAAAATGAGAAAAGGGGACGACTTGATAGTGTGCAATTGTGTTTAATGTTCAATTACATTGCAATTATTGAACCATTTAAATTACAGTGGGTTACCATTGTGGAGAAGAGTGGAGCATTTGGTTAGGCTGAAGACTGATTCAGAAATACTGACAACAAATGCTTTGGCTGATGAATATTTATAAATAAAAATGCAATAAAGTGCTATTGGTAGTTAATAGTTGGCTATAGTCTAGAAATTGATTAGTGTGACTCTAAAATAAATTATATTGAATTGGATGAATGAATATATGAATTTGAATACCTGAATCATAGTGGTGGGCAGATCGAGGCTTCGTGAAGCAATGAAACAGTTGAAGCATATGTGCCATATTGTTTCGAAGCTTCGAATCAATCCGACACCCGTCTCCACGGTGACACCTAGTGGTCACTTGCAGGTGTTGATCTGAAACATCCTTGACAACGAGCCATTAAAATTTTTTTTTGTTTTTTATTATTGTATTTTTCTAATATGTGAAGCTTGTAACCTGTAGGCTCCTCACAGTGCATAATGTTATTTTGGTCATTAAAAATTAATATTAATAAAATAAATCAAGCCACAATGTCTCACTTTCTTATAGATTTTTTTTGCAAAAATATTAATTTCTCTGCTGTCGAAGGACTTAGCCTACTTCTTTTTTTAAAGATAATTTCTCCAGCCTTTGAAAAAATCCTCTCACAAGGGACACTTATTGCTGGCATGCAAAGATATTTTTTAGCTAGGACATACAAATGAGGAAAGATTACTGCTCTCTCTTTCCAGTAAGTTAGGGGATCATGAGTTCTGAGCAAAAACGCATCCTTGAGGTATTTTTTCACTTCCACTGTGGCATCAGCTGTAGCATTGTGTATCATCTGGGTCCACAACTCGTCAGGACAGCTGGACTAATTCCTAGTACCCTGTGTCTGTCAAGAAAATAGTTAGGGACACTATATCTAAAACCATGTAACGCTTACATACTGTGCAAAAGTGTTAGGCTTGTTAGATTCTTCAACAAAAAAGTGATATATTTTGCTTTAGTGTGCCAGCTGTTTTATAGACAAGGGGGTGATCAAAGTTCCCATAAACTGTCCTGTGTTTTATGGATGATGTATTGTTGCAGTAGGCGAGCTGCCGATCACAATACACATCTCACTTTATTTGGGGTTTCTAAATGGAAATGCTCCCACACCACAGATGTACGGCATCTCTTCTGGGGAGCCTCCATTTTATCTATCTATCCAAATCTATCTAGATATGTATCTCTAATCTATCAATGTAATTAGATATATGTATCTACAATCTATCTATGTAGTTAGATATGTAGGCCTATATATAATATGTAGCCTATCTATAATCTATCTATGCATTTAGATATGTATCTATAATCTATGTATTTATATAGCCTATCTTTAATCTATCTATAGGCTATATCTATCTATTAATCTAGCTGTCTATATATATTTATATCTATGTATCTATTAATGTGTCACTATATGTATACTCTGTGTCTCTAGCCTATCAGTCAATGTGTTTTGTAAATTTAAATGTAAGCCTAAATATAACTAAACAAATCGCACTATAAATGTCACTATATCACCAAAAATCCGCTATCTCAAAATCAAACTCCTCTCACAAAAACCCACAAGGTCAATATGCGTTGATTGCACTTTTATACAGATGTGCGATTGTGTGGTCTGTTTCCGACCGTGTCAATCAAACGCTGATTCGGCAGATCACACCTGATGAAACACTTGAAACACTTCGAGGCTTCGTTTGGCCATAGTCACGTGACATGGGTGTTTTGAATCACGCTTCGAATCAGTGTTTCAAAACATCTGCGCTTCGGGATCTCGCAAAGCTTCGGAACGACTGTTTCGCGTCAGCCATCCCTACTGAATCATATCAGGGAGCCTTTTTAAATTCACTGACACTATTAAATTAGGCTGTGCCCAACCATAGTAAATAAGTTGAATCAACCTTAATGAATTAAGTTGACCCAACGTAAGTACATTAAATTGGAATAACAGAATTGCATAATGCTGAAATAAAGCAAGTTAATCATGTGAAAATCCTTTCCATGAATTTTTTTATGTTCATTCAAAGAGTTATTTTTTTTAGTGTACTTGCAAGTACATCATAGGTACATTATAATTACAGAAGGTTACACTGTAAAATCGCTTTAATTACGCAGTACAGGGCTGTAATCTAAAGTGTTACCATTTTTTTCATTGGTATGCCCACCTTTGTTGCCATTGGACTTGCTTAGTTGGGGACATTAAATTTAACATTTAATTTAATATTCAACAATAATATTGATCTGCCTGCATTGACACTATTATACAAGAACTGAACTGAGCTGGATGATGACATCACTGTTTACTCCAGAGCATATACTGTATATATATATATATATATATACTGTATATATATATATATATATATATATATATATATATATATATATATATATATATATATATATATATAAATGAACTAAATTAATAACTTTTTTAAAACAAAAATGAAACATCACTGAATTTACAGCTGGACTGTGATGCTAGTTTCTTCTGGAAACAAACTTTTTTGCATTATTTTCCTGTTATCTCTGTAAAGCTGCTTTGAAACAATCTGTATTTTAAAAAGCACTATACAGGTGAAACTCGAAAAATTTGAATATCGTGCAAAAGTTATAATTTTGATGATTATGGCTTACAGCTTATGAAAACCCCAAATTCAAAATCTCAGAAAATTTGAATATTACATGAAATCAATAAAAAAAAGGATTTTAAATACAGAAATGTTGTCCCTCTGAAAAGTATAATCATGCATATTTATATAGTTATATATACTAAATATAATAGTTTCACCTTTTAATTTGAATTACTGAAATACAGAAACTTTTGCACGATATTCAAATTTTTCGAGTTTCACATGTATAAATAAATGTGACTTGACTTGACTGAATGCTTAGAGCGCGGAGGCAAAATTGTTGTCGCTCCACTCCGCTCACATACTCTGCTGCAAAGTGTCACAAGATATGGCATTATATGTCCTTATGTCTTAAAGCAATTAACTTTACAATAATTATGAACGTAAAAACTTGCAGAGCTCTGACTTGTACCACCTGACAGCTGCAGATACAGGTTAGGACATGGCGTGAACGCAGCATAAGCTCGTTATTTTGGTTCAGCAGGAACTAAAGGCGGCTGCTGTTTGTTTGTGGCCTCTGTGACTGATGTCTATCTATCTCTGCATAGCTGATGACGTGTGATATCTGCGTGAGCAGGTGCGCGGAGGAATGGAGATACATATGTTGACAGGCAGGTAGGACATCCTGTCATTGCATTCTGACCAGTGCAATGATTGGATGAAAATTTTTTTGGTCCTGAGACTTCCACAGAAGATACACTATTATTGTCAAACGTTTTGGGATGTCTGCCTTTACATGCACATGAACTTTAACAAATTCCCATTCTTAATCCGTAGGGTTTAATTTGGAGTTGGCCCAACCTTTGCAGCTGTAATAGCTTCAACTCTTCTGGGAAGGCTTTCCACAAGGTTTAGGAGTGTGTTCATGGGAGTTTTTGACCATTCTTCTAGAAGCGCATTTGTGAGGTCAGGCACTGATGTTGGACTCGCAGTCTCCGCTCTAATTCATCCCAAACTCATGTTGGAAAAGGAAGGGGCCATCCCCAAACTGTACCCACAAAGTTGGGAGCATGAAATTGTCCAATGTCTAGGTATGCTGAAGCATTAAGAGTTCCTTTCACTGGAGCTAAGGGGCCAAGCCCAACCCCTGAGAAACAACCCCACACCATAGTCCCCACTCCACCAAACTTCACACTTGGCACAATGCAGTCAGGCAAGTACCGTTCTCCTGGCGACCGCCAAAACCCAGACTCGTCCATCAGATTGCCAGACAGAGAAGTGTGATTCGTCACTGAACACGTCTCCACTGCTCTAGAGTCCAGTGACGTGTGTTTGACACCACTGCATCTGACGCTTTGCATTGCATTAAGGCTTGGATGAAGCTGCTCGACCATGGAAACCCATTCCATGAAGCTCTCTATGCACTGTTCTTGAGCTAATCTGAAGGTTACACACAAAGTTTGGAGGTCTGTAGCTATTGACTCTGCAGAAAGTTGGCGACTTCTGCGCACTGTGTGTCTCAGCATGCGCTGACCCCGCTCTGTGATTTTACGTGACCTACCACTTCGTGGCTGAGTTGCTGTTGTTCCCAATTGCTTCCACTTTCTTATAATACCACTGTTGTTAATATACTTGTTGAACGTGGAATATTTCGTTTTGAGGAAATGTCACGAATGGACTTATTGCACAGGTGACAACATATCACGGTACCACGCTTGAATTCACTGAGCTCTGTGAATTCACATTCCCTGTTTTACAAATGTTAGCATGCCTAGGTGCTTGATTTTATACAACTGTGGCCATGGAAGTGATTGCAACCTGAATTCAATTATTTGGAGGGGTGTCCCAATACTTTTGGCAATATAGTGTATATGTACATGTTTTAATATTTAGATTACTTCTAGTATTGATTGCTATCAGGATGTGAAGAGCGTTTCAATAAGTAGGCCTATAACAAAAAGTGTTTTTTTTTTTTATTGCCTACCCTACCTTTATGGTGATGCATTATCTCTGTGGTATTTACTATTGCCATAATTTAGATTACATTAACGTTTGCTTCACCTATATGTACGGTTTCAGGAAACCTACACTAACAGTTAATCTGTTAACTTTTTTTATTTTTTAGAATGAATCATAAATAATGAATTATGCACAATAAATGCATAATATGCATGACACAGGAAGTCCAAAGAAATACTTTAAATAATAATCACGAAGAATGCTTGCAGGGAAAATAACAGATACTACATTAAGCAAACAACAATAAAGACAAAAAGAAATGAACAAAACAGGAGGTAAATAGGGATTTTGAGGTCCAATATTTGTTCATGGATTCACTGCCAGTTACACTCATACTAACAGCAGCACAGTTTGCATGTAATCTTTCAGTTTGAAGTTAAAATACACTAGCAACCACATACTACTTTTCATCTGTGTGTAAATAAATAAATAAAATACAATAAACAAACCTTGGCTTTTTCATAGAAACTGCTGAAGTATAAAGAGTTTAGCTATGGTTTACTCCTCCACCTGGAAAAGCTTTCCAAACAAAACCCTGTTCATATTTTGGATTTACAGAGATTTGAATGGAAAATCTCAAGGATGAAGTCCTTATGAACAAAGCTCTAAACTGTATATTTTTTATCTGTGCTGATGGGGGTCTGTCAAATATTTTGAAAGTGAACAGATGGGTTTATACCTGTGGATTAATTAATTCGTCTTAATTTTGGGTTAAAGGTAATTCAGTCAGGACCACTCCATTTGATTAAGATTTTTGTAGAGGCTCTGAACGATAGTTATTTGGCGGCAGGCTTTGCTCTGAAGGGTTCAACTTCTGAGCCAACCTCTGAGCCCCTCTGAGCCATCCCCCCCGAAGACTCAGGCAATTGAGTTTGGACAAGATTGAGTTACAATAAGCTGGATAGATAGGTACAGTATATCTCCATGGGCAAGCAACAATCATGCGCCTGCATAAGGAGTTAGGGATGAAGGATGTGTAAGCACAAGGCAAGTGAGTGTATGGATGAACTTATGCCTTGTTTAATTGGTAGTGCGAGGACACTCTTCCAAACACTCTTCCTCTGGTCAGAAATTCAGAATTAATAACAAACTGAATTCTAATGTTTATTTTAATACGTTCAAATCTTAAAGGAATGTTGCAAGTACATTAATGTTCTAGGTTAGGTCAAAGACGTGTTATGTTACGTTACAGAAAGATGGTGCACTCGTATTACTATGAATTGGAAAAAGTTCAACACACAATATGGCAGAATAAGTGCCGCCTTCATATGTAACAGAGAGTCAAACGCCAATTGGTAAAGTCATTGCGCCACTGCTGTTAGAAGCTCTGCTTGCAATAGAAATGTGATGTTTCCCCATTCAAAGAGATAGGAGCTGCACTTGCCTGAATGGGATTCTGGGAATATAAATTAAGATCTATGTACAACCGCAGATAGTTTTCCCTCAGTAAAAACAAAGGAATGCACAGTAATCAATGATATAACCACATATTCAAGATTCATATCGTCCACTAATCTACATATTGGGGGAATGATCTAATGATGCAGTGCTGTTACCTATACATAATACATTCACTTTTTGTTGGCAATGTAAGGCACTGTTGTTCTTATTTCGAAAAAAATATTTTAAAGTTTAAGCAAAGCATGTGTGGACACAATTTTTTTTATAGCAGTATAATTAATCATAAATATAATGGGCTACTGCATCTTTGCACATCATGAAAAATGTATCGTTATCATTTATATCCAAAAAAGAAATACAGGAATTTACAATAACACCTAATAAATGTTAACAATAATAATAATCATAATCATAATAATTTGAAAATCACAGAGTCAGCAACACCGTCACAGCCCCAATCATCACTCAATCACCAGGACCCGCCCACTCGTTCACAATCACCAGAGTACTGACTCTCCCTCATCAACAACACAGCCTATATATTCACAGTTCACCGTCCACTCATTGTCTAGTCTTGTCACAGTAGACCAGCGACATACACTGGTGAGGCAGAGGATTGCAGTGGGTTTCTACTACAATGCTCATTGTATTTTGAGATGCAGCCACAGCTTTTCTCCACCGAAAGGGCGCGTATCACCTTCATGATCTCCCTGTTGTCTGGACGAGAGCTGCATTGGGCGCAATCCATCTGGCAGTCCAACAGCCCAGTCACAACCACTGGCATCCTTTGCCAACCACTTTAAAGAAGTCTTTGGTCAAACTGCATCAGCATTATCCGTCCATGATCAGCTGTTCAACCTCCGTCAAGGTAATTCTTCCATCGATATATTCTCTTCAGTTCTGCACTTTAGCGGCTTGAATGAGATGGCCCTGTTGACAGCCTTTCGCCAGGGTCTCAAGTGCGTCACCACAACATCGGTTTGAAGGGTTTCATTCAGAAAGCTGTGCGCATCTCCCAACGTCTATCAGCCTGTTCACTGGATCAACCCGCTCCGCATCCTCCGCTCATCACCATCCACTCCTTGTCTGGTCTTGTCGTAGTATACACTGTTTTCTGTCAGACTCCTTACCACTCTACTCACCCGAGATCATCTCGTCCTTTATCCAGTCTTCCTTCTGTCTGTCATCCTGATCCAGATCACCTCTCTTTGTTCACTCATCACCTGCACAGAGAATACACTTAAGTCATCGCCAGCTAAGTCACCACATCATTCAGCAAGCCACCATCCTCTCACCATCGTCTGGTTCCTGCTGTTTCACCACCACTCTGCTTCAATAAACACTGTTTGCACTTTTCAATACCTGTCTGTCTCCTGTGTTGTGACAATCTGGACGTTGGTCTTGAAGACATTCTGTTCAGGGGCGTGTCTACGTGGTGGTCAGGGGGGGCACCGGCCCCCCCTGAAATTCGATTAGCCACCCCAGGTGCCCCCCCTCAGGCTCTGCCCCCCCTATAAGGTGTCTTGTGATTGGTTTAGTTATAGACTCTACTGAAGTTCATGATTCAAAGAAGTGCAGCGCCAGAGAAACAACGGTCGTCGCGGACTAGGACTTTTACTTTATCAAGTGTGGGAAGTCAAGACACCAAACAAAGAGCTGGTAACCTTTATGGGCCAATCCCAATTCTACCCCTTACCCCTTCACTTTCCCCTTCCCCTCCGTTTTGCGCGTGTACGTGAAGGGGTAGGGCTGTACCTATTCTCTTTTGGTTGGAGGGGGAGGGCTAGGGGGAAGGGCCAGATAGCCCTTCAAACAAAGATTTTCCGGGACCACACTTCAAACGAAGGGGTATGAGAAGTGTCACTGCATACACCGGCTACAGACGCGAAATGGCTGCCCAAGCGAAAAAGGAGACCCATAAATGTATTTCTGGCTTTAATAAGTATTTTAACGACAAATAATGATTTGCTTTGTTACATTCAATATTGTGTTAATATTTACGGTCAGTCTCTTCACAGAAACGTTTGTAAAAAATCGCTAAAATCACTATAGTTTGCTAACGATAGTCCCGCAACATATTTTCATGTCTGACAACTGGTGAATGTAATTGCTGAAGGGAATTGGCTTATAATTTACCTTACATCTGCTATGAACGCATTGGAAGTTGTGATAAACATCGGCGCATCTCCTGTGACGTAGGCGCTAGCGACGACTTATAATGATGGCTAACGGAGGCGTAGTGGTGTCCCATTTCTTAGGGGAATATTTTCACCCCTACGCCTTGCCACTCTGTTTCAAGGGTCAAGGGGAAGGCGAAGGGGTAAGGGGTAGAATTGGGATTGGGCCTAAGTAGTCCTATGGTTTAATTGGTATGGTTTCCTCAGATCAATGTTTTTACCCCGTCAGGCTCTGCTCGCGTTGGTCGTGGTTGATTTCAATCCAATGTTCAGTCAAAGTTTAATAAAACACAATAAAAGTAAAATACGCTGGGCGCTATCAAACAAAAAACACTGTCATGGTGATTTGCATAGACGTGCGGCGCGGGACTAGATTTGATGGCCGAGTGCGAGCGGTAATGCACTCACTCTGTGCGGGCTGCGGGAGAATAAAACGATTCGCGGGACTCCCGCAAAATATAAATATTAAATGAATAAAACACATAAAAACAAATAAACTGTTATTCATCTGTTGCCAAAACCAACTAAACCAAAACAGAAACGATTTACAGGCCAGTTTCTTTTTATAACATCATGTTTGCAGCTTTGAGCGATGTAGCCAATCACAGACACATGTGTTGATTTCTTAAACACAATGGCCAATCAGAAGCATTTAACTCTGTGTTACTCAGCTTTTTTGTAAATTTATCTGAAAGAAATGTTGAATGAAACACTATGATGTTTTGGCCAAACATTTGAATTATTACAGTGGGGGGATTTTTTTATTTTAAATTATTATTATTTGAAAGATTGTGAATAAAACTACTGTATATTGTAATGGCCAAACTAATTAAAAGAAAATAGTTGACATCGTTTCTGCTTCTGGGTTTTTAAAATTGCTCATTATTAAAATTGCTTTTATTTTATAAACTTGTTAGTTTTATGAAAACACTAAAAATAATAAACACTGGCTGTCAAATTTAACTTAATGGATATACAGTATACAGGGATGACAAAAAACTTAATTAATCAAAAATGTGCTTTATTACTAAATTTGTTTACAAGTAACTTTATTCAAGTTAATAAAATAATAAAATCAATAGGATTTAAGTAATATACTGTAGAATTTAGCTTTTTTTTTTGGTCACTGGCGGCCACCCCGTTTGGAGGCAGTGCCCCAGCATGGCCCCCCCACTGAAAATGCTCTGGACACGCCCCTGATTCTGTTGGCTTTGAACAAGCCCTTGATTTCTTGAATCTGATTAAAGGTGACATATTATGGCCCTTTTCACAAGGTGTAATAGGGTGTCCCCAGAATGTGTCTGAAATTTCAGCTCAAAATACCCCCCAGATAATTTATTATAGCTTATCAAATTTCCCCCTTTTTGGGTGTGAGCAAAAAAGCGCCATTTTTGTGTGTGTCCCTTTAAATGCAAATGAGCTGCTGCTCCCCGCCATGTGCAGAAGAGGGCCGATCCTTTACCCAAGCTTCGAAACTCCGGCAATAACAAAACACGTGAATCTCATCCAAAATCTCAGTAATAACCAGTAGCGAGTGCAGCCTTACAGAGACGCAGGAAGAGGTTGCGACTTTTAGATGCACCTGGATATTTCTGAATGGTTAGTGGATACATTTATGTATTTGTTGTTGAGTTACATTGTTTCCTCACTTGCATGTACCATCATGTTAACTTTTACACTTTTCACGTTTCTGGTCACTTTACCACGTGAAGTAGAAGGGATTGCTCTTTTTGCGGACATGATTTCTCTTTCATTTTACATATCAAACATCGCGTTAGTCCAGGCAGTTCACGTCAGCCAAGTTCGCATCAGCTGATAGCCAGCTGATCATGACGTGTTCCAATCCAGTGTCGACATCTGTCACAGCGGCACATATAAACTCCCATTCCTTCAGCATTTCCTCCACAGCATCGCTGCTCGCATTAAACTCCCTCCACCCAACGAACCTTTAATCATTCTGTCTTTTTTAGTTTTTCCTATACAGTCATACCATTTCAAGCTTTTATCGTGTATTTGTATTTTCACAACTCATGTAATTGAGAATTGTAATATGCATTTACTGGTTCTGTCCTGTCCCCCAGGGGGGTTTGACCGCTCTGTCCAGGCACAGCAGCATGCACAGGCGTCAACACTAACTGTATGCTATTATTGTAATACATTTATATACTTGGCAAAGTTGTCCTGACTGAAGTGACTTTACAGCTGGACTGGATCCTTTTTTTCTTCTTCTTCTTTGTCTGTGAAAATCATGCATTACACTATATCTCTGCATCATTAGGACTATACTTTTTCTGTTACAAAAACTTGACATTTTGTTTTGCACATCAATAGGAAGCCATTAATAACACATTAATAGGATTATGACAATCTCAGTAAAATTAATAACACAATATAAAATATATAAATGTTATCCATTGTTCCATCCATCTTTCATAATATTCTTAAATTTTCCAGTCAAATGTTATATACTAATTGACTTAAATTGTGGATGTTCAAAAACTACATGACCATTACTGGTTGGACTTTTGGGCAACTCTGAAATGCAAAAAGCAAAACACGTTGAATCGTGCACGTTTCGCGACAGTTTCAGAGTGAAATGTCCAGTGAGTGGCGCTAAAAGCGTGTTTAGTTTTTTTTCCGGAACAGATGAACATGAATATGGCAACGTTTTATTACGTCTGAGTTTGTATATCACTGCCATTCTGAAAAAGTAATGCACCATCACATTTTAAAATAACATACACCTACACTAAACTCTAAACCTACCCTATAGTGTTAACAAAAGCAAATATGACATAAATATGTAATCGTAACCATGGTATTTGATCTTGTTTCTGAAATTTGAGCTCTTGTATTGTGACTCATCTTTCACGGGATTCATAATCGTACCCAAGCTCTCCGCATCACAAGTTTCACAATTTTTCTAAATTCTGTACCAGCTGAGCACTATGGTAAAAAGTGTAAGTTGAGGTCATAACATAATTGTGCAAGGAGCCGCGAGAAAACAAGTCTTTATTAATCCATAGTCTGCCCCAGAAATCATAATTGTGTGTGAAAACGATTAAAAGTGCTTGCTGGTTTACAGCTCATAGTGTTCAATATGTACACATTGGTAAGTTTTTTGCTTTTTTCCAATGAGCCTGTGCATTTAATTTAAATCAAAACAAAAGAATCATAATGTTTATAGTTCATATTTCATAAGGCCTCATAGCAGAATAAGCATTCAATATGAATTCAGCAGATACACATTTAAAAGCGGCTTCAAATGCAAATTTCTTGTGACTGGAAAACTGACTGGTCAAAACATGTTCAACCTATACGCATTTTCGTTTTTTTACGTAGATTTAGATACGTATCAAACCTGCAATTATGTCCAGATGATACGTAAAAGGCACTGTAAATATTTAAAAGCATATAGTATGTATTGGACCGTTTTTATTTACGTCTAAATATGTTAGTTTGTGTGTGAGATCAGGCTGTGTAAACAGGGCCCAGGTTTTATATTGTTCTTGTTAATTGTTTACAGTTTATTAAACTGTTGCAATATATAAGAAAGGCCAAATTAACTGCACACATGGAAAACCCAAGAGAGTAATGGTAACTGAATTTAAGACCTTGCAAAGATTTGTGCAACACCAAAAATCTATAATAACTTCTTACAAAGTGTAAAAGTGTACAACATGGATTGGCTGTCCACAATATAAAGAGGTATTTGAGATTCCCTGTTGTTGTTGCAGTAGATTTTCCATGCACCAACATCTGTATCAGAGAAATTGTTTCTTCTTACAATCTCAAAACCTTTCATGAATAATTCCTTCCCTCTTACAGTATCTGTAAAGATGTCTTATAAAGGTGTGAGTGTGAGAGAGCAGATATTAAATGACGTAAGCATTAACCACAGCACTGCATGTCACTGTTGACCCCTTTTAACTTTTATCATATTGCAATCCCTCTAGTAAAGCTGTCAGGCGTTCTATAGTGGATCCATATGGTCTCTGTGCTTGAGGTACATCAATGGTATTTATTATTCAGAAAGTGAAGGCCTTACACTATACAGATTAACCTCTATCTTTCTTCTAAAATGCAATGCTATTTTTAAACTAAACACCTAAACGTACACCCAGAAAAGGAAAAATCGAATACTAATACTGCTTTTGACTAAATGTGTAAAAGTCTAGATTCAAGCAGGATGGATTTATGTGATAAAAACAGTATTAAGAGTGTTGCATAATTACTAATTGCAAGTTGTCACAAGCACATAACTTTAAAGGTGCCCTAGAATGGTTTTTATTTTTATTGTATAATGTTTTCTGGGTTGCCCTTATAATGTTAGTATGTTTTTTAGATTAAAAATAGTCATAATTTAGAAATAAAAGGCATTTTTCCTAGCCTGATTTTAGCTTCTGATGTGAACGCTCTGTTTGAAGGGGCGTGTCTGCTGTGTGTATCCGGCCTCTGCTGTGATTGGCTGACATGCTTACATATGAAATAGCTACGTATTACATGTGAAACTCTCTCGAATACTTTTACTACAGATATTATACGTTTTTACTATTACAGCTATCGAGATTAACGAATCGTGAGATGTTTTTAAAGTATTTAGATCTATTCCCATCACATAAAATGTTGCCGTGATGAGCATTGAGCAAACAGATGACAGTGTGTTGACCACAAGAATAAAGATCTTATCATTGCAACGCAGTTTCTGCACTCTCTCTAATGCTTTCACCAATACAAACATGATGATGTAAATACAGTAAGAGCTTCATTGTGCAGTGTAACGTGCGTCATTGAATTCATAACGAGTTTGGCAAGTGTCCAGATAAACTCGCGCCGTGGAAAGATTGTTCTTTTGATCGCTTTCTGTATATAATTTATTCACAATTTAAATAAGGTTTTTTTCATCCTACAAAAATAAACGATGTGAAGTTGATATTTTAGTCACTGGCTTGACTTACTGATGCATAAACAGTATTGAACGATTTTGAGAGAAAGATTACCTGTCTGAACTTGAACAATTAGGCCTACACATCAGAAAGTGTTGCTTGGTAGCTCGATCGATTTATTTTCAGACGTTCCGAGGCCAGGCTCTGTATTGGCCCAAGTTGAGGAAACAGTCTCGTCGGTGAAATGTTTGGAAATTTCCAGACAAAATAAAAATTAACCCATTGTTTCTTCAGAGGCTCGGATGAAGGAACTAAATACCTTTGTGTTCATTTGTACATCCAAACATGTTGCGTCACAGTCGGTGTTATGTGGAGATTCGCCTATTTTTCAGGGGTGTTTTTCAAAAACGAGATTTAAGTAAGAAGGAGAAAACAATGGTGTTTGAGACTCACTGTATGTCATGTCCATGTACTGAACTCTTGTTATTTAAATATGACAAAATAAATTCAATTTCACATTCTAGGGCACCTTTAAGTTTTTTTTTTGTAAATAATGCCTTTTTTTTCTTTTTGAAAACTACCCCATATAGTGACATACCCTCAATCTTTTGCCCTGGGCAATACTAAAGTGCAGCAGGGATGACAGATTTTTGTAGGGCAACCTGTAAATTAGCATCACCCTGATTCCTTTGACAAACCCCTAATAGGATATTTCCATTGGCTTTTAGATTATTGCAAAAAAAAAAAAAAAAGCTCTTGACCAGTGGTTTTGTTCATTATGATAATTCTCCCAAATGAACACAACTTCTATATATTTTGAAGCCCAAATACATTTGGCAGAAGTAAAAAAACTAAAAATAGACTACGCTTACCTATATGGATGCTTTTATTCAAAGCAACATACATTGCATGGCACACATTTGATCAGTTCTTGTTGATTGCCTGGGAATCATTCCAATGATCTTGGAATTGCTAGCGCTGTTCTCAACTGTTTGAGCTACAGGAAGGATATAAACGAACTACACCATGGTCGTAGCCATTATCACCAAAGCATCACCATCACTAAGCTTTCGAAGTCTTTCAGTCTTTCAAAAACATTTCCCCTGAAAGTTTGAGATAAAATAGCTTGCAAGACCATGATTATAAACACTAAATCCGTATTCAGATGGAATTAGTTTTACAAGGGTAGATGGAATAATGTAATTTTACCACAGGACATCTGAAACATTTGTCTGACCTTCCTAAGGCTGATTAACTTAGAGTGGTTAACTTATTTTAAACACTGTTCCTCAGAGGTGTCAAGTAACGAAGTACAAATAGGCCTACTTCGTTACCTTACTTAAGTAGAAATTTTGGGTATATTTACTGGAGTAATTATTTTTACTTCTACTCCTTACATTTTCGAGAGGGTGTGTGTGTGTGTGTGAGAGAGAGAGAGAGAGAGAGAGAGAGAGAGTGAGAGCGTGTGTGTGTGTGTGTGAGAGAGAGAGAAGAAAAGAGAGAGAGAGTGTGTGTGTAATGCAACCCTACATTATAGGGTCAAAATATCCCCACAAAGATGGCAATATCCAAAATCCTTGTCCTTGTGGGGAATTTTTTTTGGGGGGGGGCAGCTTATAAACAGACTAAAGGGCTCATTATGCTTCTGCGTCAACTCCACGGCGTCGTGGCCGTTTTATGGTTCTGCCGTCAAGGTTGCGTTGCATCGTGGTGCATTTCACCGGCAGAACGCTAGGGGGGTGTATGGTTCGCAAATCTCTTTGCTAGTTTGCTAGCAGAGGGGTCTGCGGGGGTACGCCATCGATTCACTGCAGAAGCATAAAACAGGCTTAAGTGAAAATGTAAAAATGCAGAAAGTTTTCTGTGATAGGTGATTGGTTACCATGGTTGGTTAAAATTGGATAAATTAACCATGGTTTTGTGATCGATTACTGTTTGTATTACCTTAGTTTTCCAAAAAATATTACAATTAAATGGTGTATAACATTGTATCTATAATGCAGGGGCGTAGAATTTAGTAGGGACGCTAGGGACATATCAATATCCAGTGACACTGATATATCCCTAGCATTGATGTCCCCGTCCCCACCAATTTCAAAATCAAACCTAAGCCACTGCTATAATGTATAAGAAAATTACAAAAAAAACATACCAACCCTGAAACGTACTGTGAAATCCTTGTTTGCAAAGTCCATTCCTGAAATCCGTTTTGCACGATCCTCTTGTTCGTTAACATTGTCAAGGTCTGAATCGAACTCAAATTGGTTTGAAATTGACGCCATCCTCAATATTTACACTGGAGAAGAACTCGCAGTTATGGAGGGGTGGGACATTTCCTGAACACAAGCGAAAGTGCTGCCAATCACAACACACTGGGCCAGCATACCAATCACAGCACATTTCGTATTTTAGAAGGAGGCGCTTCAGCGAAATCGGCATGCTCGAGCCAGATTGGGGAGAGAGGTGCTGTAATAATGTAAAATATCTTAAAAATAATGCATTTTTTGAACAATCAAGCATGAAAACATACATACATACCAAAAACAAAATCAAGACTTCGTAAAAGTGAATAATAGGACGCCTTTAAGTCCTGAAGTGACATAAAATACAGTTAAGAAAACTTACTGACGTGTATATTTCTAATTTATGTACAGTAGGTATGTATAGCCGGTGTTATTGTCACAGAGTCAGCCACACCGTCACAGCCCCAATCATCACTCAATCACCAAGACCTGCCCACTCGTGCACAATCACCAGAGTATTGACTCGCTGCTCCTGTACTCCCTCATCAGCACACACTTTATATGCCCGGTTCACCTTTCACTCCTTGTCTGGTCTCGTTGCAGTATACACTGCTTTATGTCAGACTCCTTACCAATCTACTCACCTGAGATCATCTTATCTTATATCCAGTCTCCTGTCCGTCTTCCGTCTGTCTTTCTGATCCAGATCGCCTGTCTTCGTGTTCACTCATCTGCACAGATAATCCACTTCAGTCATAGCCAGCTAAGTCACCAAGCTGAGTCACCATCATCATTCTACAAGTCACCATCCTCTCACCATCATCTGGTTCCCGTTGTTCCACCACCACTCTGCTTTTAATTAACACTGTGTGCAGTAACTTGTTTTTTAACTAAACCTGTCTGTCTCCTGTGTTTGTGACTGAAGACCAGACCATCATGCAGAGTCCTGTTGGAACCAACGGGAAGCACCCGATCAGTTTGCCGAACCTGTGCAGCCAGTTCATCAAACTCTCCCCTCTGCACCACCCGCTCCTTCGCCACCTGCCTCTGCCAGTCCCATGGCCCGACCAGCAACCACGGCTTTTCTCCACCGAACGGGTGCACATCGCCTTCATGACTTCCCTGCTATCTGGACGCGCACTCCATTGGGCCCAATCCATCCAACGGCCCGGTCACGACTTCATTGGCATCCTTCATCAGTCACTTCAAGGAAGTCTTCAGCCAAACTTTATCAGAAGTACCCGTCCATGATCAGTTGGTCAACCTCCACCAAGGTAATATGTCTATAAATGCTTATGCTCTGCAGTTCCGCATGTTGATGGCATCTAGCGGCTGGAATGAGATGGCCCTGGTAACAGCCTTTCGCCAGGGTCTGAACCCGGAAGTGCACCACCACAGGGTAATTTATGACAACACCGGCGGTTTGGAGAGTTTCATTCAGAAAGCTGTGCATATCTCTCAACGTCTTGCAGCCCACTCATTGGATCGACCTGCTGCCTGGGGCCACTCCACCGAAGGGTAAGGTCTACCCTCTGTCCATCCCAGAGCAGAATGCCATGGAGGAGTACATTCAGGAGGCTCTCAATCAACGTTTCATCCGTCCATCGACATCCCCCTGCCACATCCAGCTTCAGACAGAGGCTTCGACTGCATCGACTACCGGGCCCTTAACGTACAGACTGTTAAATACAGTTATCCTCTTCCTCTGGTACCTGCCACATTGGAACAGCTCCGTGGGGCTTGGATCTTCTCCAAGCTTGACCTGTGGAGCGCCTATATCCTCATTTGCATATGCAAGGGTGACGAATGGAAGACTGCTTTCATCACTCTGGGCACTACGAGTACCAGGTAATGCCATATGGCCTGTCCAACTCACCCTCTGTATTCCAAGGATACATGAATGAGGTGTTTCGGGAGTACCTCCAACGCTTCATCATCTACACAGTGTATCCTAAGCTACTCCCAGAACCTGGGCGAACATTGACACCACGTGATGCAGGTCCTCAAGAAGCTGAGAGAACAACTATCTCAAGTTGGAGAAGTGCGAGTTCCACACGCCATCTGTCCAGTTCCTCGGGTACATCATCGACCAACAAGGTATCCAGATGGACCAGAGGAAGGTGGACACCATCCACACCATGTCATTGTCAAGGAACTCCTATGCTTCCTAAGCTTCGCCAACTTCTATCGCAGATTCATTCAGAATTACAGTCTCCTCTGCTCACCTCTCACCTCACTCAGGAACCGGCCCAAGTCTCTGTCCTGGAATCCCCTTGCCACCGAAGCCTTCCAACACCAGAAGGATACCTTCACGACTGCTCCAATCCTGGTGCACCCCAATCTCGAAATTAGTGGTCGAAGTCGTCCCCGGAAGCTGTTGTCCCGAAGCTGTCCCCGGTGGAGCAGGACTACGACATCGGAACTCGTGAGCTGCTCGCCATCAAGCTCGCCTTGGAGGAATGGTGACACTGGCTGGAGAGAGCTCATCACCGCTTCGAAATCATCACTAATCACCGGAACCTAGAGTATCTCTGAGAGGCAAAACGGCTCAACCCACGACTAGCCCGCTGGGCGCTATTCTTCCCACGGTTCGATTTCAACGTGACCTACCGACCCGGTACCAAAAATTGCAAGGCCGATGCCTTATCCCGTCTGTATCATCCAGCCATGGTAGTCAGCCAAATCCAATGTCCCTCGATCAGATCCTCCAAGCCACCCGCAATGAACCTGGACCGCCGGGAGGGACGGTTGTATGTACCTGCCATCTGTCCCTCATGGACTCAGCACACACCTCTCCGGGCTCTGGACACCCAGGCAGCCAACGAACCCTCTCGCTCCTACATGATCGCTACTGGTGGCCCAACATGGCTCAGGATATCTCCCGATACGTCAGAGAATACTCAGTCTGTGTCATCACCAATACGCCAAAGAAGCTACCCGAGGGAAAGTCGGTACCTCTGCCGATACCCAGACGTCCCTGGTCCCACCTTGGCATTGACTTCATGACAGACATTCCTCCGTCCAACCATCACACCTGTGTATTTGTCGTTGACCACTTCACCAAGGCCTGTAAACTCATCCCTATCAAGGGCCTGCCCATCACATTCGAAGCCGCAGAACTCCTATTCCAACAAGTATTCCGTCATTATGGTCTACCAGAAGATATCGTATCGGATAGAGGTCTCCAGTTCATCTCCCAGGTGTGTAATGCCTTCTTCAAACTCCTCGGCGTCTCAGTGAATCTATCATCAGGTTACCATCCGCAACCAAATGGCCAGACTGAGTGCAAGATCTAGGAGATTGGGAGATACCTGCGGTCATACTGCCAACAGCACCAAGACAGCTGGAGCCGCTTCCTGCCCAGGGCGGAGTATGCGGACGAATATCAGCGGACGTGCATCCCCAGCGGGTAGTTCAAAGACACTCCAAGTGGATGACCATAGAGCTGAAGCCACCCAATACCAGCCGGGATAAAGGATTTGGCTCTCCACCGGTGACATCCATCTTCTCCTGCCCTGCTGTAAGCTGAGTCCCCGCTACATGGGTCCCTTCACTGTGCAGAAGCAGGTCATCAAGGTCACCTACAGGCTCCACCTCACTACCGTATTTCCCCTTCATTTCATGTCTCCCTCCTGAAAACCTTCACTGAACCTCTATCCTCATCCCCTACAGATCCTACCACGGACGAAGTGCCTCCTCCTCCAGATGTCGCTGACGAGGACCTAGTGTACCGAGTCTATACCATCCTAGACTCATGGTGGCGGGGGCAGCTGCCTTGAGTACCTGATCGACTGGGAGGGATATGGTCCAGAAGAACACACATGGGTGTCTCGGGATGACATCCTGGACCCGTTGCTACTCACCCAGTTCCACGAAGATCACCCTGACCATCCAGCTCCCCGAGGTCGAGGCCCACCCTGTCGCAGAGTCCGTCAGTCGTGAGGACCCACCATGGAGGAGGCTGTACTGTCACAGAATCAGTCACACCGTCACAGCCCCAATCATCACTCAATCACCAGGACCCGCCCATTCATTCACAATCACCAGAGTACTGACTCGCTGCACCTGCACTCCCTCATCAACACACCCTTTCTCTGCCCCTTTCACTCCTTGTCTGGTCTCGTTGCTGTTTACACTGCTCTATGTCATCTGGTTCCCGCTGTTCCACCACCACTCTGCTTTCAATAAACACTGTGCACCTATACACTGTGACAGTTATACTCTCTCAGGTTCTGGAATCTGTCCTCTGTAAAATGTGCTGTACACAAGCAAACTTTTGGGTTGTACTGCTCAGGAACAACATTATAAATTTAACCACTGACTCCTAATTTCATCCATTTTTGGATGGCCAAACAAAGGGATTTGCTTTCGCATCCTAACACACTTTGGGCGGGCATTGCACAATTTTGTTTGTACATTGTGACATAGTCATTTGCGGAAACAATAACTGGAATTTAAGGCATTTTTTGCCAGGTCTGGAGCAGTTTTCTCTGTTAGATAGAATAAATCCCTTTGGGACACTATGAGATTCGTAACTGATCTTACACAAGAGACGATGGAATGGGAAGTGCTTAAATGCTAAACCCGTTTTCAGGTTTTGGCCTACAAAAATACATCATCTCCCTCAGGACTCTGTTCAATAAAATGTTTTGTAAGATAAACATTTGTTAGCAAAAATGTCACGCAGAACGTCAACATTTTATACTATTTCTCGAGTAGCACTGCTTGTGTAACATACCTGACCTAAATGCCCTGGGTTTACATATATCAGGGTAGTATTGTATTTTGCTTTGAAGATCAAATCCTTGGCTTTTGAACAATGACTTTCAAATAGACAATGAATATTTCTGTATCCTTATTTCTCGTTCACAGATGCTACTTTTCTGGCTCAGCAGTCGGGACACTTCAAGCTTTTGAGTATCAATTCTCTCCTGTTTGAGGAGAGATACTGTGATTTTTTTTGTGTGCGTTTATATAAACCAATTCATGCAAACACTTTCTGCTGAGCCATAAACTGCTTTGCCTTCTGAAAAGAAGAGTTATGAGAGTTAACTCTCTCTCACACACACACACTCACACACGCGCACACACACACACACACACACACACACACACACACACACACACACACACACACACACACACACACACACACACACACACACACACACACACACACAGACTCTCTCTCTCTCTCTCTCTCTCTCTCTCTCTCTCTCTCACTCACACACACACTAACTATTCACAGTAGCAGTGCAGACAAATTGACTGAGGGTTTTCTGTTAGGTCGTTATTTACGGTGCCAGAATTTCTTGGCATTATGGGTAAGGACACCCGTTGGCATATTTTGGCAGTTAATATAATCATTTCTAGTAAATGACATGATGTACTGTTTGGCTGTATGCTAGAGACATTTGCAGATGAGAATTAGAAGTTAATATTTCCCCTCAGGTTGCATGACACGGGTTATGACTTACAGACCTAAGATACAATATTCCAAAAACACAGTTGCTTTGATGCAAAGCTTTAAAGTAAATACATTTTTGAGGATTTTGAGACACATTTTGGGTTTAAAAAGTACCTTTCTTCATTTATGATCATTAAAAAATATGTGTATTCTTGTTATTTCTTCCTTTCTTTATGACTTTGCAAATTTTGTTTTATATAAATTCAACTTTAATGTCATATTCAATTGAAATGACATTAAAGAATATTACTATAAATGCTTGTCAGTACATTTAGCAGTAATTTTAACCATATTTCTACGACAAAAGAAGTACAGTATTACTTAAGGGAGTCAAAAAGTTTACTACTACTAGTAACTATAATATATTTTCAGTTAAGTTCAATTAATATGCAATCAAGTGTAAAGACTATGGGCGGATCTAATCCATGGGGAATTTGCATATCATAATTAATAATTGATAATTAATAATTATTCATACATGTTTGGATTAGATCAGTCTTACATGTTAATAAATCTCCCTCTAAGGGAGGATGTAATTTTACCTGCATATTTAACTGTGTATCCTTGCATTTTAACTACAAGTTGATTACAGTTAATTACACTGATCACGTCTTACGAAACAGGCAAAATTAATTAGCTCAATTGCCAGAATAATATTGTGGGGATCCACGATATCACCTTACTGTATAGGATTTCAGGAAACACAATTCTCTGGCCAGAAGAATTGGGTTTCCCGCCCTATAAACACATACTCTTTAAAGTATCTTTCATTTGTAAAGCTTGTAGCATAAATTAGATCTTTGGCACTTAAGGGACTTGAAAATGAGCAAAACAACACAGTTCGTCAATCACATGAATATAATGGGTTTAATAAAGGCATAACTACTTATATATTTACTACGGTTGCCATGGAATATATATATATGTATTTACAAACATAATAAACAATGAAACACACAAACGTTACAAACATAATAAACGACAAAACACCATAAGGCATCGATGAACGAGAAATGCATAGAGACAGAGAGAGAATTTTTAGCAAGGTGCAGTTATGCACGAGGGAGTTTTATAAAGACCCGAAGATCTTACTAAATAGCAAATTCGCATAGACAAGGGACTTTGAGAGACAACAAGACTTCAACACATCTTAAAAGCGTGATCAAACACGGGTACTTGCACAGGTAGGTAAACTCTTTGCATGGCTGGTGAAGAAGCCTGGGTGTGTCTCTCGGCCCTGCGCATCATGCGGTCACATGCGCGCGTTTCTCCTTCAAAGTGAGCGCGCGCTCGTTTAAATGTCTCTTGTTAGATGGATTTGCTGAAAAGACATGTTCCGCGCTATTCTTTTCGATCGTCGATTGGAATTACACGGAGACTTATCTAAGACTGAAAAACATAACCTAAACTAGAAGCAAAACAAAAGAAAGAGATCCCCAAAGGGATCTCCCGAAGAAATCACATTCTGGCGAGAGTGAGATAGTAAGACAAGAGAGGGAGAGAGAGAGAGCGCATTGGAAATCTTCACCCAGACAATAACCTCTCTGAAACAACACGAAAAAACATCATCTTAATGCTTCCTAGAAGCTGAAAGATACTTGCAAAGTTTCTTGGTCTCTCGTTGCGTGTTCCTAAAACGGCCTGTCCAGGCCGCGTGCAGGAGCGGACGTTCTTTGTTCCGTGTGCGCGCTTCACGTGGCGTTCGGCGCGCGCGCTTTGAATATAGGTTTAAAGTCTTTAAGGTAGCATTACCAAATTCGGCTGAATTCATCTCCTCTCCTGTGAGATGAATTAGGTTGGAAACTTAAAGAAAACAAAACTTTTAAACAAACAAAAGAAAGAAAGGATTTCCCGAGGGGGAAATCGTATCGGAGACTAGCTACATGACTAAAACAGACGTAGGCAAGCAAGTTCAGAGCGCGAAAAAGAGAGAGCCCCTTGGAGCTCAGAAGCGCCATTTATCACCTTGGTGAAATCCAGCCTCTTCCTTTGGGCTTGTCCAATGAGAGGGTTGGAATTCACAGGCGGGATTTTGGTTTTTATTGCTCTTTGTCTGCAAAGAGGGAGCTCCTGCATGCTGGGGGGGGGGATTGGGTTTGTCAATCGCTGAAGAACCATGAACTATTCTTGTAATACTAATATGTTGTATCATATTTCATATCTACCAACGTATCATATACACAGTCTGTTAAATCTTCAAAGTACCAATTTAGCAAAACCAAACACGCTATAGGTGAGATTTGGTTAACCCTACTTGGCAGAGTTTGAAACATTAAGTATTAGCGCTTACATGAAACAAACCACATAAAAGGAAAAATCATGTGATGGAACATTAGGTGCATGTTAATACATTTATCACATGGTTATATATCTATATCTATCTATATATATATATACATGGAACATATAGGATTGAACAGGTTTCCTTTCTCCTTCTCCAGGACTTCAGTCCCTGGACATTCCTTTGGGGTCGTAAACCTGTAAGCGGACACTTTCAGCCAGTGTTAGCTGGATTTGTGGGGAAGTTTCACAGATTTGTTAGGAGTGAAAATGCTGGATTATTCATTAAAAGGCATAATACAAGCATTTATCGTTCGTTTAGAACTACCATGCAGTCAGGTATCTTCTGGGCACTCAGACCCACATAACAACATATAACATATATCTCATTAAGATGTCCTTACTGGGGAAATTCATACCAGTTTGTGTATGTGCGTGTGTGTTGAAGTCCCAGGGTTTATGGGAAGAAATACATTTAGTTATTTGGATGATCCTTCATTCCGCTCAGTCCTTACACAAGTGTCAAAAACATTACATTCCGTTTGCACTGAAGTATATTCTTTTAAAATATTTTTATTTCTGTAATAGGTAATCTTTAAAATGATGCTAAAAAGTACTTCAATTTCACAAGGGCAACACATATGCTAAAAGAAAAAGTGTCAGGTTTGTTAATAACAGAAGCTTTTTATGCCTTCTCACACAAGACATGATATTCATCTAATGGTTTTACACATGAAGTAACAAATTTTTACTCCATCAACATATTACCTATATTTCATGTAAATACACATTTTCCAATGTTAAGAATTCGGTTATCTGCTAAGATTTTTTAAAAAATTGTTTTGGATAGGCCTGAGAGTATAAAAATTTATTTTGTTTTCAGTGAAAATGTATGATGACCTAAATTGCTGTCCATTCAGTTCAAGACATTTATCTCTGCTCTCCTCCACCTCTCTAACAGCTTTGCTTTTTTTTTTCCCACAGACAAGACAACACCATCAGCAGTCAGTTCTCACAACACAACCATCAGCAGTCAATGCCCCACAAACACCCACCACCCACATGCAATTTCTTTACTCGTCTCTTTATCTCCTTTCACAGAGGCTGAGGTCTCTAAACCTCTCCCTTATAACCATCCTACCTCCTGAATCCTTGACCCTTTTCCCTCCCATCTTCTAAGCTATCTCTCCCAGACTCCTTCCCACACATCTACGCATTTCTTCCGAATGGCACTTTCCCAACAGCATTCAAGCAGGCTCGGGTAATCCCACTGCTTAGTGGGAAATTACAGACTGGTCTCTCTACTTCCATTTATAGCGAAAACCATTAAACAAGTTGTCAGGCTTTTTCTTTCCTCACAGAATAGCCTAGTCACTGATATTGTCAGAAATTTGATTTTCTGTGCTACTGAAGAACCAACAGGAGCACAGCAGTTTATGACACTTATTTAAAGTCGGTATTTAATGAAAATTCACTCATGTTATAGATCTTTTTGTGAACGATTCATCTTTGTAAATGTTTTTTTTTTAATTTATTTTTTTCGCAATGTTTAATCCCAATGTCATAACTGGCCTTTCTGGCGAAGCGACAGACTTCTCTCTGGTGACGTATGCAGGACTTTTCAAATAATTTATTCTGCTTAAACATACCCCTTGCAAGCTCAAGTTCATCAGTGCCACGCCCACATCTCAACATCCAATCAACCTACATTTGTTTCTTTTTTGTTAGTCCGTTTCACTCAGATGTACATCACAATATGGAAGCAAATATCTGTCACCACAATCTATTTAATCGTAACTTTAAAAATGTTGATACTAGCTTGTCTACATAATATACAATGTAAATATTTTTTACTCATAAATATTTACTCTGAAAAACAAACAGCCAATGATACCAAAGCAAGCCTGAATAAGGCTTATTCTTAAAGCCTGAATAAGGAATGAAGTTCCAAAACAAACAAAAAATATCAACACAGGCCCGTTGGAAAAACGTACCTGTGGCAAAAAATGTTTTAACGCAAAATACATACCAATATGTACATATCACAGGAGTTTCCAACATAAATGAACACCATAGGCAGTAAAACAGCAAGCACTTTTAATCGTTTACACACACAATTATGATCAAAGGGCAGATTATGGAAACTGTCGCGAAACCTGCACTACATAACCTGGGCTGGCTATACCATATGAAGATATATAAGCATTAAGCACTATTATTATTATTATTAATATTATTTGCCTTTATTAGGAACTTGACAAATTGCATGGTCATGTGCTGTCAACATGATGGTGTCAATGCAGAGGCGACCTGATGTAGAATAATCATCTCGTGTGAGTGTACATCATTTTAAAAAAAATTCAAAAGTACGGTTCACTTGCTTAAAAAAACGGAGTGCACATTTAAATCACTTTGCATTCAAGTGACCGTTCTTCTAAATGAATAAATGTAAATGAAAATGTCCAAATACTTTTTGGGGGCGCTGTTTCTGAATAACCATTCACAAGCAAGTGAAATTCCATTATGACTCCAAATATCAAAATGTTGTATTAACCAACAGCACATTGTTCTACAACAGTTTCTCTTCTCTTTACGTCAGCATTGCATGCCCATGATGTGAAAAGAATCATTAATGATGTGTCCAGTCATAGAGCAGTAAACAACCTGACAAGGGTATAACAGGCGGCACCCTTCTGAATCCCCACTGAGCATGTTGCCTTAATCAGGGCAACAAACAACATGAAGCAACTTCTCAACTGCTGCATGGAGCCACTTGAGGTGCTGTCTGTTGTTTTATTATACTCTACTTGTTTAATATTCATTACTTTATATGAGATTCATCATGCTTCTAGCTTTTATTTAAAGGAAGAGTGACAAGTTCTGTTATAAGGCATTTATAATGAGGCACTTCAAAAACAATATATTACGGACAGTTGCATCAGAGTTCAAGTATTAGATGGAACACAGATGGCCATGATGTTCAATGGCACTTGCTGAACTAGTCCTCTAGACCAGTGGTTCTCATACATTTGACAGTATTATATTATGCCATAATGTTTTTCATTCACTTTGAGTGACAGTTTAGGGACTGTGAGCAACATAAACCTAATATTATTTTATTTTATTTTAATTTGATTAAACTCTATACAGTAAGTAAAGAGCCATCATGTGTACATTTTGTTTTTGGTCAGTACATGGAGATTTATTTGGTGAGTGTCTTTGCATTTCTCTGCCTTTAGTTAGGTGGCTAATGGATTTCTTCAGTTCTTTCATTTGACAGCTCCTTGTGCCCAATTATTTATTTATTTTCGTTGTGTGTGTGTGTGTGTGTGTGTGTGTGTATATATATATATCAGTGGCATGCAGTCCATATAAGCTGTGAATGCTCTGCATACCCAAGCCATTAACAATAAATTTCTATATATTCCCTTTGAGGTTTGAGTTGTACCATAAAGCTTACATGTTAAAATATTGGCAACACATATGTACATGTCCATCACAATGTCCAAACAATGGAAATTTTATTCAAATCTGCCACTCACTGATAGTTCCGGGTAAGCAGATCCACAGCAGCTTTGGCCCTGTCCCATTTGGCAAACTTCATGTGCACTTTTGGTCTTGTCGACTTACAATGGTTGTTATGTCCATGAGATCGCAGGGTGTCCCATGTGTCATTTTGTGCCCATGTGTCGTGAGCACCCCCTTTGCGGTCAATATATGCCCTCGATGCGCACGTTTGCCAAGCCCGCACTGAAGCGAGCTCCGCAGCAGACTTCTTCCTTACAGTCAAAGTGGCGTTACGTTACGAAAGTGAGGACTCGTAGGAAGACCGTGAGTGCTTAGGGTGCCATTTGGAACACGGCCTTTGCCGCCTACACTCTGTTGTTATGTATCTTCATCACTGTCCCACGTTCTCATTGGTTTGCTGGCAAATGGGGAGCGCAGATCACAGTAATGACATCGGGACAGTGGGACAGGTCGCCCTGTCCCATTTGGCACACTTCATGTGCACTTTCGGTCTGGTCAACTTACAATGGCTGTTATGTCCATGAGATCGCAGGGTGTCCCATGTGTCATTTTAGGTCTCAGAAGGGCGCTCGCGAGCACCCCCTTTGTGGTCAATATATGCCCTCGATGCGCACGTTTGCCAAGCCCGCACTGAAGCGAGCTCCGCAGCAGACTTCTTCCTTACAGTCAAAGTGGCGTTACGTTACGAAAGTGCGGACTCGTAGGAAGACCTTTCTAGTTGACTAGTAGTCATACATTTAAGACATTAGTCAACTAATCGCATGTTTATATTAATTTAACTACTTAAAATCCCCCTGTAGTCAATCATTTTATCCCTCAAAAGTCATCTTTGATCACCAAAAAATCACCCAAAACATTTCTTCATGCCTTAAAATAGCTGTTACTCTAGTCTACAGTACACCCTTGCCTCATTTAGTATACGTGGTTCTATGAATATGCAAATTAGCCCCACCTCCACACACTCACACCAGCTCAGAGATCCACTTAAGATCCACCAGCGATTTCAACCCGTGTTTTTATATTATTATTAAGTAGTTTTAAAATGCATTTCGGGATTACACCACCATTACAATCCTATCAGAGCACCACATGACCCCATGCCAATGCTATACCTTGCCAGTGTCATCCCCCTCTCCTATCGCTGCCCAAACGCAGAGCCATGTAAGTGTTGCATCACACAGTCAGACTCCACTCCAGTACACTGTGACTTCCAGGGTTGGGTCCCTGCCCTCCACCTTGTTGCCCCACTGCGGGTACATCTGTGGTCCCTTTGAACCACAGACTCAGCTATGCGATACAGTTCACCCAGCGTCCCCCCAAGTTCAGGGGCATTCAGTTAACCTCCTTGCTAACCAAGGATGCTCCTGTCGTAAGCCCAGGACACACCCAGCCATTTTTGAGCGTTGGCCGACATACTGTAGTTCAAAAAGATCGTTATCGCCGCAGCTTCCCCCTTTCTGTGGCAAGAAGAATTCTGGTTTCTGGTTGAAGACACGACACACACACACACACACACACACACACACACACACACACACACACACACACACACACACACACACACACACACACACACACACACACACACAAACAAACATTCTTGGCAATGAAATCTAGAATATGAGTAATTCTGAAAAGTAGACGATATATTCCTGTATGCCTGTGTTTCTGCTTTTGTATCAAGCCTAGTTATGATTTTATAGTTGTATTAGTTAAACTCTAAGGGCCCTATCTTGCACCCAGCGCAAATGACTTTGTACACTGACGCATGTATTATTCGTATTTTGCACCCGCGCAAAGAGGACTTTCCCCTCCACAGACGCACGTCGGTAAACTAGAGAATTAACTTGCGCTCCCTGGGCGGTTCAGCCCAAAAAAGGGGGTGTGTTCCGGCGCAAACAATCCCTGGTGCTATTTTGCAGTTCCAGAAAACAATTGCACCACTGACCAGAAAAAACCCAGTCTAAAGTCAGTGGCGCGTTGAGCGTACATTCAGATGCTATTTTAAGCACGCATGCTTGGTCATAATACAGAGTGTGAACAACGCGCATACACTGTAGATGATTCTCTCATCTACACAGATGCATTTTCCTTTTTGCAAATGATACATTATTATAAGGAAAAATATTAAAACACGAGGGAAATCATTGTTGTGTCCATGACGATGGGAAAAATAGGGATAAAGCGTACATATTTACCCAAATTATTATATGCATGTATAACCGAAGTTAATTTGGGTGGGTTTGTCCCATCCCCAATGTCACTTCTCTTTCTTTTACGGCCCTGACGAGAACATCGATCTCCTCGGCTGTGAACCGATTCTGAAGCGCTCCTGGTAAATGCGCCGTTATAATAGTATTGCGCCATGGAACAAGCGCACCTCGTTCATCATGCTCTTAAAGGGAATGTGAGATGACGCTCTGATTGGTTTATTTCACGTTACGCCCAAACCACACCTATGAATAATGAAGCTACTTCAGACCAACCCCTTTTAAACTTGCGTCGGGCGCAAGAGTCAACAGCGCCCAAGACCCGCCCAAAAAGTTACTTGCGCTTCGCGCTTGATACTTGCATTTCAGATCGTTAAAATAGGGCCCTAAGTGTTTATATCCATCTATCTACCTTTGTATATGCCAAACATAAATTTCTTGGTACCGAATTAAACCTCTCGGTTTGCCTTAGCTAAATATATTTAGTAAGTTACGATAAAATGTATTATACTATGCTTACCACCTATTGGAGTGAAAATTACTAAATTCTGACACCGTCATAAAACATGCAAATGGAAACGGCTGTCACGCCGGTTTCACACCGCACGCGTTAGCAGAGCGTAAGCAGCGCAGGAGCTGTGCGTACGGTGAGCGGAAGCAGGACACGCGCGTTTTGCTTTTATACTGGCAGCGTTTGACGCGCGCTGCTGAACCATGGCGTGTCACAGACAAAGTGCTCTATAATGAGTAAGTTGCCATTGTTTTATTTAGTTTTCAAATACATTTAAGAGAAAAGATTTGTCAAAAAGCTTATTTGATTAATTAATAGGCTATATTATATAACTTTTGGTTCATCTTTGTTTTTGTTGACTTTGTTTTCTTTTTAAATTGATGAAGGTCATTTGATTGACTGTTTAAAACACAATAGATATCATCAATGTGCTTTTGGGTAAAACTGCTGTGTATTTTGGCCATGATCAATGCATTGTCACTTTAATTCAGCATAAGCCGCGCGGCAAAAATAGACCAGACGCCGAAACGATCGCGGCACTGCTGCTCCTGCTCTGCTCCTGCTACGCGCTGACGCGCCGCCTCTGCGTGCGGTGTGAATGCTCTAATCTGTTAACATGGGCGCCGAAAAAAATACGCGCTGCTTAAGCCTGTTTTATGCTTCTGCGTCGAATCGACGGCGTACCCCCGCAGAGCCCTCTGCGTCGCCGCAAACCCCTCTCCTACCCCTACGCCGTAGCTCGACGTGCACCTCCAAAAATTTTTAACTACGCGTTGAGGCGATGCAGACCGCAAGGGCTGTGATTGGTCAGATTCAACGGGATGCAACGCAATCTGACGCAGAACCATAAAACGGCCACAACGCCGTAGGAGTGACGGCGTAGCTACGCCGTGGAGTTGACGCAGAAGCATAATGAGGCCTTTACGCTCTGCTAACGCGTGCGGTGTGAAACCGGCGTCAGGATGAGACAAAGAAATGCTCTCCCGCCAAGTTTGCTGAATGATTATTGGTCAGTTCGCTCCGAATAGGTGTGGACCGGGTCTTCCTTAAAAGATGATGACTCTCTTGCCTCTTGGTCTTTTGTTTTACCTTTGGTCTTGTCTTTGGTCTCTCTTTGGTCTGTCTTTGGAACGCTTCAACCTCACGAACACAACGAGGACACACACACACATGCAGCCTTTTTCAGGGACACAAAGGTCCATATATGCAAGTATTATTTCCATCGTAATTTAAATGCGTTTAAAGGGTCATGAAACCCCAAGCCAAATTTTCTGAGATTTTAACAGAGGTATGTGTGTTGAACACCATTGAAGACAATGTTAGTAGGCTATCTGTTAGATTTAATATTATGGTTTAAATGGTTAAATTATGGTTAACATTCTTTTCCGCTTTTTTGGTCTTCCGGGTTTAAAATCTTCATTGTGTCCACGTCACAGGCTGTGAGTGCGTTGATCATGATGACTCATCGGTGTCTCATAATTATTAATGAGACTGAGTTTTCATATCCTATGAGAAGACGCTGTCTCTTAATTTTTCATGACACCACGTGGATCTTTCCAATGACATGTCAAACTGTGATATCGCGAAGTAGATGAGAGAGACAATCATGGGACGCAACAAGTGTTTGTTTTCAAGGTGCAAAAGTCCAAGTGGGTTGAATATGTTTCCCCGCGATGCTGCCAGGGCTAGACTCTGGCTCTGGACAGTTGGTTTGCTATCAACCACGGACAAATCTAAACTATAGTGTGTGCCGCAAACATTTTTCTTGAGAGAGAGCTTCGAGAACTGGAGAATGGTGGACTTCGCCTTGTTGATAACCAATGCAGTTTGCGTCTTGCGAGTGATGTGGTACCAAGTCCCGATGAATTTTCTATCCCTTCAGAGGTATGCGTGTGTGTGTGTTTGTGTGTGTGTGTGTGTGTGTGTGTGTGTCTGTGTCTAAAATGAGAAGTCCTCCACCTCCACAGAGCCATCTTGATTATGGGGGTTCAGGGGGCGCGGATCTAGGCTATGCACGGAACATTTTTTTTAAGCGGAAGATTAATTATTTTCAAATATATGCATTTATAGTATCTATATAAACAACTATATATTTTATAATGACATTATAATTATACATGTAGCCTACATTAATATGTTTTAAATAGAATTACGATTACTGTAGACTAATAGGCCTATACCCTACAGTATGTAGCAGGGCATTCAGTTACTTTTGAAAGGACAATAATAAAGTGTCAGTGTATTTCATTAGACTTTAACTTTGCCAGCTATAAAAAAAATCTAGCATTTCCTCACGTTTTACCACTGCTTTTTAGTGACAGTCGATATGCATGGGCCACTGGCGATGACAGTGATGGCCATACCACACCCACTCCCTCCCTTCTTCTCCCAGCCATCCACGCCCATTTAAGTTGCATTTTTTCAAAAAGATTGTGAGCTAGACTTGAGCTGAAAGAGGGGGGGTTCATGACCCTTTAAAGTTGTTTATCCCTGCTTTAAGGTGTATGATTCCTTGCTGGCTCTAATGGTTAACTGTTGTGAAATTGGTTACTTCTGTGATCTCTCTTTCTTCCTTTTCTTCCTCGCGTTATTCTGTATATACAGGATGTTCATTGTTAAATGTTATCGTTTACTTATTAAAACCCCATTATACGCTTAATTGTCTCTGTTTGTTGCTCATCGAATAAAGCCTCTTAAATGTGTGATCTTAAGCTACACGCTTGATATTGTTAAGTAATTTTTAGATAGTAATATTATCAGAAAGTTATTTTTCATAACCAGAAGAATAGCCTTTCCTGAGAGTGATAAGAGTAATCTATGTGAGAGTTAAAGGGATAGTTCACTTCGAAATTTATTTTTGGTATGTTTTAGCTTACCTCAAGGGCATCCAAGATGTAGGTGTCTTTGTTTCCGCAGTAGTTTCAATTTTTATATTTTTAGGTCAAACCGTTCTTGTCTGTCAGTCATATAATGCAGGTCACCACCTCAAAGAGCATGCACAGAGAAGTCCAAATTAAACATGATTTAATGACTCGTAAATGTAAGTACACATTGATGGCCTAAGACATGAAACGAGCGGTTTGTGTGAGAAAACGAACAGTATTTATATTGTTTTTACCTCTTGTAACCACAACCACTTCCAAGTGATCTGAGGGTGCGGGTGCTTTGGTCTGCGCAAGCGCTGGAAGTGATCTGTCAGTCATTATATGATTTATAAGATTTTTTTATTTTTATTTATGTAAGCAAAATTAACCTCTGTTAAAAAAGTAACTTCCCTTTCAAAAGGCTTCGATGACGCTATTGGGGAACGATGTTCTCTAAGCCCCTCTTTTATATTTCTGAGTCGCACTAGTAGTGTCATATAGCCTGGGAAAACACAGACAACTTCCGGCAAATTTAGATTTGCTCTGCAAGTTAGTCTGGCAAAGAGCTCATTCAAGCCCATTTCCAGTCCGCAGAAATCGCGGCACCAATCAGAAACGTTGGGGCGGCTTTACACGATGACGACAGCGCAGCAACTGTGAAGCAGATTTGTACATTACAAAGATGGATGCCGCCGTGGAACATCACTCGTTCGAATCAGCTATCGCGTCTGTTTTAAGTGATTTGAACATTTCCTTTTTGTTAAAGGAACACTCCACCGTTTTTTCATAATTTTTAAACTATGTTATTCCCTTAACTAAGACGATTTGATACATACCTCTCTCGTCTCAGTGTGTGCACTCAATCGCTCTGGCGCGCCACAACACTTTGATACTGATAGCCCAGCTCGTTCATTAGGATCCAAACAGAGATGAAGTTAGAAGCGATCAAACACCTCCACGTTTTCTCTATTTAAATACAGTTACACGAGTAGTTACACGATCAAGTATGGTGACAAAATAAAACGCGGAGGTGTTTGATTTAACCAGGCTAAAATTATGCTGTTGTCCAAAATAAATAAGTTACTTGTTATTCTAGTTTGTCCAAGAGTATCTGAATGTCTTTTCGCAGGGCTCCACTTCTTGATTTATACAGTTTGATCAGTCGTAAAGCAAACAAGTCCAAGAAACCAAGAAAGGTTTTCTTTAGATCATTGCGAGTCTGCACATCCATCTGTAATGTATGTATGCATGCCATACAGGAGCATGGTTAATTAAACCAATACCCCATATTTAAACTTAAAAAATAAAAATAATTGACTAACCTATTTGGCATGAAGTGTACATGGCCATCTCTCCATGACCTCACGGACAAGTCGCTCCTCTTCCACTATCTCTTTCCTTCTGAGTGAAAATGTGATTTCCATCTTTGAGCTGAAAAAAATTATGATTACACTTCATTTCTTTTTGCAAAGCTTTCTACTCCAAGAGTGTCATTGGTCTGACCAGATGGATTATCTGGTAAAAAAATTCACATCTGACCTTCAGGCACTTTCTCTTTGCTCTGTATCTCTTCTGACTGACCATGACCTCTGTTCAGCCTGCTGATCTTAACTTGGATCGGTATTTGCCTAATTTGTATTTTATGCTAACAGTCCATTCATCATACCCTATTTGGTATTTTTTCTATTAATGCTGTGACCACGGACTCTATGTCCTTTATGTTTGGTTCTTTGAAAAAACAACAATGGGCAATTTTGTCCAAGATGTCCATTCTCATCTCTCTGGGGACATTAAAGGGCACCTATTATGGCATTTAAAATATTCCTAATATTGTTCTGGGAGTCCCCAACAACAGTTTTACAAGCATGCAATGACAAAAAACACTTTTGTTGTCTTATAATATGCATTTATTTTTTACCGGATTTGCTCAGTGACTCCCATATGAATCGTTCGGCGATTCATTTTCAAAACCCCGCCTTTGCGTGACGCTAATCTGCAGTGATTGGTCAGATGACCCAGTCAGTTATTGTTTGCTGACTGGGCCAAAGCTTAAACATATTGATAAAGCACTGCAGTACTACAGGTATTGCTCTATTCTTTATGACAACTCCAACTTTATAACAACGACAAACATTTCACATATTTTAAAAAAATGACATTGGAGACCTAGACCTAGAAGCTGCGCTGAGCGTAACTTACACAACACACACACACACACACACACACACACACACACACACACACACACACACACACTTATTGAGCATGCTACAAAACCCATAAAAGCAACAATTATTAATAATACTTACAGGTTGCGATTCGGAGGAGGAAGCTGATCCAAATAAACTTGGTACTGAACCCAGTATCAGCCGGCTCGCGAATCCACACTTGAAAGCATTTATGTTTGTAAAGCGATTGTCATTAAAATGACACGAACACAGCAGAAGGTTCGGGTACAGTTGTAAATATAAACTCTTGCCACTGCTTCTTCACATGCTTGTCCCTGGGCAGTGAAAAAAAAATGTTCGCTTTTGATTCTCACTTCAAAACACAGCGTCTCGTCGACATGTTTTGAAGTTTCACTGGTGTCTGTGGCGCGCGCAATGAGTGGGCGTATCTTATTCAAATAACTTGTCAAGTTGACGTCATCTAGACAAAGGAAAAGCATCATTCGTCGAACGATTCATATCAGCGACTCAGAGTCGACTCTTACTTTTGAAAGACAATAACTTTGTATACGGTGAACTTTCATGTTTAAAATTTTGCAGGATGTTTTCGTTCACTTAGATCTATGTTACACACTACATGAAGGGCAATTTTCAAAAATCCATAATAGGTACCCTTTAAGAAGTGTCTTGCTCTTTTTCTTTAATTTTTCTTTTTCCCATACTCCTCATTTCCTTAGACAAGCCTTAAGTCTACATCAGAAAACACGTACTGGAAAGGGGAATGAGATGGGCCATTGCTCTGCATTCTCTCTTTGCATCAGGACAATTGAGAAGGAGCTTGGGGATGATGCATGTGAAACACTAACCATGTCCTGGGAGGTTCTTCATTTTGGTTACTAAAGATAATAATTTTTTTTTATTTCAAATTGAATCTCAAAGCCATTTTGCCCACAAACAGCTGAGACAGGACAGTGACATGTCGTCAGAATGGCAGGGTAATAAACAATAAATAAATAAATAAATAATAATAATAAAAACACAAGTGAAACATTTACATGACCCAGGAAAAACTTAGGAGCTTTCTAGAAAAAAAATAGCACAGCTTAGCAACAGCACACACATGACACGCCTGAATAGAATCTGCCTCGCAAAGAAAAAAGTGCTTCTCAAAAGCAAAACTTTATCATAGACAAAAGCTGCAACATCTTCCAGTTTCACATGATAACGTCAGTGTACACTTAACTCATGAATCTTAAACTGACTGTGTACTACTGTTTTCCATTATCTCTCCAACAGAAAAAATGTCAACCACTCGCACAGCGATCACAGTTCAATGATGAATGATGAAGTTTCATTTCAAATTTTAAAGGACACATTACATAAATACCAGGGAGCGGTTAAATCTGCTAAAACTCTTTTTAAATTATTTTTTTTTTTTTATCTCACTTGGTTGCAAATAATACACAGAGGCCTCAGGTTCTTTTTAAAGTGTTTAATTCTCTTGTTAACCCTTGTGAAACTGTCTGTGCTGTGCCATCCACATTGTTGTGTGAAAACTTCCTGAAATACATCGACAAAATTGCTGGTCTGAGCTTTTTATCCCCTATTTCTACCAGTGACCCCTCTGTTTACACATTATGCCCAGCTGTCTTCCAGCAGTTTGAGCCAGTTACATTACATGGTCTCTCTGACGTAGTTAAGCAACTTCGTCTGGCAAACTGTCTGCTGGAAAGATTCCCTGCTCGCTTGCTTAAAGATGTTTTTTTCACTGCTGGGCCTAGTATTCTATCCATGGTTAACGCTTCTCTCTGCTCAGGGTTGGTTCCAGCTGCTTTCAAACATGCTGTTGTGCAACCACTTTTAAAAAAGAAAAATTTGGATCCATCAGTTTTGTCTAATTTTAGACCCATTTCTAAACTTCTATTTTTATCTAAAGTTTTGGAGAAGGTAGTTTTCAATCAACTTCAATCATTTTTAGATGATTTTAGTATTTACGAAAAGTTCCAGTCTGGCTTTAAACCCCACCACAGTACTGAAACTGCCCTTCTAAGAGTTTATAACGACCTTCTCTTAGCAGTTGATTCTGGAAAATCTGCTGTTTTATTGCTCTTAGATTTAAGCTCTGCCTTTGGCACCGTCAACCACTCTATCCTCTTATCCCGACTCAAATAAAGTGTTGGCATTACGGGCTTAGCCCTTAAATGGTTTGAATTTTATTTGGCAGATAGGAGTTTTGCTGTCCACCTTGGGAATTGCTCCTCATCGGTTGCCCCTCTTTCTTGTGGGGTCCCCCAAGGTTCCATTTTGGGACCTATGCTCTTTTCTTTGTACATGCTGCCATTAGGGTCCATTTTCAAAAAACATAACATTTCTTTTCACTGCTTTGCTGATGATGTTCAAATCTATTTGCCTGTAAAAATCCAATGAGAAGGACAATGTTCAACCTTTGCTAGTGAATTTTCTCTCTCTAAATGATAATAAGACTGAAATTGTTGTGTTTGGTCATGCGGTACATTTTAATGTCTGTGTAGATGCTCTTGGTATTTTAGGATCCCATGTTCGACCAAACTGCTTCAATTTAACAATTATGAAGGTTACTGTGCTCTTGTGAACCTTCAATGGAGCAGATATTTTTGTAGCCATCGCCAGATCTGTGCATTGATACAATTCTGTTTTTGAGCACTGCAGACATTTGATCTTATGCATTTTCATCTGCTTGACTTTATATAGATGGGTTTGTTACTTTCCAAATCATATCCAGTCAGTTAAATTTGTCACCTGAGGCAAGTTTGAGAAGGGAGGTTAAGTGGAAACTCTGAGAATGTTAACCCTGAAATAAGGGAAACTCTGGGTTTTCTGTAGCCTGGGAAAACCCAGACAACTTCCGGCAAATTTAGATTTGCTCTGAAAGTTAGTCTGGCAAAGAGCTCATTCAAGCCCATTTCCAGTCCGCAGAAATCGCGGCACCAATCAGAAACGTTGGGGCGGGCTTTACACGATGACGACAGCGCTGGGATTTTGAAGCCTACATTACAAAGATGGATGCCGCCGTCGAACATCACTCGTTCGAATCAGCTATTGCGTCTGTTTTAAGCGATTTAAAAATTTCCTTTTCGTTATAACCCGAGCAAAGAACAACACAAAGCCTTCATGTCTAAAAAATATGTTATCTCTGTCTTACCGATTGGATTCGGCAAAAGTCTGATTTACCAGTGTGGTGAGCAGGACGATCGAGCCGAGGGACGTGAGAGAACGGCGTGAGTGAGGCCGGTCTCGCATCTCTCACGGAGGAGTGGAAGCATAAAAGGAGGAGAGACGACGGTGAAGATCGATTTTGTTTTATTATGTGTGGCGGCAGTCGACCGTGAGGGACTTTGTATTTTGTTCGCCGGTTTCCGCCTCCTCCTTCCCATAACAACGAGCCCCGTTGGTCAATACTAAACGAATGGGTGGGTCTTCGCCATAGACTGTCTAGAGCCCTCTGCACACGTCATCTCCTTCATCGCTCTGATTGGTTTTAACGTCTAGCCAAGAGGCATTTGAGGGACGTTCGTTGGTGACGCCCCTTTGGAAATGATTTGTCTATGGAGCTTTGCCAGACCCTTACTCAGTTTCAACTGAGAAGGGTCTGGTTTTAACCAGGCTAGGTTTTCTGTTTAAGAATGGGAGAAATGTCAAACCCAAAAAAACAGGGTAAGTCAAGCCCGTTTCTGAAAGATGGGTAACTTACAATCACAGCCAGTTACCATTGTAACTTATTCTGTGAATTTACTCTGCTGCAATAATTTGTAGGGAGTTACATTTGCATTGGGAGTCTTTTTTTTTTTGTTGCCATATCCACATGCATATTTATTTGAGGGGAACCATTTTTTAATAGTTTTCTATATAACATCAGGGTGTCAGGATTTTTTTAGTTTATTTGTTCATGTTTGGAGTTTGTTTTTAACCTGTTTTTCTGTTCATTTCCTGTCTGAGTATTCTTGGTCAATTTCAAATTTTTTATTTTCTAGTTAATCTTCTACCTGTTAATTATTTCAATATTCCTCCGTCCCCTGCCTGTTTGTTAGCCTGGCTCCGCCCTCCTACATACTTCCACTCAATTTTCATTTTCCTTCAGTAGGTTGTCTGGGTTTGCAGTATATTCGCGGGTTTTGCCAATTTTTTTCCGGTCCAATCAGCGAACAGAGGGAGTGGCTGAGAACGATGACATATAGAGCCTAAGTCCCTCCCCTTCTGGTGGACCACCATGGGACCTTATTTCGGAAAAATATTATATGGTAGTCAATGACGAGAGACAACAAATATTTTGATCCCGTTTGAATTGTGCCCTGAATTACACATGATGTTTGTCAATTTAAAAGATACATTTTAAAGTCGCAGTTTGATGTAAAACTGTTGAGGTATAAGACTTAAAATACGCAATTACAAAGACTACAAACCCAAAAGGTGCGCATGAGACGTCATACCTTTTCTCTCAATGAATGAAGCTAACTTTACTGAAGTTAACGTCTGTAATTTTTTCTATAGTCTAACATTGTAATCATAACGTTACACCGTCATGCCTGTGTGTTTTGTACCAGACTGCACACATACGAGCTTGGTGACATACATAGTGCGAGACAAGAGATGTAGTTCATTGAGCCATTTTCACATAAAACTAAACGTTACTCTTCTGTTTTATGACAAACTTTAAAATTATACATATTTTTAACATATTTTTTCCAGAAATAAGGTCCCATGAGCTGGAAGTGGAGGGGAGGGACTTAGGCTCTCAATTGAGGTTGTAAGCTAGTTTAGTCACGACCAAACGTTAGCGATTGGTTATGGCAGATCCAGAGTGGCTCTGGGCAGATCCAATAGTTTTAAATTTCAACAGAGTAGGAAGTTAACGCTTGTCAATGGGGAGTGTCCAGACTCTCTGTACAAATGAAATGTACGAGAGTCTGGTAGGACCAGGGGCACGTTCAAGTTCAAAATGGTGCTCAACGTTTTGCTACGGTTTCTGGGTTGAACGTCATGTTTCCGGGAAATGGCGTGCACCGGTGTGCAACGGGGTTTGAGATACGTTTTGTCTTGTTTGGTGGGTGTGTCAGAACTGCAGTCCAATCAGCAGCAACATGTATATAAAGCACGCGGTATTAAAGTGAACTCGCACAATGTTTAACTCGCACATACCGAGTGGAATGGCGAGCAAGCGAAGACACCTGAGCGGGTCCGGTACTAGCTGGTTGAAGCGAGTACATGAGAGGACACAGGCTCCACTCGGAGATTGTAGAATCTGGCGAATGTGTTCGGTGTCGCCCAGCCTGTAGCTCTGCAGATGTCTGTTAGCGAGGCGTCATGCGCTAGAGCCCAAGAGGACGCCACACTCTGGGTGGAATGGGCAGTCACACCAAGGGGGCACAATCGACCTGGCTGCTGGTATGCCAAAGCAATGGCGTCCACTATCCAGTGAGACAACCTTTGCTTGGAGAGAGCCTTTCCCTTCAGCTTCCCACCAGAACAGACAAAGAGCTGGTCTGGGGTCCTGAAACACTGCGTTCTGTCTACATAGGTACGGAGAGCACGTACTGGACAGAGCAGTGCCAAGGCTGGGTCTGCCTCCTCCAGGGGCAGCGCTTGCAGGTTCACCACCTGGTCCCGGAAGGGAGTGGTGGGAACCTTGGGCACATATCCAGGCCGGGGTCTCAGGATCACGTGAGAGTAAGCCGGCCCGAATTCCAGGCACGCTTCGTCAACGGAGAATACGTGCAGGTCCCCTACCCTCTTGATGGAGGCCAGTGCAGTCAGGAGCACTGTCTTCATTGACAGGAATTTAAGCTCCACTGACAAAGGCTCAAAGGGAGCCCTCTGCAGGGCAGTTAGAACCACTGCGAGGTCCCAAGAGGGAACGAGAGGAGGGCGAGGAGGATACAGTCTCCTCGCTCCTCTCAGGAACCTGACGATCAGGTCGTGCTTCCCCACAGAAGTTTCAGTCGAACCGCACTCTTGCCCTCGAACTGTCGAAGACAAGTCAGCAGTAACTGTGCGCACTCGCTCGTAAGCTGCGCGGACATGGCGACCGAGTCGATGTCCATACCAAGAAAAGAGATCCTCTGCACGGAGCAAAGTTTGCTCTTCTCCCAGTTGACCCGAAAGTAGGCGTCCTTCAGGTCGATCGCTGCAAACCAATCCTGGGGCCGCACACATTCGAAAATGCGTTTGGCAGTGAGCATCTTGAATGACATCCTGTGAAGGGAGCGGTTCAGCACGCGCAGGTCCATGATTGGCCATAACCCACCGGTTTTCTTCGGAACAATGAAGTAGGGGCTGTAGAAGACGGACCTCATTTCGGCTGGAGGGACAGTCTCGATCCCACCCTTCGCCAGTAGGGTAGCAATCTCTGCTCTCATGATGGGGGCATTGCCACCGACCAAAGTGGAGCGGACTCCCCTGAATCGGGGAGGAGACCACGCGAACTGAATCGCGTAGCCGAGCCTGATAGTTCGGGCGACCCAGCGGGACAGATGGGGAGCTCTAACCAGGCTCCCAAGAACTGCACCAGCGGGGTCATGCGAACCACAGATGTTCCGTCGGTGGGTCAGCGAGGCGCAATGACCGGCCCGGACGTGGACGGCATAGCAGCCCGGTGTGGGGGCACGATCATTAGCCGCGCACTGACAGAGGAGGCCAGGGAAGGACGAACATTCCACGGGGGCCTGCTCTGCCAGGGGTCTGGCGACAGAGGTGGCTGAGGGCGATACGGTCCGGGGATGGCACGCACTGTCAGCCTAGGGGAGCACGGCTGAGGGGCGGCGCACCGTGTCGTCCGAGAACTCTGTGAGCTCAGGGGTGAACATGTCATTTTTTTCTTTAACCACATTAGGGTGCTGCCCACCCGTGGGTGAGCAGCGGGGGGTCGAGAACAAAAGATTCTAGGAGTGGTCCTGCAACCATCTCCCGAGAAATGACCATCATCCCTGAGCAGCCCGTCTCAGGAGCGCCGCTTGGCCCGGCGTTTAGCGGGGGGCGGGGCTGGAGAGGGCTGGGGCACCTTCTTACGGCTTCCTCCGTGACCGGCGCCGGGTGGAGGCTGCTGGAGGGGCGGGAGCCGCAGGAGGGCGCCCTCGGCGGCGAACAGACTGAGGAGCCTGCCCGGTCGGCTAGGTGGAGGCAGCAGCGGGCTGGCGGGGCAGGATGTGCTTGATGGTCTCAGTCTGTTTCTGAGCAGTCGAGAACTGTTGGGCGAAGTCCTCGACTGCACCGCCGAAAAGGCCGGCCTGGGACATGGGGGTGTCGAGCAGACGGGACCGCTCGGCATCCCGCATGTCAGCCAGGTTCAGCCATAGGTGTCTCTCCTGGACCACGGCAGTGGACATCACCAAACCCAGGGAGCGTGCGGTCACCTTCGTCGCCCGGAGGGCAAGGTCGGTGGCGGCGCGCAGCTCATCGAAGAGCCCTGGGTTTGTCCTGCCCTCGTGCATGTCCTTTAGCATCTGGGCCTGATAGACCTGCAGAGTGGCCATGGCATGCAGAGAAGCAGCTGCCTGTCCCGCCGCTCTGTAAGACTTCGCCATCAGGGTAGACGAAAATCTACAGGCTTTGGATGGGTGCTTAGGCTCGCCACGAGAAGAAGCACTCTGAGGACACAGTTGCATCGCAACAGAGCGTTCAACCGGGGGGAGCCCAGTGTACCCACGGGCAGCTGCCCCATCGAGGGGAGGAAAGGCGGATGAAATCAACAAGCGATCCCGAGAAGACATGGGAGTCTTCCAGGATTTTGAGATCTCATCATGCACGTCCGGGAAAAAAGGTATTGGGGTTGGCAGCGGCCGGGAGGCGGTGGCCACACCCAAAAACCAATCGTCCAGCCGCGAGCGCTCGGGAGAGAGCGGAGGATTCCACTCTAACCCGATGCTCGCGGCCGCCCGGGAAAGCATGGCCGTCATCTCTGGATCAGACTCGAGCACAGCCGTATGCACACTGGAAGGTGGCAACTGTGACGAGTCATCACTTCCAGATGACTCCGGCCCGCCTTGTGATGCATCATCCTCTGTTGCGCCGAAAGAAACACGTGGGGCATCCGAGGATGGACCCGCGGGAATCCCCTGCACGCTAGCGGGCACCGTCATTGAAGAGGGGGGCGTGGCGCACGGACGCATAGTCGGCGCTTTCTGCCACACCGTAACCCTCAGGTCACCCTGGCCACCAGCCGAAGTAGTGCCTCTCGTGGAGACACTAGATCGGGGTGTGGATGAGGGGACTCTCGCTCTAGAGAGCTCATTGAGTCTCGACCTTAATGACGCGATGGTCATGTTCCCGCAGAGAGAACATGAGTCCTCCACGAGCGCTGCTCTAGCGTGATAAATGCCCAAACACACTAGACAGCGCTCATGCCCATCAGAGGCTGACACCAGTCTACCGCAACCAGAAGTGCACGGGCGAGACATCTTTAAAAAGACGTGCCACGCGCAAGCTCTTTTAGTGAGAGAAAACTCAGTGTTGAAGCGCCCAGGGAGAACACACTCTCTGGCAAACCACTGCACAGATCAGCAGGAAGCGTGCTCTCGCTGGAGAAACGCCGTCACACCAATACTGAAGAGTCTCGTCTCGTCTGCAAGCTGACAGTCAGGAATAGCTTTAGGAGTGAAGAAATAACTTGGCTCCGAAGCGAAAACATAGCCTGCATTTTGCCGGCGTCCTCCTTTTATACCCACGAGGTGGGGCGGAGTAACGCTATGCAAATTCCGCAGACCCATGGCATTTTCTTGCCATTGGCTCGTTTTGTAAAGCTCGAAGTTGATAGGCTTCTAAGCGAAACCCCAATCGTCGTCATCCGACGGAGTGACAACGATGGGGAACAGTGTGTTCAACGCATCACCGTTTCTGTTTAAAAAACGTTGTGCAACGTTTTGTCGGGGCTGAACGCAGCCCAGGCTACCTGTTTGTATCCTTGGTTACTGATTGTGTTAGTCCTTAGTTCAAGTGTGTCTTGTTAAGTAGTCTCATTAGTTCCTCTTGTTTGCCTAGTGTATTTCAGCCTGAGTTTAGTCCTGTCTAGACTGTTGATGTCATTACATATGTTGGTTGTTCTTTTCCTGTCCCAGAGATTCCCCAGTGTTTTGTTAAGTTTGTTTAAAAAAAAGAAGAGGAGTTTCACAGGATTGTAAGTGGTGTAGAAATAGATTTAAATTAGGCTTCTGTGATAAATGACATTGACTTGATAACATCTTGCTGCGACCTCTGGGAAGTAACCTAATAACTAGAATTTCCTTTAGGATTGTGTGGTTGGATGCATTGACATGCATATTCCCATCATCGCTGCTTCCGAAAATGAAATGGATTACTGTTTGGAATGGAAGGATGCCAGATGGAAGGATAGTCAGAGAAATATTTCATCTTTATTTCCTTCATGGGGTGGCAGTGGCTCAGTGGTTCATGTAGGTTGTCTAGAAACCAGAAGGTTGGTGGTTCAATCCCCGGTTCCACCTGACCAAGTGTCGAGATGTCCATGAGCCCCTGCTCCCGACGAGCTGGATGGCGCCATGCATGGCTGACACCGTTGTCGGTGGGTGATTGTGAGGCAAATGTAAAGCTTTTTAGTGGCCATTGGGTCTGTGAAAGCACTAATGTAGTCCATTTACTATTCCTACAAACACAAAAGCAACAATTTCATTACCCTAATTAAAAAATATAACAGGTTGGATTTGAGAACATTTCATTATGTGGAAAACCAAGTGGCTGCTGCACATTGAAATAGACACTGAATGATATTTATTTATTAGGTCAAATGTTTGTTGAGTCATGTAGCCTTTACCCATGAACCTTTTATGCTTAATGCTTTACCGGATTTTAATTGTTTTTATACTTAATTTTTGCTGCCACATTCTATTGTTTTCTTTCTTTCCTGTGGGATACCATAAAAATGAATTTTAGTTAAATATCTGGTCTGTAACGCATCTGGTAGCTGGTCTGTAACGCATCTGGTAACGCAAAAGGCGCACGATGAAGGAGATTGATACAAAGTCTTTTAATTAAATGACAAACTCAGAGGGTAAATGACCACATTCACACAAACGAACAGAACGGGGAGTTATAAATACACATAGTAAATGAGGCTCTAAAGATGATCAGCTGACAAGACTTAACTAATTAGAAACCATAGTGACCAAGGAGAACTAATACAGACAAGTCAGAAACTGATCTTAGCTGGATATACATGTGACATTACTGTTCTGCCAGTTTTTACCTCCAATATTATAACAGTGATTAAGAATTAAACTTACATATTGACAATTAGGTGGATGTCTTTTTATAGGGTGAATCATAATTCTGAATCATAATTTTGGATCTCCAATGATCATGACTTTTCATGGTCCCTTAAAGGGGTCATCAGATGGTATGACCCCCTATCATTTTCCACAAGATGGTATGAATCTTTAGGGTGTTCATGTAAAGTTTGTAATATAATTTGGTTAAAATTCCTCAATGGTTGTGTAAAACAATACACTTTTTACCTCCTCAAAAACAGCTTTGTTCAGTGACCTGTTTCGGTGCATGTCTCTTTAAATGATAATGAGCAACTGCTCACCCCACCCCTCTCTTCCATGGAGGGTGTTGAACTATGCTTATACGGGACAGTCCGTCAGTGGTTGTGAGCGGAGCATGAGCATTATGAAATCATAGTGCTCAGAAAATCCAAATGCCTGATTATTGAGTGTAGACTTTTTGAGGATTAAAAAAAGGAGATTTTTTTCATTCTAAAGGTGGTTGTGTCCACACACTGCAAAGACACATTTATATGCAAACGCCATATATAAGAGAATTTTGCATCCGATGACCCCTTCAACTCAGTCAACCTACTCAAAGTTGATTGCACTAACTCAAGTCAGCTGGTCTGAAACCAAAAACTCAGAGTTGGTTATATCAGAGCCGGTCTACGGAGAGCCTTGGCACTTCCTATTAGCCCCATTGTATCATCTTGGTTGCAGTTCCATTAGAATTCCACTGGAGGTGATCGTGGGCGAGTGCAGAATGAATGGGAGTCTATGGAGCTTAGAAGGCTAAATGTATCTCTTTCTCCTGCTTGTCGTTTAATCAATGTAGATTGTATTGTTGATTCCTTAAGTTCAGTATAGATTATAGTCCAAAAGTTGAATGAATGAGTGCTTATGTCCTTTCGATTTCTTACAGGTTGGGCCTTTGTTGGCCGGAACATGCTAGCATTCTGCTAAATGTTTTTGCGTCTGATTACGACCAGAGACCCCGTCTGATGGCACCTGAAGCTAAAGCAGAATCAGAAACATTATCTTAAGGAGGACTTTCTGTCGTATTAAAGGTTGTATCAGTGATTTCAGGCCCAAAAATAAATGACGCGTTTTTTTGACGGCATGCTTATGGGGTGGGCAGCTAGCGGATCGTTAGGAAAGATTAGACATTTATTTTTGGGCCTGAAATCACTGATACAACCTTTAACCGAAAGAGCCTTACCTCAAATAGCAGCTGGTGTTATTGCTGCCGTTTAGCAGCTCCTCTGGCAGTATGAAAGTAAGTAAGTACAGTTTATTGATAAAGCGCTTTTCACAGATAAAATCACAAAGTGCTGTACAAAAGAATAAGTAAAACAAACAATATAAAATGTATATAAATATGTAAAATTAAAATAACACTAATGAAAACCCATCAACCAAAAGCCTTCCAAATAGACATGTTTTCAGATCCTTTTTAAAAGAGACAACAATGTCTGCCAAACGCATGTACAGGGGCAGGGCGTTCCACAGTCTGGGAGCAACAGACTGAAATGACATGTCCCTTCGGTCTTAAAACGAGTCTTAGGGACTGCGAGTGGGTTCTGGCCAGAGGACCGGAGAGTGCGGTCAGAGGAATACGGCTTCAAAAGGTCCAGGATATAATATGGGGCCTGAACGATTAAGGCTCTGAAAGTCAGCACTAAAATCTTAAAATCAATCCTGAATTGTACAGGGAGCCAATGGAGGTCCAATAAGACTGATGTGATATGAGATCTTCAAGGGGCACCTGTTAAAAGTCTAGCAGCAGAATTTTGAACAATTTGCAATTTGTTCAAGGCAGACTTATTCAGGCAGGTAAAAAACAGAGTTGCAGTAGTTGAGCCTTGTTGATATGAAAGTGTGAATTATCATTTCCAGATCTTTCTTTGACAACATTTTGCGAATTTTAGAGATGTTCCTAAGGTGATAAAAGCAATTTCGGACGAGCTGTTTTGAGTGTGTCTCCAAGGACATGGCCTGTTCAAACATAACCCCCAGGTATCTGAGGCTGGATTTGACAGAAGGGCCCAGAGAGCCAAGGTGGTGTTTGATCAGCAGGATCTTATGGTTTGGGGCAAAAATCAGTGTTTCTGTTTTGTTTGAGTTTATCAGCAAATAGTTTGTGGCTAGCCAGTCTTTGATGGAGGACACACACTCTAGAAACAGATACAAACGATGAAACTCAGCGTAGAAATTATATGATACATCCTTGAAACAGCCGATAATTTGACCAAGTGGCAAAATGTACAGTAAAAACAAAAGAGGGCCCAAAACTGAGCCTTGTGCCACTCCTGTTTATTAGTGTATTATCTGACTCAATCTCTCACAATACTCTATTCTATGAGCTTCAATGAACAATATCAATGAGAAAAAACAAGTTTACATTGCTAAGAGTGTTTGGGGTGTTGTGGTGTTGTGTAGTGATACATAGAACCGTTGGTTGAAGCGGTCATAGCAGTGTTTTATCGTGGACAAAACACAGAATCAGAATCAAGGATTGGAAGTAACCATTGTATAATTGATCATAAAACACTTATGAGTTATCACAGGAGTCTGTCATGCCAGCAGTACAGTAGTGTATTGTTGAAGATCTTAGAGCAGTGATTTTCAATCCTGGTCAATGAGAGTGTCACAGATTGTCATATACATGTTCTGTTTTTCCATTTGTTTGCCTGATTTCTAGTTTTTCTCCTAGTTTAGAAACCAGTTAATCATTCTGTTTAGGGGTTTTGTGTTATGTTACCGATTTTTCTCAGTGTTTATAAGTCCTGCTTTCTTTCAGTTCCTGTGATCCGTTCTTCGCACCTTGCTAAATACATCTGAGATGATTTGCCATACCAGATCTTCTAATCGTGATAACTAATATCTGGCTAATTTGATTCTTCAAACAAATTTGTGGATTTGATTAACTCTGAACTCTGTTCAAAACGCTGTGTGTCCTTAAAACTTCGCCCCATACTATAGCCTAGGGAAAAGCGCCCGAGGCCCATAGAAGAGTAAAGTTATGAGTCCTAATAGAGGCCAGACCAGTGACGAGCCTCATATAGGGAACTAAAGAAAGGGAGCTCCTTATTTATAAGCAGTGTTGGGAAGGATACTTTCAAAATGTATTTCGTTACAGAATACAGAATACATGCCCGAAAATGTAATTTGTAACGTATTCCGTTACGTTACTCAATCTGAGTAACGTATTCTGAATACTTGGATTACTTCCACATTGAATTGCATTTTATAAGTGTAGGAATGCGGAATGCTGATGCGGTGGTGACGCGTTGTAACATGTGGCACTGCCAATAAAGCACCTAAAAGCTGTCACAAAGAACCGGCAAAAGTAATGATTATGAATATGTAAAATATAGCAATAGACATTTTAATTGTTTATTAATAAACAAGTGTTTTCTGTGTAACTGTCACCTGCAAAGACGAAGTTGACGATGCTGACTCGCGATCTTTGCAGTATGCTAGTGAACGCGCCAGAGAGAAATGCGCATTTCATACGGATTAGCTACATCAGCATAGAGCAGTCTGTTTTCTTTCGTTTTGAATTGTTCTGTTTAAAAGTAGACATGTCTGTGACTGTGACTGTGAGGCAAGTATAATCTTACGCTAAGTTTCGGTTCATTTATGAGACGAGCTCCAGTTCACGCGCCAGCGCCTCCATGTCGTGGTTATATATTTGCTAATATTTACTTCTTATGTATTAAATCCAGCCAATTGGTTGATTAAACATTTATTAAAATTAAGATACAATTAATACAAAACGAAATTCACTTTAAAGAAAGGCTTTGCTTTCTGTTTGAGGCCTCTGGAAAAGTTTTAAAGCAGTCTTTCAGTGCCGCTTTCAGAGCGCGCACGTCTGTAACATTGTTTTTTCCTCATAAATGTGAACGCGAAATTTTTTATAAAATGAATATTTTATGTTCTGTGGAGAGCCAACCCTTCTTCATCCGGTGGGTAGTATTACTTTTGGTTTCAGCAGTGTAATTCACAGAAGTAGGCTAGGCTACTAAAAATATTTTGCCACCTAAAAGTTTAAGATTTTTTTGTGTCACGCATGTTTATTTCCCTCAAATTAAATAGAAAACGCATGTGTAGACAGATATTTTTCTAATGTCTGGACTCCTTTATTAGGGAGTATGGATATAAACAGACGTTTTTAAATATATTCGTAAATGCATTTTCTGAGAATTTCTATTTCAAGTTATTTCAAGTTTTGACTGCAAATGTCACATTCATAATGCTGGAATTGCCCAATTTCAAATTATTTATTTTGTAGTGTAGGTCTACATATTTTATAATGTTAACTTCAAATAATTGGTAGCATTAGATCTGGACGGGAAGGATAACTCTGGGTGTTGGAAGGGGTGTGTCGCATGCCGAGTTGCCTTAATTTATTTAGAGAGTGAATAAACTCATGAAACAAAGAAGTATCGTAATGTAATCCCTTGATTTCAACAATGTAACTGTATTCTAAATACCAACTATTTAAATTGTAACTGTAACGGAATACAGTTACTCATAATTTGTATTCTGAATACGTAACGCCAGTACATGTATTCCGTTACTCCCCAACACTATTTATAAGGTATAAAGAACCGTAGTTCGAGTTCAACCAGGACCAGATACACATCGGGCCTTATATTTATGGTAAATTGTGCTTAACACTTATTGTATTGAAAGAACCTTTGCTTGTAAAGCGGAAACTTCTAGGTTATAAAATCTCATAAATGTGGACAGCGAGGCCTAGCCGGCCACCGCACAGATATCTTCAATTGGCATTCCACTCGAACCCGCCTATGGGACAACGGAGGCCCTTAGGCTCTTAAGCCAACGCAATAGCGTCCACTATCCAGGGCAATAATCTTTGCTTTGTGACCGTGAGCCCTTTGGTGCAGCCGCCAAAGCATACGAAGCGCTGTTCTGACTGCCTGAATGGGGTAGATCGCTCTAAATAGACTCTGAGAGCCCTGACAGGGCAGAGTAAATTTATGTCTCTTTCGTCCTCTGGCGAGGGAAGAGCTGAAAGCGAAATGACCTGTGCTCTGAATGGAGTGGAGAGCAAATTAGGAACATACCAGTGCCTTGGCTTAAGGACGACTCTGGAGTCGTTGGGCTCGAATTAAAGGCAGGAAGCGCTTACTGAACGCGCTTGCAAATTGCCTACTCGCTTAATTGATGCGAGTGCTAGCAAGAGAGCAGTTTTGATTGGGTGGTGATGGCGCAGTGGATAAGACACATGCCTGTGGTGTGAGAGACCCGGGTTCGAATCCACTGTGAGACACCAATGTGTCCCTGAGCAAGACACTTAACCCCTAGTTGCTCCAGAGGCGTGCGACCTCTGACATGTATAGTAATTGTAAGTCGCTTTGGATAAAAGCGTCAGCTAAATGAATAAATAAATGAAAATGAAATGATTGAAAGAGGCTTCAGGTCAGCAGACTGAAACGGCTCAAATGGCGCTCTCGCTTCAATGATGGTTTTAAGCATCCTTTCTGGGAGGTACCCGGATACCCGTTGAAGGGCCATACATTGGGGGCCCACAAGTCGGGACGGGGGTGCCAGATCATCCCGTTCGCCTGTGTGAGGAGGTCTCTCTCCTCAGCGGAATCGGCCATGGGGCTGTTTCCAGCAGCTGAGTCAACTCAGAGAACCTCTGTCTTGCCGAAGATGCACCATATGAGCTTGAACCGTTCGCGGGTGAAGTGACCATTCCCCTGGGGGAACTTTGTCTCTGGATAGCTTATCCGCACCCTGGTTCAGAATGCCTGGCACGTGTGCCGCTCTCAGCGAGCGCAGATGGAGCTGAGCCCATATAATGAGGTCTTGGCCATGGTGTGCAGGTTGCTGGACCTGAGTCCACCTTGGCGATTTATATAGGACACCTGTGGACATCCTGTCCTCTGGAGGGGCCCCGAATGAAACGGCTGGTCGGTCCACCACAGAGGGACCAGCACGCTCATCGGGGAACTCCACCGGCAGTGGTGTGAAAGAGGAGTGAGGGATCTTCGGGGCTTTGCCGGGTGGATTACCCGTCACTGTAATCCTCAGGTCACCCAGCCCAGACGGCACTCCAGGCTTCTTCTGGGGAGGTAGCCCAGAAGAAACACCAGAGCGAGGCCTGGGGATGCGGACTCCACCCTCGCGAACGAAGCAGAGTCTTGACCTCAACACAGAGACGGTCATATTCCCGCAACATGACTCATCCACAAGAGCTACCTCAGCGTGCTTAAGCCCAAACACGTGATACAACTCTCGTTACCGTCAGAGGGGGACAGAACCCTACCGCATCCAAAAACACATGGATGGAATGGCATTTTGAAAAAGTTGCAAACTCACCCGTGTTGCCCTTCCATAAAAGGGACCCGTCACTAGTGCCGGAGCACACATGACCGCGGCAACACTAAAATCAGCGAACTGAAATAGTGAAGCACTCACTTTTCCGCCCCCTAACCAGCCATCAACACACACAAACACAGACATTTACTCGCTGTAAAAACAGCAGTTGAGAGCTCAAAGCTCGCGATCACCGCTGCACTCACGCTGTAGAAACCACCAGCACTGGGAGAGTCTTCCAGAAGAACACCGACACACTCGCTCGTTGTAAACCACAGCACTTTTCAGAGACATCAAACGATCGGCTCAGAAGTGAAAGGCAACTGGTGTGTGCATCCACTTCCGTGTTTATACCTGCGCCAAGGGGCGGAGCGTGTGATGCAAATCACGCACACCAATTCCATTCCAAATAAAACTTTCAATAGTACTCGAAGATGACTGGCTCCCTGGCGTGATCCCAATCAGTCGTAGCGTGTGATTGAAAGGGAACTTCTGTTACTTATTGTCACGTTTGGTTTTGAGTTTTGTCCATGTTCTTTTTTTTCCATGTCTTTTATTTTGTAATTCTCATAAGGCTTTTTCGACTTCATACAGCGCTGTGCAGACTGATCGCTGCTGACTTGAAGCAGCGCATGCCGCTTAGAAATTGTGTCCGACTTCAGACAGCGCCGACCCCACATGACTGTGACTTATGACAATGTACCGCAAGAGCGAATCGAGAGTAGCTCTTTTCATGTAGTCGCAATGTAATATTGTGTTGTATGTTTAACAAAATAAAACTGATAAAAAAAGGCAGACCCCACTACATTGATATTTAAATAGTATAGTATCTGAAACGTCTGTGTATTTGAAAAATATTGCATTTATTTAACTTCAGCTGTGGTAAAGTATGCAAACACAGCGTACGCGTCACTACGGGTAGTGTCTGACTGCATGTGTCCATTTTCAGCTCCTCCCGCCAGCATGCGGCAACTCTCGCCGATCGGTTACATCTGGCCGCACACCCATGGGGCCCTATCATACACTCTGTGAAATGCGGCGCCAGGTGCTGGTCTGAAAACGAGGTGTGTTCAGGCGTATTGTTTGCAACTGAAATAGACTGTGCCATTGACCTACTGAAACCTGGTCTAAAGTCAATGGATGGCGGAATATTGTTTTTTGTTATTTAAAGAGCACGTTAGTAATGTGCGCCTATAGGTGGGTCCACAACGCGCGTAAACTCTGCTTATTACACACACAGGGACTCGCAGAAGCACACAAACTAGCCAAATATTAACAATTAAAGGATTATAATGCGAAAGATTAATATTGTGTAAAGAAAAATATGGTGGAATCCAGCTTGTCCCGTAGATGGTCTGCTTTAACCTCGCGCACGAGTAGATCCCTTTCCTCTCTGGAGAAGCGTCTTTCCACTTGCAAATTCCACCATGTAAATAGCGAATCTGCGAGCGCAACTGGCTTTTAAAGGGAATAGGAGATGAGACTATGATTGGTTTATTTCAAGTTATGCCCAAAACAAACCCATTACTCATTAAGAGAATAGGGACAACCCTTTTAGACCATGCGGCGGGTGCGCCGACCATTTTGGATGTGGATTCAGACACGACCGGTGAGTTCTGTTCAGTTATGTAATGTCCAAAAGTTCTAAAATTTGCTTGGTATTTTGTTAACAATACTTAATTGCATAAACTGCATACACAAGAGCAATCAGATTGGGACCTCGTGATTTTTCACGTGTGCAATATGCATCAAACAGAGTTCAGAGACTATCCGCACCATATGCATCAAACAGTGGTCAGAGACTATCCACACCATTACACAACTACCAACAGCTTCATCCATTGATGAGGTGGAGTCATGGATTCCTGCTGCTCTAATTATGACCCTACCATCTGCATGTCTCAGCAGAATTTGAGATTCATCAGACAAGGTGACATTTTTCCAATCTTCCACTATCCACTTGGGTGAACACTGTTGATATGAGTGGAACACAACATGATAACATGGATATATTCAGAATAAAACTTTCTATTTATGCAGTATCGGGAAACATGGGCTAAGATGTATGGGGTACGGTATTTGGAGTATTTTTAAATCACATTAAAAAGCATGTCCAATTAATGTATGCAATATACTGCAATCTAACTTGTCCCCCCAAACACTTAAAATAACCATCAACTATATGTAATTTTGCAGTATCTCACAAATATTACATATAATGTCAGCTGGGTTTATTCATGGTGTTTCTCTCTCTCTCTCTCTCTCTCTCTCTCTCTCTCTGGCCCTGCCTGTCTATTTTCCCACCTGTTCATCGTTGCAATTAGCGGTCGCTGCTTCTCTTTTACACCTGTTCTCTTTTTAGTCTCATTACTTTCTACTTACAGCGTTTGTTCCCGTTCTTCTTTGTCGGATTATTTCATGTGTACGTGAGTCATGCCTGTGTGATATGTTATCTCCATGAAGATTTACCTTTTATTATCTTGTCTAGATTACAGAACTTGTGCTTGTGTGCGTTCTCTGCCTTGTCATTCTGCTGCTTCTGGTGGTCTTCTCTCTGCGACTTTGTGGCAACTTACAGGGACTGTGTTACTGCCATGTGAATTACCAGCTCATACTATTACCAAGACAGGAGTCTTCTGTGTTTTGCTGACCTTCATTCTGTAAAGTACACCAATCTTTGAGTTTATTCCAGTTCTGTGTCAATGCTCGACAGACTGCCTATGTTATTTCTTCATTAAAGACTATTGCAAGAACTTGGCGCCTCTGTTTCTTCTAACATATAAAGTATTAGAAATGATGACCAAATAATTAGTATTGTTTTGTTATGCATCTTATTTTATTTACTAATTAAATTCCCAGTATTTTTTATTTTTTTACTTCCATGCCTATTCTTTAACTAGAGGATTAGAAGCTGGATATGCTTCTGTTGAATAGGATATCTGTATCAAGCAGCTGGTGCAGACAGTTTGCCTCAGCTGAGCAATGGACTGTCACACTAATTTCATCTTGCTGTGCTCTCTTTGACATAAATGCATGCAAGTCACTTTGAGAGTAAATGTAAGTAAAAAATATGGCACACAGAGACACATAAGTGGATGTGTGTATGAAATTGGGGGGAACATTCTGTTTCATCATTTTGCAATCATTATAACACTGTTACTTTTAAATGTTATCTGAACATTCTTAAACAATTATTTTATTTTTATTTTTTTAAAGAAAGAAAGAAAAATTCTTAAAAAGAAAGAAACTTGATACATATCAAGACTTACAATTGGTAGGGTATCAAGTAGGGTACAATGGGTTGGTTTTCACTTTTAGCAATGTTTGCACTATATTTTATTTTTATTATATTTATTGAAAAAGTTATTGTCATTAAAATGTTAATATAAAAATATTTTAAAAAATACATAAACAATTATTTTAAAAAGTAAAGATTCTAAAAGCATTGGAGGAGATTCCATAATATAGATTTACTGTAACATGATTAATATAATATTTTTTTACAAGATGATGGTTTCATTATAAATATGGTTATTATCTCGAAGATGGACACCTAACGACACCTAGGCTTTAGTCCCTAACTTTTTTGGGTTAAAAATGATCCAAAATACATTTTTGAGCAAGTACATGATCAGCCAGTGTTCAAAACGATCTGCTTGCCTTCAAAGCGGTAAGCTTGTAATAATGTTTTTAATTCCAGTAGTACTGGTGGATTTCCACGGGATATTCGAGCATGTCTTTGCATCATTACGTCACATCTGTACACATACAGAAGGAGTCTCGGCTAGTAGGCTATGAGTGTGTGAGGATGTTGGAGGTGGAGATTTACAGCCTTTTCTCACAGCACTTGATATCATTGAACTTTTCAATTTGATGGTGGATCCAGAAAGGTTCAAACGACAATCACCAATGACAACTGGAGATTCACCCGTTGTAAAATGCAAAATACTACGGACTTCGGAGTGGCTACAGAAAGAAAGAGACTGCAACCGGACCCATGCGAAAATAGGATAAATATCGGAAGGGCATTAGATGTAGTCACACAATGCTGATGTCGCTAACCTTAACAATTTGAAAAGAAGTATAATTTTGATGGTTTGACGTGATATAAGCGATCGTTAGATTTAATCAGTGTGATTTACTGCAATGCTTTTTTCCCTTAGTTGGTCAGAACAAAAGTGGATGTTACTTGTTCAGATGACATTTTCCGGTGAAAATGATTTTGTTGGTAATACTTCCAAAAATAATAATCTGTGATGCCGAATGACAGTATCCACACCAGCGCCGTGACTGACAGCCGCACATTCTCCTCAAAACATTGGATTCATCCGTGCTGTGCCGTGCCGAGGCACAACCCACGTAAAGTTGATGAATCCGCGAATAACTACAATTGCAGATTTGGAACAGAGATGGCGACAAAGAGGAAAAACTATGGACTGCAGCTTTAATATATGATATTTACCATCTGAATCTAACCATGTCAAGTCAATAAATGAAAAAGTCCACTGAGAGAAATGAACTGCTTCCTTAGGTCAGAAGTATGGAAAATGTACTTTCAGTCACAATGTGTTAAATCCATTGGGTTATTCTTAGGAACCTGTGCATCTGGTGGGTTTGCTGCCAAAAAGTTTTTATTTGTTTTTTTGTTGTTGTTTTGTTTCATCTGACCACAGAAGCACGTCCCATTTTAAGTTCCAGTCGTGTCTGAATATGCTGAGTTTTTGGATGAGTGAGGAGGATTTTTCTTGAAACCCTCCCGAAAAAACTTGGTGTCATGTAGGTTTGAGATATATATATATATATATATATATATATATATATATATATATATATATATATATATATATATATATATATATATATATATATTAAAGGTTTTCTGACCTCAAGACTCAACTAATCTCTGCAATTCTCCATCTGTGATCCTTGAAGAGTCTATGTCCACACAAATTCTCCTCCTCGCCGTGCATTAAGACAATATAGACACATGTCCTTTTCCAGGCAGATTCATAACATCTTTAGTTGGAACTTCTTAATTATTGCTGACGCTGTGTTTATGTACATACTTTTATGTGTTTATGCTGTTATGTTGCCCTGTATCCTTCAGTGCAACTGGCTATTCTTATCTAACTGCGTATATTCACAGTTGTTTTCGCTAAGGCCACTGACGCTGTGTTTATGTTCATACTGATGTAGTTATGCTGTTATGCTGCATTATGCTGTTATTCTTACAGTGCAACTGGCTATTCTGATCTAACTGCGCGCGCCTTCTACCAGGCGCCTCTGCGCTCTGAGATGACAAATTTTTTTACAAAATGGTGCCAGCTGGATATAGATTGGACCCGGGGATCGTTCCGTGTCAGATGTTTTGCGCTTTCTACAGCATGGAATGTATAGTGGGACTTTGCCATTCACGCTATGGCTGCTATTGCTGCTGTTAGTTCCCCGGTTGATGGGCAGACACTCTGTGATCAGATTTGTCAGGGGAGCGAGGAGATTGTGTCCTTCACGGCCGCCCTCCGTGCCGCCGTGGGATCTAATGTTGTTTTATAAACAAAGTTCGGGAGGAGTACGTTCAAATAATCATTCCAATCAACTTGTCATCAAACAATTACCATGTCTATCCTATCAGCACGAGAGGAAGCATAGAAATTCACTCTGTCAACTCACCTAACATTCCTTGACAGTTTTCAGCATCCCTCCACCACCCCGACTCCTCACTCTTGGCTTATTCTTTCACAGCCAGGAATACGGAGGGAGTACTCTGGGTTCGGGCCGAATAGCCCTCTCCTCAGACAACACGCCAAATACCCATTTATTCTATCTGAATTATTTGTAAGTGTGAACTCGTGAAACTCTGTTTTTGAGCTCTATCTCTACCACAGTTCGAGCCACTGACTTTGTTTGCGGTTAAGGAGCTTTCCCAGAAGACGGCCTTACTTGCTCTCGCCTCAGCGCATTGGAGACTTACACGCGTTCTCGGTGAACGACGATTGCATTTGTTTCGGACCTGGTGACTGCAGCGTCACTCTCCGGCCGAGACCAGGCTACGCTCCGAAGTCACTCAATACACCGGTTAGAGCACAGCTTGTTTCACTGCCCGCCTTATCTGCTGAGCCGTCAGCGTCACGCTCAGAGCGCTGTTTGCCCGGTCAGGGCTTTGCAGACGTATGTGGATGACGCCTTTCGTCAGGCGGACCAGCTGTTCGTGTGCTTTGGTGGTTGTAATAAGGGACTTTCTTACTGGATTGTGGACGCAATTGCATTGGCTTGCTTGGATTGCTTCCTCGTGGGCCTGGGCTAGAGGTATGTCTATTCAGGAATTATGTCTTGCTGCTGGCTGGTCTTCCCAGAACACTTTCACCAGGTTTTACAAGCTGGATGTACCCTCTGTAGCGTCACAAGTGCTTTTGGTGAGTTGAGTTTTACTGAAAATGTATTATCTGTTAACCAGCTATGCAGCAGTTACCTTAGCTGCTAACTCTGTGTTATGGTTAATAAAGCTGATGCAGCTATCAACGCAATCGCCGTCGACACTGCATTTAACTCTCATGCTTGAGTGCTTATTGTATTGTCTGCCTTCGATGCAGCCTTCAGTTTCATTGCTTTGAGACAAGCTTTTGGTCAGAACAGGCATTTCATTGGTCTAGTTCTTCCTATCAGATGAGAGTACTCTTAGCGACGCGGCTATTGCCTAGAACTGTCTTGCTACGTGTGAAGGTGTGTTTTTTTCAGCATTCAGGGCTTATCTCCCTGCTCTCATGGCAGGATTTAATACAGTTCCCATATACGTCACGCTGACGTAATGTTGAAGTTACCGCCTCGAAAGGGAATGTCTCCAGTTATTATCGTGACCTCTGTTCCCTGAGAGGCGGGAACGAGACATTACGTTAGCCGCCGTGCTCGCTGTTTGTTCAGCTGTGCTAGCGTTCAGTCGTGATTCTGTCGTAATTGTCGCGCCCATGCGTTTATTACTGCCCGCGAAACTGTCAGTATTTGCATGCTTCGCGTCAATTGGCCAGCTGTCCACAGCTGCTGTTAGCCCATAAGACTTCAGTGAAAGTGGAGAAGGGAGGAGTTCCCATGTACGTCACGCTGACGTAATGTTGAAGTTACCGCCTCTCAGGGAACCGAGGTTACGATAGTAACCGGAGACGTTTTATAAATCAGTTTGGGAAATCTCTTTGAAAGCTACTTGAAAAAGCAATAATTTTAGCCTTTCCATGTTTAGTGGTGCATAAATTACACACTTCACCTTTAAGTGGGGTATTATATGCATAAGAAAATCAAAAAAAGAAGAAGAAGAGAAATTCAATTACCTTCTGTAAACATTTGGGATTATCCAAATTGAATTCTTTCTCTTAAACAAACGTAATTGTTATGCAGGAGATGAAATTGAGCATTTAATAAGCCTCTGAATGTCTTCTAAGACAAAAAGGGAAATCATGAAACAATGTTTTTTATATATATGTATTAAAACAATAAAACCCCAAAAGCACCCCAGACTTTCATGATTCATTTTAATGGTTTGTTTTAGTCATATCATCATGGTTATCAGCTGCAACTTACTCCAGTCATCTACATAAAGACCAGCACTTGCAGAAAAATACTTGAATCTAAACCCAGAGGTTTTAAAGAACCAAATGAATCCTCATTATCTTTATGGTGCAGTGCAACAACCTGCAGTGCTCCCCGGATTTAGAGAGGACCAGAATTTTTTTACCGCATCCAACAATTCAAAGATGTTAACCCAAGGTCAGGTAGTTCTCTGTATGAATATTCTGAGCTATGGTCTATAACACTTGTTGTTATATTAATTACAGTGTTTGGAAAGTAAATAACTAAAAGGTAAGCTATTACGGTTACTAAATTTTTCAGTAGTGTAACAGTTGCTTGGCAGCTAACAAAAATGTGTTTTAAGAACATTTTGCTAATGTTCCCATGAAGTTATACAAATGTTAATTTTCAAGGTTCTCTGAACATTCAAAATGTCCAGGTTTTAAAATGTTTTATAAACACATTTTCTTGGTGATTCAAACATTAAGGATACATTCCAATTATCAGTCTTCATACTGCTTTTGAATGTTTTCTGAACATTCTGAAACAAGTAGTAACATTTAAGAACATTCAAATAAAACATTTCAGAAAAAAATTATCCAATGAACAAGGTATACATATATTTTTGTGCTAACATTTTGAGAACATTATTAAGACCAGATAACTTTGAACGAATGTTTTATTAACTGAACTCGTTAGTATTTTTAGATTTTTTTTTTCAGGGACAAGCTAATTTCCTGGCTTTTAACAACTATATAGTTTGTTGTTTTGCAAGTCAGTTAAGTAGACCTTCGCAGCCAGAATACTGTAAGCTGCAATGAGGGCCAGATTTATGTTTATTAAAACCGTAGTTTTGAATGAAGGTGAACTACTTTAAATTATTTTGCAGTAGCTACCACAACGGTGCTCAAAAATCACCTTGTTCTCTATACAGCTGCCATTCTCTACATCTAAGACACCTAATTTCAAAGGACTGCTTGAATAAACAATAATTAACATTTATGGAAATCAGAGAAATTGACTGGCGTGTAACTTATTATGCAAACAACGTGAGTAACCTTGTAGCTATGGGATCCAAGGTTGTGAAAACTGTTGGTTTCATGTGTTTTACAGCAGTGCTACCGAAAACATCAATGTTATTGAATAAAATGGACTCAGTATGATACACAATGTCCTTTTTGGATTTCGAATGGGTATTAGCAGAAAAGATGTGTCAGCTGATCTTATTTTTATGACCAGAGGATTCTTATGTTCTCAGCCTGGTTTATTATTTTTGTATTGTTCATTGTTGTTGTGCTTTAAAACCTGAAAATTAACTTTCAGTCTGCCTTAGTGGTATTATGGCACATAGCAGCTGTGTATGACCTCAATAAAACAAAGATCCAGGTAACGTGAGTAGAATTTCCTGCATGCTACCACGTGCCAACAGATGTTTGATCTACTGGAATCCATTTTTCAAATTAGAAGCTCTCCTCATCACATAATTAGCTGGGAGACCATGCCAGGTCAATATCACAGTAGTGGAGTGAAAGTCCATCTCATTTGCCTCACCCGTAATATGGCTTTTTGGCAAGCATGCTGAATTTTGCTTTGCTGGTTCTTTTGACCAGTTTTAGTATTTAAAAATCCGTTGTGATTTATTTATGGACAATAAATATGAATTGAAGTGCCACTTGTATATATTTGTCACCTGTCCCATAAAGGTGTATCATCCATTGGGATTGATGGTTGCTGTAAATGACGTGGCCCCTACAGTGAGTCGTTTGAGATGTTGAGGCTTGTGATAGTTAGTGGACTGGAGCTGGGGCTCTAGTGATGAGGTTATCAAAGAGGTCACTGGCCCCGTTTGACAGAGACACTGATGGATTTTCCCTTGGCTCTGTTCCTGCCATTTCCATTCTTTTCACACACACACTCCCATAAATCATTATCATTTCCTCTGTTCCCCCTCTTGAGTCTCAAATAACACTTTTAAAGTCCCCCTGTGGTGAAAATAAAGTTTTTTTTATGTTGTTTAAATGACTATGTGGTGTTTTTAAAATGCTTTAAAACAAATGTGCAAACACCATTGCTGAGTATTTTCTCCTTAAAGTTCAAAAGTTCTCCTCAAACATTCAAATGACCTTTCACGTAGTGTGTAATAAGTGAAAGAAAACATCCTGCAAAATTTTAAATCTGAAAGTGCACCATAAATATTTGTCTTTAAAATGATTGTCTTTCAAAAGTAAGAGTCGACTCTGAGTCAATGAAATGAATTGTTTTTCAAACGAGTCATAAGCTGTTTCGTTGTGACGTCAATACGAAACTTTAGCATATTGCCCGCCCACGCGTATTGCGTGCGCAGACACCAGGGAAAACTTGAACCCTTTCAAACCAGCAGCTGATCCTGTGGATACTGGAGAGCATCATGTCGAGGAGACGCTGTGCTCTACAATGTGAAGGTAAAGCCAGTATTTTTTCCACTGCCCAAAGACGAGCATGTGAAGAATCTGTGGTTAAAATTCATCTTTACCACGATACCACAGTAGTTTAATGCTAAAACTTTTCTGTGTTCCCTTTATTTTACTAACGACTGCTTCTCAAATCTTGGAGTTTAATGCAGGATTCTCAATCCGCTTGCTCTTGAAAGATGGTGCTCAAAATACTTAGTTTTGAGTTTTATATTGTGTAGGTCTCCTGCTAACTGGTAACTCACACTATTACTGTCTTACTGAAATACTTCTGCTGATCAGTTGTGGGCCACTATTACCTAAAACTGTGTCTATTAATGCAGATTGTCTGTCATTCTCACTACTTTGAGGAAAGATTAAGCATGGAGCAAAATTTCTTTTACCAACGTTTATGTTACATCAATCATTCACGATAGAGCTTGGCTAATGTATGCACTGCTATTGATAAAGTTTCCACATGTTCCCCGCAATAAATTAGAAAAATACATCGGTAAATAAGTACAAGTCAAATAATCGGTTTGTTGATGGACATGCACTTTTTAATTCTGATGGTGAGGAATTACAGTTGCAACATCTCGTAATGTACGTTACCTCAAACTGAGTAGCGTATCACTGAGAAACGTCCTGCTCGAGTCGTCCTTGCGATGGAGGTTCGGGTTGAATGACTAGTTCTTCCAATGTTTCATCATCGGACTCGCGCTCGGATTGGTATGGTATGGTAAAACCGGCATCATTGTTCGTTACCATGTTTAGTTTATGGTGTAGGAAGCCCCAGGACAGCTGACGTTTTTGTTTTCGACATGCGCGATGTACGTGGTAAACCAATCACAACAGACTGAACTGTCTGGCCAATCAGAGCAGAGTAGCTTGCGGAAAGGAGGGATTTAGAGAGATTGATTCATCTGACGAGTCGTTTGAGAATCATTGAAAATGTGGTGATGTGCAAATGTATATAATCCGAAAACCAGTCAGTATCTGGTGTGACCATCATTTGCCTCACTCAGTGCAACATTTCTCCTTTGCATAGAGTTGATCAGGTTGTTGATTGTGGCCTGTGGTCCACACATCTTCAATGGCTGTGTGAAGTTTCTGGATATTGGCAGGATCTGGAACATGCTGTCGTATACGCCGATCCAGAGCATCCCAAACATGCTCAATGGGTGACATGTCCGGTGAGTATGCTGGCCATAAAGGAACTTGGATGTTTTCAGCTTCCAGGAATTTTGTACAGATCCTTGCAACATGGGGCCGTGCATTATCATGCTGCAACGTGAGGTGATGGTCGTGGAGAATGGCACAACAATGGGCCTCAGGATCTCGTCACGGTATCTCTGTGCATTCAAAATGCCATCAATAAAATGCACCTGTGTTCGTTGTCCATAACATACGCCTGCCCATACCGAAACCCCACCGCCATCATGGGCCTCTCGATCCACAATGTTGACATCAGCAAGCCGCTCACCCACACAACGCCATACACGCTGTCTGCCATCTGCCCTGTACAGTGAAAACCGGGATTCATCCGTGAAGAGAACATCTCTCCAAAGTGCCAGACACCAACGAATGTGAGCATTTGCCCACGCAAGTCGGTTATGATGGCGAACTGCAGTCAGGTCGAGACCCCGATGAGGACGACGAGAATGCAGATGAGCTTCTCTGAGACGGTTTCTGACAGTTTGTGCAGAAATTCTTTGGTTATGCAAACCGATTGTTGCAGCAGGTGTCCGGGTGCATGGTCTCAGACGATCTTGGAGGTGAAGATGCTGGATGTGGAGGTCCTGGGCTGGTGTAGTTACACTGTTTTGAGGTGGGTTGGATGTACTGCCAAATTCTCTTTGGAGAGTGCTTACGGTAGAGAAATGAACATTCAATTCACGAGCAACAGCTCTGGTGGACATTCCTCCAGTCAGCATACCAATTGCACGCTCCCTCAAAACTTGCGATATCTGTGGCATTATGCTGTGCACATTTTAGAGTGGCCTTTTATTGTGGCCAGCCTAAGGCACACCTGTGCAATAATAATGCTGTCTAATCAGCATCTTGATGTGTCACACCTGTGAGGTGGATGGATTATCTCCAGAATTGTGAACAATATTTGAGAGAAATAGGCCTTTTATGTACATTAAAAAAGTCTTAGAACTTTGAGTTCAGATCAAGAAAAATGGGGGCAAAAACAAAAGTGTTGTGTTTATAATTTTGTTCAGTGTATATTATTTTTGTATAAAAATTTGTTAGAATTATCGGTAACACTTTATTTGAAGGGGTGTGCATAAGACTGACATGACACTGTCATAAACATGACATAACACCTGTCATGAACATGAAGGAGTCTTTATGAATGTTTATGACTGTTGTCATTAAGGGCCCTATCTTGCACTCAGCGCAATTGACTTTGTACACTGACGCATGTATCATTCCTATTTTGCACCCACGCAAAGTGGACTTTTCCCTCCACAGACGCACGTCGGTAAACTAGGAAATTAACTTGCGCTCCCTGGGCGGGTCGGCGCAAAAAAAGAGGCGTGTTTCGGCGCAAACATTCCCTGGTGCTATTTTGCAGTTCCAGAAAACAATTGCGCCACTGACCAGAAAAAACCTAGTCAAAAGTCAGTGGCGCATTGCGCGTTGTTCATAATGCTATTTTAAGCGCGCATGCTTGGCCATAATGTAGCGGGTGCACAACGCGCATACACTTTGATTCTCTCATCAACACAGATGCAGCAGTTTTTATTTTTGCAGATCATACATTATAACAAGGAAAAATATTAACACATGAGGGAAATCATTGTGGTGTCCATGAAGATGTAAGAAATATGTAGTAAGCCTAAATCTAGCTTACATTTACCCAATTTTTTCAGGCTAATTGTAGTAATGACATGGCTGATGACACCATTTTTGATGCCAGCAACAATGAGTGAAATACGGTTTAATCGAAAACACACAAACACGCTGTGTAATTGAACGAACGATACTGAAACTGCGTTTCAGGTGTTTGGATAGGTCAGGAGGCACTTTACAGTACAGTCCTCAAAAAGTTGTAGCATTCTTTGTGGCATGTTGTGTTTTACACAACATTTCCATAAATCAAGGTTGTGTTGTTGACATAGATGAGGAAACATTAGAGGACTTAAGGAGACGTGATGGTGAACTGCATGTGCCGATTCCACTTAACCCAAATGCCCCAGCAGCAGCACGGGACAGGAGAGCGTATTTGGCAGAAGAGCTGCTGCGTCATCTACAGTATAGTGAGGTAAAGCTAATTAATATCGGTCTAATGTTCGACTACATTTAAAAAATAGAACCATGCATATATTCGTGATTCAGAGAGAACGAGTCCAAAACATCCGACCCGAGAGTGTTTATTTGTGACATTTCTTTATTTACGTTTGTCAAAATGAAAAATCAATATCAAACAGTATATTGATTAAAAAAAAAAATACAAACGGAAAATTAGGTTGAAAAGAACGTCGGTCTCCTCGGCTGTGAACCGCTCCTGGCGCACGCCTGGTAAATCTGCCGTATTAATAACAATCCGCCATGCAACATGCGCACCTGCTCTTAAAGGGTATGTTGGATGACGCTCTGATTGGTTTATTTCACGTTACGCCCAAACCACGCCTATGAATAATGAAGCTACTTCAGACCAACCCCTTTTAGATTTGTGCCAGGCGCAAGAGGCATTTATCCTGCCGGGAAAATAGCAACAGCGCCGAGACCCGCCCACAAAGGTACTTGCGCTTTGCGCTTTGACACTTGCGTTTCAGATCGTGCGCTGGGTGCAAGATAGGGCCCTAAGTGTCATTCGGTAAATTATGACACTTTTAATGCAAAGTTGACATTGTTTAAAATGTCTTTGTTATGACAACTTGACATTAACAAAGACAAAAATGTCTTGATTATGACAACTTGACATTAACAAAGACAGAAATGTCTTTGTTATGACAACTTGACATTAACCAAGAAATCATAACCTGTCAACCTGTCACAACTTTGGCCGTCATGACACCATTATATCTGTGTCATGAATATTTTACTTGTCCTCAAGTAAAGTGGAACACATTGTACTATTTATAAAGATGTCATTAAGGGTTATTACACTGTAAAATGCTTTAAGTTTGATAATTAGACCTGTTATGACATATTTGTGACAGGTTGACAGGTTATGATTTCTTGGTTAATGTCAAGTTGTCATAACAAAGACATTTCTGTCTTTGTTAATGTCAAGTTGTCATAATCAAGACATTTTTGTCTTGGGTAATGTCGAGTTGTCATAACAAAGACATTTTTTGTCTTTGTTAATGTCAAGTTGTCATAACAAAGACATTTTTGTCTTTGTTAATGTCAAGTTGTCATAACAAAGACATTTTAAACAATGTCAACTTTGCATTAAAAGTGTCATAATTTACCGAATGACACTTAATGACAACAGTCATAAACATTCATAAAGACTCCTTCATGTTCATGACAGGTGTTATGTCATGTTTATGACAGTGTCATGTCAGTCTTATGCACACCCCTTCAAATAAAGTGTTACCGAATGATCTAAATATATTTTCATTTTTGCATGATTTTTAATGCACTTATAATAATTCACATACTATATCTGCACATATTATGATCTGAGGAGGGTGAGGTGTCATACTGTGATGAGGAAGATGACAGTGAATCCTGCAGGGAGAAAGTGAGGGTGAAAGTTAAGATGCGATGATGATGAAGATGGATATGATAACTTGATATGATAACTTGATGATTGATTGTTTGGTAGTACTTGTGTTCCACTATGGTACAATGTTGCCTGAGAGCTACAGCTGGATGTTAAATGTTACTTTTTATTAAATAGGAAATTTGTAATACATTAAAAAATGTCTGGTTAAAGAAATTAATGTTTTCAATAAATATATTTATTTTTTTCTATGTGAAAATGTCAAATGTTTCAATTTGTCCATTATGGTACAATGTAAAAACTAACCAAATAAAAAAATAATTAAAATGTTTATTGATATTGTTATAGTGTCCAATTTTAAACAGGAAAAACACCACAAATAATTTCCTTAATGATATCATATTGATATCTTAATGAACCCATACCATAGAGGGTTAAGTAGCTCATATGTAAAGAGTTAGATCATTTTTTTGTATTTGTACAAAGCCTAACTGATGTATTTTAAAAACGTGACCTATTTGTATCTATTTTGATGAGTATTGTGGTATGTATTTTTTTCTACCACAGATCCATGGGGTCTACTTGAAGCCTTCTGTTTATCATGAAGTATTATTTATTTTGGTGATTGGTATCGGCCAATGCTGCTTACAGTGATCGGCCCCAAAAGAACCCCTATTGTTAATAAATAGAAGCTTAATGTAAAGTGTTAGCATTATCATTAGTTATATTAGTTTCATCTACATTGCTTTGTTTTTGACTAATTTATTTGTATTTTGTGTTGTCTTAAATTTTCTCTCAAACTAACCCTTAAAGGGGTCATGACATGAGAAACCAAATTTGCCTTGATCTTTTGGTATATAAGAGGTCTTTGTACCATTAAAACCTCCTGCAAGTTTCATAGCTTAAGACATCCTCCCCATTATAAACGAAGCATTTATTTAATCAAGCTCTAAATACAGCTCGTTCTAGATTCTTTGTACAAAGTGACGTCCGGGTACGAAGTGACGTACCAGTCGTTTGCATATGACCGTCTCCAGCAAAAGACGACTACGCCTCATTTCACATCGTTGTCACGCGCACGTGTTCAGTCGACGTGCAGCGAGTGGGTCTGTTTACAAGGTTGCGATGCCACGCAGATGTGCTGTTCCTGGCTGTGGACAAACTACATGTTTGAATACACTGCCTAAAGATCCAGATATCAGGGAAAAATGGATGCAATTAATTTTTTTGTGGACGTCCCATTCACGGCAGTGATTAGTTAAGCGTGTGTTCTCTGAATTTACGATGCTGTACGCAGTACGATGCTGGCTTTGCCAGAAAACTTTTGCTTACGGATCAGGCCTTGCCCACTATTCTGGGCCCAACAACGACGACGCAAACTGTAAGTACTGTATGTATTTAATCTTAAAACTTTTTAAAACGTTAATTCCAGTTTCATTCATTATCATCGTGTCACATAGTTTACTTGCATATTGTTTTCAGAGTCTGTCATGTTCAGGCCCCGTATTTAAAGATGTAGGCTGTCAAACTGACCGTATAAAAATAGTTTCAAACTTTCCATGTGGACATGGGCTGATCCATTTGCAGTTGTTGTGGTGATGGTTCATTTCCTTCCGATTCCTCATCTGATTCTGGCTCAAACATATATGGTTGTATCATTGCAATTGCCATTGCCTCACACGCAGCAACTATTGTAAGCAGTTCCGCAGAATCCGCACATGTTCTGACTAGAGGGCGTTAATAATTTATGCATAAGCACTGACGTTAGCCAATCATAACAGTGGGCGTTAACACTGAACTCTTAAAGGGGAAACACCTCCAAAACAGACTGTTTGAGAGGTTGAGAACAGGGTCGGAAAAGGTCATAAATCACTAAACTTTAAAAGTAAAAAAAAAAAAAAAAAAAAAAAACCAATACTATAGTTGCACCTAAGGGAACATAATAAAACAAAACAAAAAAAAACATGTCATGATTTTCATAATTTTCATCGTTTTAGATTTGGAGATTCCTCTTTCATTATAAATCTTGCCAAACAAGCTATTATTTTCCCTTTGCAAAGCTTTTGTGTGGCATAATTACTCAGACTAAAATAAATCAAGTCAGTTTCACCTCACCCTGGATTTAGATGGGGAAAAATGTGCTGTACATCTTAGTTTGACGTCGACAAAACAAAATGCGTAAGCAAACACCCTAATCAATGGAAAGGGCTTTGGCATCATTTACATCATCATAAATCACAGCCTACCCCCCGATCAGGAAGCCAGACATGTTCATCAAGCATTTGCTGCATCCGTATTGATGCAAAATGACAGTCAAAACAAATTAAACAGGCTGGGGTGCTGCAGCGAGAATTTTCAGGGTTGTGGGCATTAAAACATAAATTCAATATAAATACAGAGACTTTCACATTTCGTCTCACAACAGCACGAGATTAGACTTTAAAAAAAAAAAAAAAAAAGAAGGTTTTCTTTTTACCTCTAAATGATTCAGCAATTCTTAGTGTTTCCAGTAAGTACATAGCATATGCAAATAACAACCTGGACAAAACATCATTTAAAAACATTGATTAGTTATTCATTGCCTTTTTTTTCCATTCATGCCATCATGTCAGGTTTTACTTGGGTTTAAAAATCAGTTTTGATTGTGCACTGTAAAAAGTAATAGTTCAGAAAAAAAGGCAACAGGATGATTCGAATTTTTTTAATCTAATCACATTTTTTAAAACAAATTCCAATTAGATTATATACCGTAAATTATCAATTAGCAATATAATACAGATTTTACCATTTCCCACAAGGGGTTTAGATTGCAATAACAACCGGCTGAATGTACATTATCCGAATTACATGGCTGCTTGCCACATGAGTAAATATCTGGACACAAAATATTGATTTGAGTTCAAATAATTTATTAGCTCACTAAATGCAAAGCTTCAGTGAGGAAAAACTGTTCATAGCAAGCAGCTTTGTGACTGACCAATCAGAATAAAGCATTTCATAGAGCTGCGTAATAAAGTGGATGTTTACCAATCAGAACCAAGGACTGGCTCCACTACGCATTTAAAAAAGGATAAGAAAATAGTTTGTTTAATTTTAGATAAAATGTGTATTTTAATATTATCTATCTATAGATGGCACTTTTCAAGGTGCCATGTCCAAGATTTAAATGCCAACACATTCAGAATAACAGCCTAACAAATGAGCTTTTATCCCCAAGAACTACTGCAGCTTGATCATTTACATACAAGTAGAAGCTCATTAGAAGGGTATTGAGTGTTTTCAGCACAGCAAGGCATTTTTTGGGGGGGAGAGTATAGTGTATGTGATCAGCAAATTGTGAAATCCAGAAAAGTAATTTCTGCAGTAATTCTCTTGGGCAAAGCTGAGCAACAGGTTTCTTGTTGTTGTGGCTGGGTTATGTGTAATCATTTGTTCTACAGCACGGGCCACATTCTGTTTTTGTTAACCCTATACTCCACAATGTAGTTTTGATTTTCATAACACTCCAAGCATGATGCATATAAGATGACATTGCAATGGTTAAAAATAAAATAATTACTCTAAATAAACCTAAATAGCATGATAATAATGAGATACCATGCAGAAGATGCACATTTTTTATAAGAATTGCCCTCTGAAAAGGGGAATTGCATAAATGTGTTTGTGCCTAGAAACATGTTTTATTGTTTACACCCATTGTATTCTTAAGTGTTGTTCTTCTTTTTCTGCTCTTGGTCTATGGCAGCGAATACAATTGTTTGAAGGAAAGAAAGTACATTTTGCACACCAGATCTCTCGTAACTCCATTGGATCTTCAAACTGTCAGTAAAACCTCACAACTCCAATCCGCGTTAATCTTGAATGTAGTGCCGCACACATTTTGGAACATCTCTGCTTGTTTGCAATGCAAAGGTACGAAAAAGTGTCAAATGGCACACTTCATATGCACTTTCGGTCTTGTGAAATTACAATAGTTGCCACATGCGCGTGTCTGTTAAGTCCATGAGACCGTAGGGTGTCTCATTTGTCATTTTAGGTTTCAGAAGTGTACTTGCGAGTGCCCCCTTTGCGGTCGATATGCCCCCTCGATGCGCACTTTTGCCGAGCCCGCACTGGTGCGAGCTCTGCAGCAGACTTCTTCCCGAAAGTCAAAGTGGCGGGATGCAGCGTCTCATTCCCTTTGGAAAGGAAACCACATTATGAGATACAATTGGACCCTTATTATTAAAATCTAAACGATTATTATTTAGATTGGTTTGTTTTCAGGAGTACAGAGACAAACTTTTTATCTTCGGAATAATGTGTACAAATGAATCTTTACCAATATATGTCCAGGATTGTGCATTAAGTAAATAGGGTTAACTTCGATTCCATGTTGTTTGATACTTACTTGGGTATTATAAGAATCTTGAAGGATCTTTCTCTTAAACACCCAATGAAATTACAAATTCAAATGCCCTGCTAGAAAACAAAGGGTCGTAAAAGTTTCCCTCCAAAGGAGACTCTTCTTATTGGCTCACAGACCCCCAGAGGGTGTGACATCTAAACGCTTTAAAAATCACTGATCACAAGATCACCTCCCTTAGTCCCTTTTAAAGAATCCTGATGTGAAGATGATGCTGAACTAGGAGTTTTCTAAGGACCCCCAAGCTTCTGCCAGGCTGCGGCCTCGTCTTTCCATTCACCAAAGATCCTCTGACTCACACTGGTTCTACCAAGAAGACTCGGGAAAATAATATCGAAACAATAAACCATTTATTAACAGCCCAGCAAGCAATATATGCAATAGAGTTCTTTGGCGTAGGCCCCGTCCGTAACTCGCGATCCGAGGGTACGGATTCTGCATTTCCTGCCTGAAGATGAAGGCAGGGGCGCAGCCGACCCCCCGTGAGGTATAGGAAGGGACCATCCTGGTGGTGGTGGGGAGGATGGATGGAAGGAAGGAACCATCTTGGTGGTGGGGAGGGTGGAGGTGGATGTAAGCGTCAGCATCTGCGAACTCAGACATGTGTAAGTACCCATCTTTCATACCACAAATATTAGAACGCAATTGGACAGATGAGAAGGTAATGAATGACGTAACAATTGAGTCTTCCCGGCAGAACTTGCGCTAAAGCTTCATTTCTGTCTCATCAAGACCACACCAGCAAAGATCAACTGGAGCCTCAACAAATTGCATCAGGACAGTTTAATTCAAATGGCCGAGACATGCAAGTATCAAACTTAGTCTCATTATTTGATACATTAAGTATCCTTACCCCTTTTTAAGAAAGGCGTGTTAGAACTAAACTGATGGTTTGCTCAGGCTGTTGATCTTCTGAACTTCACACAATGCTATAACTTCATGCTTCCCTGTATTCTGTTTCTCCTCTCTTTCCCTTGGTAAATTGTATGCATGTATGTATGTGTATGTTAGAGTAGTTTAAATGTTTAGTCTAGTTAATAAAGTATTATTCATATCACAAGTAAAGTTGTCTGTGTCTCAAGCTCATATCCGGAGTCACTAATCATTTCGATTTTGACTACTTGCTCTTAGTAGTACTTAATAAGAATGACATTTCCCATGCCCTGGAAATGTACATTTCTATTAATCAATTAATTACCAATATTGAAGGTTCACAGGATGAACTGAGTAATTGGTTGTAATGTTAATGTAGCTACCTCAAGTTAATCCGTTTAACTGATCCAAATATTCATAATCAATTATAACAAGTTATGATTGGTTATTAATATTTCATAGAGATAATTCGCTACACAATGCTGGTCTGAATGCATTGATGCATACTTTGTGTTGGGTGTTAATGAAAGTCAAGTTTCCTTAGGCCTTCAGCACACATTTGTCTTAACCTGTTGGACACGCATTTTAAAGAGACATTGAGTAATAGACACTAGACAGATGGGAGGAACTATCAGGACAAATTGTATTCCCATTGGAAGCCTTGAGTTATGCAGTTGCATTTCAACCTTAATTGATTAGAGACAAGTGCTAGCTTGGCCTTCACATGGGCAAGCCAATACTGTCCAAAAAAAAAAAAAAAGGTTTATTTTCCTTAGATTGACTTGAGGATCAAAATTATGCTGATATTAAGACTTTTTTTTTTCTGAGAATATATATTGAATTAATCTCCTTTTCCCACTGACAAAATGTATTATGAGGGACAGAGATGTTAAATTAATTTATGCATGCGTCATTGAATGAACAACCAATGAAACACGGGGTAAAAAATGATTTCTTGAGAGAATACCTGTTTATTATACTTGGAATCATCTGATTTGATCAAATATAAAGTAATAGCCTACATTGACAGAAGCTACAATATTTATAATTAGTACGTTTTATCTTAAATTTCTGCTATTCAATTTGCTGTTAGCTATATCAGTTAAATCTTGGCTCTTCTCATTTGATGAATTACTACTGCCATGATGAAGAGAACATGTATACAAAAATCTCTTTTAAATGACAATAGAAATGAGGCATGTTTGCACGGAAAGGAATTACTATAAATGTGTAGTCACAATTTTAGCAAAATTACAATAATGTAGCAATGCAACAATCATCGCTCACTTTCGAAGTCACTCTCTAAGCAATCAGTTTTCTGTTGGTCAATGCTGCAAAGTCCCATGACCAACTTATACATGAGCGAAATCTGCATGGGTAACTTTTCCATCCTCGCACAAATTCCACTTAAAAGGACTTTTGCTGAACAACCGTAAATCTAACAGCACCTTAACACATTGATTCCTCTCTACATTTGTTTTTGGACAGAATCATGGGGTCAAGATTTGGCTGGCTAGGATGGACAGTCAGCCCCTGCTGGTAATTACTTCAGAGTAATTAGTCACACGTTTTTTTTGACTCAAGAAATTGGGTCAAAATCTTTGTGCCCAGAAAATTTACCCACGAGGAAAGACGGCAGCATGCAGGTTGAATAAATGGGAATGCTAACAGACATCTTTCTCCAGGGACCTAGACTATGGTGCAATGTGAACCAGACTTCATGCCACAAGACTGGCAGTCTGATAGCAGATGATATTTTGAGTAGCTCTAAAAAAAGTCTACATTACTTTAGACCATGCCATGTCCATAATTTTACCTGTGAGAAGCTTTGCCCTCTTATTTGTCAGTGCCAGGTCCAAGGCTATCCAATGGATTTAATTGGCAAATTCCAGGAGGGAAATATGGGCAGTTGGTGTGAGATTGACCTGGACATGAGAGGGGGGTTGGGAGTAAAGTCATTATCTCAACCACCCGTCCAGGTCTCACTGATGATTTGCAGCAACTGGGAACGATAGAAGCACAACAGCATCCAGCAGGTATTATCTGAACTGGTGGGTGAGAGATCCTTTCTCTTTCACAACGTATGTCAGCCGTATATTCTGACAGGCTAATCTCAGTAGATGGGGAAGGCTGCTTTCAAAGGCAGATGGGAATCTTGGCTGGCGGCCAGGAATATTCCTTCTATTTTGATACAAATGTCCATGTATGGTGATGAGGCACGCTACCTGATGGTTGAGAATTCCCTTTTGGAATCAGATGGAATAGCTTATCTGATTGAATATTCATGTACATGTCATCCATTACATTAAATAGACAACCCAATTGGGTTTTAGAAAACAATTTGTGCAACATTAATGCATTAGCCTTTGATGCATGAGTTGAGATTTAAAATGTACACTGTTGTAAGGAAAAAGGACAAGGACAATTGTAACGTTTTTATTTTCAATCATAGCTTAAAGACTACAAGCCATATATTGATGCAAGAAACATGTGCCAACAGTCCAATTTTCAATGTAAAAGACTTAATTCAATCATAATTTTAAATTAATATAAGGACAGGCATCTCCGATCTGTGAGCTACAAGCATGGAATACAGCATTAATTAATTATGCAGTTATATGCAATAAGCTTATTGTTTTGTTGTCTACAGACTTTGTATTGCTGTTGTTATTTATTTATTTATTTATTGGTCGTGTGCCCGCCTTTTTAGTTGATAATGTTTGTGTGTTAAGGTTGACGTGTTTATACAGAAACATTTAAAGATGTATTTGATGATGAGCTCACCCATTTGCCGAGCTCTAGCGTGAATGGCTGATGTAACAAACGTTGGTAAAACAAATCTTGATCCATCCTTTATCTTTACTCAAAGTAGTAAAAGCAATTTAATTAATACATTAATAGACAGTTTTAGGTAATAGTGGCCTTAACTCTTTCCCTGCCACTGATGAGTTTTAATGCCTATCCCGGTTTACACTGTGAAGACTTCTTTTAAAAGACTAAAATTTCTTTTAAAATCATCTTTTAATATAATTTCATAATTTAATATTATGTATCTGTATTATTATTCTTTATTAGTATTCATAATCAGTTGCATTATCTTATGAAGTTTAAAATGCATGAGTTAGACTATAGATTGCATGGACACGTGTTTTGGGATCATATTTTAGACACAGAGAGGGGAGCTGGGAGAGTTATAGAGGTATGTGTGCAATGCAACGTTCACTGAGCAGAGATGTTCCACTGATGATGATACTTCAAATGTGTACAGTTGGCATATTCTTTACAAGGAAAGGAATGTTTTGGAATGTCACTGATGCAAATGTACCACAAATGTATACACAGTTAATTTGGAAGGTGCCATGTGTAAGCATTTTAAACTTAACATAAGCAACATGTTTTTCTACCTTACAAGGAAGTTGTAACTAAGTTCCTCACTGGTGTATATAAGCTAAATCCTTACTGTACTGACAGAGAAACATAAAGGCATGATGGGGTGAGAGGAAGGAGAAACAGAGGCATGAGAGGTGAGGGAGGAGAAACAAAATACACAAATGCAACATCTTCTCAAGTTTCTCTCCTATGCTGACACATGTATAAAAATAATAAATAAGAGACCTCTTGGCAAATTAACTGGTGTAGCTTCCGTGATTCAACAATAACGGGGAAATCATGATTTTCAAATCTAAACACCGTTATATGGTAAGGGACACTGTTAGGCCTCTTCTGAAATACAGTCTCCGGAGTCATCTCCGGATCCAAAAACAAGCGAAGAAGACCTGCGTAAATAATTCAACAGTATATAAATAAGAACTGCTTGCGTTACGAAAATGGATATTTTGACCCAGGAAGAGGAACAGGCCTGTGCAAGCTTTAGGGGTGTTGATGGACTTGATCTACTCAGTATATGTTTTGATCCTCGTTCTGAATCCAATCCAGACGTAGTCTTTGATAAAATAAGATTTTCTCAGTTTTTTTGTTCAAATGTTGCTTTTATTATGAAACTTACCCATGTTCAAGTGTTTATTAAAAAAAACTATTAAATGATGCTAGAATAAATAGAGATGTTGTTGTTGTTTAAAAGCAGAGGCTCTGTTCTTTCTTTTGATACATTGTTGATATATTGAATAAAAAAAAATGACCATAAATGCTGGCTGGCTACAGAAAACGATGGCAGTGAAATAGTTGATATTTCCATAGAACAGTGACACACCATTGCTCCCTTTAAAACTCTTTGTTCAGACAGCTTTCCCAGGCTAGCTGGGACAACATTTTGGTGAATACTGCTGGGTTTTTTTTCACAATTCACAGTAATTCACAATTCGCAGTATCTGTAAGTCAAAAAGCCCTGTTTGCTTGATAAAATCTTTTTTAACAGTGTAACTTTTGACATAAAAAAAAAATCGAAGTAAACTTGTCACACTTATTGTTTGAGTCAACCACTGTCATCCGGCCGTCGCTATTTTTTTCTGAAGAGGTACGCTCAAAACATTGAATTTGTTTACATTAAAAGGCAAAAGAACCACAAGCCCTTAAAATCGGAACTGTACGCAGGACAGTATAATTGATTGGGTAGAGGGAGCTATCCCAGACTTGCAAATTCTCATGTACTGCCACAATCTCCACTTGGCTTACTTGTATAACAAGTTTGCTCTGTTTGTTTACAATGCAAAAACACTCTGCTGTCAGTTGTCCACGGAAAACTATCCATCAAAGGCGGCTGCTGGCGGTCGGACTCTTGGAATGAGCTGTCTTCCTAAACAGCAGTAGTTCAGGACTGATCATTTACAGCAGAGCACACCTCTATCTCCACAGTATAAGGCCAAATATTATGTTGGCACAAATGGAGACAGAGATTGGATGTTTAAGTTTTTGAATATATAAATTTACATTTACCGTTTTTACTGTTATCTCATTAGTATTCATAAGTATTTGTAGGTGAAGTGTAGTTATGCACATACCTTTTTTTTAATGTAGCTATCAATTAATGGATAATCCCTTTTACAACTCGTAGAGATGTACAAATGAATCCTTTAAGGTATATTTTAGAATTTATTATATACAATAATACATACATATTAAATGTATAATTATAAATAATATAAATTTTATGTAACAAAGTTTGTTTGACGAAAGACGATTCTTTCGTCATAGCTGAGCCTCCATCGCAATCCGCCTCTCCAAGGAATAATTCTTCTCCAACCACCAACATCATCGAGCCTCCGTCCTCAAATCGGGGACACCGGCTCACACGGTCCTCTCCACGCTCGCCATGACGCCGAGGTCTGCCCTCACCATCGCCGCCAAGAAATTCATCTTCCTCTTCATCCACCTCCACTCCGGTCCATCCAACCATCCCTGACATAGGGAAATTGACTGTTAAAGGGCTGAGACAAACCCTAATTAATTCTAATTCTAATTCAGCAAGGATTTGGGCTCTTTATTGTCCTTGTTTCCCCCATCAGAGTCCAATCGCCAGGTGGACTGCGGCGATATATCCGTTACCTTAAATAACAACACGCAGGTTTCATCATGCACATTGTCATTGGCTGAATTTTGTATTGCCGTCAACTGCTATACCGAAATGATATGTTCTGCTTTACCCCATAGACGGCACAAGCTGAATTATTATCTTTCCATCATAGCGGAGCTCGCGCTGTCCTACGGGTGTAGCCATTTTTACACGTACCACAAACTGTTTTCTGCTAAATGCGCCGTATATCTCTCAATGGAATCAGTGTCCTTATTGGGGAGCTTTGGGGATACTGATCTTCATAACAGAGTTATATAACTCAGTAACAGAGCAATACTGAGTTTTTCTCGGGTGCCGAAACATTTCATGTGCAGTTTGCAGATCCGTCAACCATGCCACCACGGCATGCCCTCAAATTAACCCCTCAATTCCTCCCTGCCCAGAAAAGAACCCGATTAAATCTACCAGCTATGTTCCGCGACCCGCCAGAGAGGATCACTCTTTCGGTAGAGATTTTCCAAGCAGAGCCTCACATGTTGCATCTAACAGGCAAGTATGCAATAATTTCAACGATGGGAAATGCCCAAGACAACGCTGTCTCTTTCTCCACATCTGTAACTACTGCGGAGGTGCACATGCCCACGCTGTATGTCCAGTGCAGAAGTCTGTAAATAAAAGTGCAAAAAACTATCTCTCGACTCCAGTTATTCACAGTATAGCCGACGAATGATCTCATCACCCCGACGTTAACTTTACAAATGATCTGCTGTCTGGTCTCAAACCCGGCGTAGAAAGTCAGCCCACTCAAAACCTCATCTGCGATAATCTCAATCCTGAAGTAGTAGACGAATTTATCAAAAAATAAATTGAATCAGGTTTTATGATCGGCCCCTTCGAATCACCCCCGTTTGATAAATTTCGTATTAGCCCCATAGGCGTGGCTACCAGAACATTTTCATGGAAAAAGCGCATGATAATTGATCTCTCAGGCAAGTAGACATCACTTTGGCTTTCAAAGTAATGCCAATCCACCCAGATTCATGGTATTTATTCAGCGTGCACTGGCGGAAAAAGTTTTATTTCGCTGTGCGTTTAACATCCGGCTGCAAAAGCAGCCCCAACATTTTTGACACCCTATCCGAAGCCATATGTTCGATTCTATCCAATAATTACACAATTCCTTACCTTCTCCATTTGCTCAATGATTTCTTAATCATTTCACCACATGACGCCATCCCTGTGGCACACCTCCTCACGGTGCAAAAAGTTTTCGCAGAGCTAGGGATCCCATTAGCTCAGGAGAAAACAATGGGTCCAACTATGTCCATCGAGTTTCTGGGCATCAAATTTGACTCAGGCTTCACTGCCTAAGGAAAAAATCAATAGAATAATTTTGATTGCGTCCAATTTCATAGACTGCCCTACTTGTTCCAAACGCAAACTCCTCTCGCTGCTTGGCCACCTAAACTATGCTATGCGCATAATTCCACAAGGCCGCCCTTTCATCGCGCATCTCCTCGCACACTCGCGTCATCCGTTCACGGATGACCATCCATTTGCCGAGCTCTAGCGTGAATGGCTGATGTAACAAACGTTGGTAAAACAAATCTTAATCCATCCTTTATCTTTACTCAAAGTAGTGTAATGACTCAGGGGTGGATCTGATTACGGGGAATTTGCATATCATAATTCATAATTCATAATTAATAATTATTCATACAGGTTTGTATCAGATCAGTCTTACATGTTAATACATCTCCCGATAAGGGATGATACGTTACTTTACCTGCATACAAGACTGCATGCTTGCATGTGTATGGCAGCCAACCGCAAGTTGATTGCGATTAGCTACACAGATCACGTTTTACAAATAGGTAACATTAATTAGCTCAATTAATTTATAGAGTTTAGGAAAATCAATTCTGTGGCCACAAGAATTAGTCTTCCCGCCCTATAAACCCATACTCTTTAAAGTATCTTTAATTTGTAAAGCTCGTAGCTTTTGGATAGGCATTTCAGGGACCCGAAGTATGAGCAGACAGTCAATCCATCAAATGAGTATCATGAAATTTAATAAGAAATAACTAGCCTATGCATTTACTAAAATTACATGGGATATATGTATTTACAAACATAATAAACAATGAAACACACAAACGTTACAAACATAATAAACGACAAAACACAATAAGGCATCGATGAACGAGAAATGCATAGAGACAGAGAGAGAATTTTTAGCAAGGTGCAGTTATGCACGAGGGAGTTTTATAAAGACCCGAAGATCTTACTAAATAGCAAATTCGCATAGACAAGGGACTTTGAGAGACAACAAGACTTCAACACATCTTAAAAGCGTGATCAAACACGGGTACTTGCACAGGTAGGTAAACTCTTTGCATGGCTGGTGAAGAAGCCTGGGTGTGTCTCTCGGCCCTGCGCATCATGCGGTCACCTGCGCGCGTTTCTCCTTCAAAGCGAGCGCGCGCTCGTTTAAATGTCTCTTGTTAGATGGATTTGCTGAAAAGACATGTTCCGCGCTGTTCTTTTCGATCGTCGATTGGAATTACACGGAGACTTATCTAAGACTGAAAAACATAACCTAAACTAGAAGCAAAACAAAAGAAAGAGATCCCCAAAGGGATCTCCCGAAGAAATCACATTCTGGCGAGAGTGAGATAGTAAGACAAGAGAGAGAGAGAGAGGGAGAGAGAGAGAGAGAGAGCACATTGGAAATCTTCACCCAGACAATAACCTCTCTGAAACAACACGAAAAACATCATCTTAATGCTTCCTAGAAGCTGAAAGATACTTGCAAAGTTTCTTGGTCTCTCGTTGCGTGTTCCTAAAACGGCCTGTCCAGGCCGCGTGCAGGAGCGGACGTTCTTTGTTCCGTGTGCGCGCGTCACGTGGCGTTCGGCGCGCGCGCGCGCTGAATAGAGGATTAACGTCTTTAAGGTAGCATTACCAAATTCGGCTGAATTCATCTCCTCTCCTGTGAGATGAATTAGGTTGGAAACTTAAAGAAAACCAAACTTTTAAACAAACAAAAGAAAGAAAGGATTTCCCGAGGGGAAATCGTATCGGGGATTACATGACTAAAACAGACATAGGCAAGCAAGTTCAGAGCGCGAAAAAGAGAGAGCCCCTTGGAGCTCAGAAGCGCCATTTATCACCTTGGCGAAATCCAGCCTCTTCCTGGGGGGGGGGGGGGATTGGGTTTGTCAATCGCTGAAGAACCATGAACTATTCTTGTAATACTAATATGTTGTATCATATTTCATATCTACCAACGTATCATATACACAGTCTGTTAAATCTTCAAAGTACCAATTTAGCAAAACCAAACACGCTATAGGTGAGATTTGGTTAACCCTACTTGGCAGAGTTTGAAACATTAAGTATTAGCGCTTACATGAAACAAACCACATAAAAGGAAAAATCATGTGATGGAACATTAGGTGCATGTTAATACGTTTATCACATGGTTATATATATATATATATATATATATATATACATGGAACATATAGGATTGAACGGGTTTCATTTCTCCTTCTCCAGGACTCCAGTCCCTGGACATTCCTTTGGGGTCGTAAACCTGTAAGCGGACACTTTCAGCCAGTGTTAGCTGGATTTGGGGGGAAGTTTCACAGACTTGTTAGGAGTGAAAATGCTGGATTATTCATTAAAATACATAATACAAGCATTTATCGTTCGTTTAGAACTACCATGCAGTCAGGTATCTTCTGGGCACTCAGACCCACATAACAACATATAACATATATCTCATTAAGATGTCCTTAATGGGGAAATTCATACCAGTTTGTGTATGTGCGTGTGTGATGAAGTCCCAGGGTTTATGGGAAGAAATACATTTAGTTATTTGGATGATCCTTCATTCCGCTCAGTCCTTACAGTTCCCCCTTTTTGTCTGATGAAGTCCCTGTGTGGACTTGATCGGACAACAACCATCACAGTGGACGGATGACAGGTGAATCATGATGATCGGGTAGCAGGTGGCTGTTAGTGCTGAGGCTGAGGGCTCAGCTTGATGAGGTTCGACGCAGCCTCCGGCGTGGTACCCTCTTCCTGAGGGTCCCGTGAGCTTGGCTGTAGATTTTTGCATCTCGTTGAGCCTCCTGATTGAAAGTCAAGTGTCAGGGTGTGGTTGATTACCGTAGAGGTACCCAGCGCAGGATCAGCTGCAGTCCAGGATTGGACAACAGGTGAGGCAGTTAAGGCGGGCAGTTGAGACACAGCTTGGAGGGCTACGTCGATGGGAACAAGGTCAGTTCTGATTGGTGCTCTTCGTTTGGAAGAGGATACGATGCCAGGTCGTCAAGGTGAAGGATGGCACCTTTGATGCTTGGATTACACGCTCTGGTCGAGCAAGGTGACACAGGTGTCAGTGTCATTTTGGTCGTCAGTGAGTGCGGCTGTGCGCACAGGAGTGTTAAGGAGTCCCCCTTTCACCTACAATCTCTGCGTGGGTCTCGGTGACCTGAGTGCGAGGCTTGGCTTTAGCAGGGCAGCGTGTGCCGCTGATCTGCAGCCCGCAGATTCCGTCAGTGTTGTCTGTGAGGAAAGGTTTGTTAGGGGCAGAGATACTGAACGTCTTTGGTCAATGTGCACATGTGCGGATTCGGAGCTGGGGCAGCTTTGTGTCGCTGTCGTGTGAGGCATCCACGTCCAGCGTGCATATCTTGAAGTGAGTGTTACTTTTCAAAATCTGACATTGACAATGTTCTTGAGCTTCGGCTTGACTCTAGGATGGGCAAGTTCAGGAGAAAACCCCCTTTTCTCTGCTTGTGGTCGACGCAGAGTGGGATGGCACTACCCAGGGAGTAGGCAAGGTGTATTTGTAGAGAGTCAGTTGGCGTGGTGATGGCGGAGGCCAGCACGGTTTGCACGAGGCTTAAGTCCTCTGTCCATCGGGCATCTACCCAGCTGTATTGTGTCGTTGCGCTGGGGTAGTGTGCTCTGTAGACGTTGCGAGGATCAGGTGGCGCGTACACTTTCTGAGTGTGGGTCCGGCCATTGGTGATGAGGAGTCCTGGTGGTTCCTTTAGGACGATGACTGGTGCCGGACCTGGTGAGATGTCCGATTGCGGCTGCTCTCTGGTTGGTTGGAGGCACAGGATGGCGAAGCACAGCAGCATCCTGGTAAAAGTGAAAGAGAGAGAGAAAGAGAGAAAGGGAGGAAAAAAAATAAAAAATTTGGCGAGTGTCGTCCTTGGTTGGCTGGGACTTCGCTTTGAGGATGCCGGTATGCCACTTGCTTCGGTGTCTTGCAAGTGTCTCTGGTGCTGCGTCATGAGCATACATTCACATGTGCATGACCCCCCTTTTGCACTGTGGCACCACAAGCTGTGGCGCAGTGGTGGCATCAAGTGCAGAACGCTGAATGTTGTCTTGTGCACGCAGCATGTGCCAGGTGCATAGCGGGTGTTTGGGGCACCGGTTGTCGGTGGGTCTAGACAGCGTGCTAGGGTGGTTGGAGGGGTCTAAGTGGTGGTGACTCCCAATGTTCATGAAGTTGTTATGATCTTTGGCGAGCTGGAAGGTGCATGGTAGCGAACTTGAACCTTGACTTGGTGTTGAGGCTGTGTACCCCTGGGTGGCTGCTGGAGTTCTATGAACTCTGTGACCTTAGAGTCTGGCTTTGTTGTAGTTCTCGTTACCTCTATGACCGGCCAGTCTGGCTTTGGTAACCTGTGTGACTGGAGGGGGGAGGGGTTCTTGAACTTGGGCCCAGACTGTCAGGTGTTTGAAGTCTAGTAAAGGCTCAAAGCGCTCTAGCAGATCTTTGCCAATCAGAAAGGGGTAAGTGTCCATTTGTGAGATGTACACAGGGTGTTTCAGACTAAAAGAACCAATTGTCAGGTGAGTGGGAGCTACCTGTTTGAGCCGGATGTCGTTCTGGCTGTATGACTGCACAGTCAGCTCGCATGTTTGAGATGTAAGAGTTCGATTTTGTTTCTCAGAGTCTTTCAAAGAGTTTCCGGGCCATACCCTGTTTGATCATGTGCCCGAGGAGTTTTGGCGTCGGGGCTGGTGTGGTGATCGACGGGCGGTTAGGGCCGGTCTTGTGTAGTTCTTTGCGGAGACAGACAAAGCAGCATTTCTTGGTCTTTTGGGATTTTGGTCCCAGTCGTGGGAAGTTGTCAGCTGTGTCAGCTGTGTTAGCTCTGTGGTCTGTTGTTGACAAGCAGTGTTCTGTGTGCCTGTTGCAGGTTTTATGCTGAGGCATAGGATGTCGTGTTCGTCCCTCTTGTTGTCTTTGTAAAGTCTTTTGTGAAGAAGCTCTTTAAGCAACTTCAGGCTCTTGGCTGTCTCGGACATGGCAGCACTGTTTTCGTCTGATGTGTGTTCAGACTTGTGCTGACCAGTGGCAGGTCGAGAGGGGTTCCTCTCTGGGCTGTTGAGGTCAGGCTAAGCAGGGGCTCTGTGACATTTTGGCACACTTGTGGTGAGTGACTAATGCATGACCCTAAAAGTTCAGAACCATGGTTTAATTGGTTCGCTAGGTATGTAGCATAAAGCTAGGTGTTCATGTTTAGCCAGCTAGTGACGTGTGTCTTGTATCCTTGTCTTAGCTGTGAGTGTTAGGAGGCTAAGAGTTATGTGGTTCCAAGATTATTCCCTGAAAAGGGCATAGCCGAGATGAAATAAATGACTTAAGATGGTTCTTATGACTGAATTATTTCTCTGGACTTAACTAGTGGTTCACTACGGCTTGACGAAGTGAATGATAGGGGGGAAAAGGACAGCTTTCTTATTCAAATTATGCTTATTATCAATCCTCTGGACTATAGTTGTGCCCTAGTAAATTGTCGAAATTACTTGTGTTGCAGGGTCACAAAAATGAGTACACTTGTTGAAAATAAAGAAATTACAAATAAAGGCGTCTCTGTTTCCTTTCTGGGCCCTATGGGAAATGGAACCACGTTTGAACAAAAGAGGAAATTAAATTAAATCATACAGATGACCGAATAACTGACTGCTATCATTATCCAAGTCAAAGAAATGGAAAAAAAAATTAAAGAAGAGAGAATTTTTTTTTTTTTTTTTATTTTTTATTAAAAGTAAAAAGGAATAAACGTGATCAAAACCACGGGAAGTGAATAATTAGAAGCCCTAGCTGGTGTTACGGAAAGTATTCTAGAATACTTTGCATTGTGTGAACACAAGTGGTGATTAAGGCTCAAGTAAATTATGCTAACTGCTAACTGTAGAAGTTATTATGTAGCTTAGCCTAAGCTGGATGGGTGCTAGGTTAGCGTAGCGTAAGCTAGCTGGATGCTATGTTAGTTTAGCTCAGCGTAAGCTGAAAGGATGCTAGGTTAGCTTAGCGTAGCGCAAGCTAGCTGGATGCCATGTTAGTTTAGCTTAGCGTGAGCTGGAGGGATGCTAGGTTAGCTTAGGCACCTAGGCTGGTTTGTTTACAAAGTGACATCACAAGTTAGCACTTCCTGTGACAAGGCGTTGTCATGGGAACCAGAGCATGTCAGACAATTCAACAGTCCCTAAAGAATGTCTGTGCATTTTACATGAATTATGCATGTTTAAACGGGTTAACAGGATGCAACTGTATTTTAAGTCTTTCTAGGACTTGGTGTTACATTAAGTAAAATGCAGATGAGTTTTGGCATTAGCTAATTAGCTAACTCTTCTCTTTATTTTACGTAGCTTATTCTATTTGTTTACAGAGTAAGGAAATAGATTTGCTGTAAGTCAAAGCTTGTCTAAGCATATATGGTTACGTCCCTCTCGTGCACGAATGCTGACTTCTCAGCGAGTAACAGTTTTGATCGCTAGGTAGCTCTCTGCTTGTAGATGCAGCAAAAAAAAATTTAGGTGAATTACATCAATCTAACAATAATTTGTAAGGCCTTTACATTTGTAGACACCCAGGTCTACCTAGATATAACTCTGTCCTGAGTTTTCTTTGTTAGACACAGGTTTAGTCATACTACCATTTGGATTTCCTTTTAATCAAAGCATAATAGATATCGGTACAGTTTACAAGCTGCTGAGATGAGGTTTCTTTGTCAAACAGACTTACGCTTTTACTGCTGAACATGCTATTTTTACTTTTAGTTGGAAATCTAAGGCTATTTTACTTAGAGTAGAGATGTCAATTCCAGCTATCGTTTTATCTGCATTTAGACAGGCCAGCGATCAAAGATGTGTATTGCACGTTGTGTTCTGGTTGGATCGCAACGATCAAAAGCACGCCCGTATGTTAACAGTAGTTTAAAACTGTGGTGGTTCTTTTTTTGTTTTTAACTCTGACGTCGCAGTGACGTATGCCCTATTTGGAGCTAGCATTTTCTGTAACCCTTCATTGTCATAGAAACTAATGTCTAGCAGTGTCATTTCAACCAGTATGTCGCAAATATTTGTTTTTAAAAGAGTCGTGCATAGTCTGTTGGCAGGTGAGGCTTACAGGTGAGCCATTCAAGATTTTCTTTAAATCAGTAAAGTTCTAATTTTTCTACTGCAGAGTCTTGCGTCTTTTTGAGCACAACTTTCATCTACTTTTAAAAGTTCTATGTCCTATGCTGATCAGGGACCCTTTTAGCAGAGTCTTGCACTGTGTTCGTGCAGTGTCTTCTGGTTTTGCAGTTCAAAATCATTGGGGTTTTGGACCCAGCTGTGGGAAACTGTGCTGTCTCACTCAGGCTGTGCAGCTGTCAGCTGTGGTGGCTGTGTGCTGCTGTCACTTTGTGACAGTTTGCTCTGTGTGCCTGTTGTAGGTCTTACGCTCAGCCATAGGATGTCCGGAAAGTCTTTGTGAAGAAGCTTTTCAGCGACTCCAGGGTCTCGGCTGGTGATGTTTTGAACAGTGTTCAGAGACCGAGTATATCGTGGGGGTTGTCAAAGTCTTTTCGGATACAGTCTTTTACTTGTTGTAAGCTTCTCATAGCTGTTGAGTAGTCATGCTATGTGGGCAGGCCAGGAGCCTAGGTGATGACTCACTGTGGGGTGCAGATTTCGGATAATCTGTCCCACGTGGTGACGTTGGTAACAGTTTTTAAGTGAAAGTCAATGTCTTGTAGGTAGGCGTGCACGTTGTGGCCTCCTGCAGGGTTCGGAGTGAACGTAGGGAGGTTTCTCGCCAGCTTGTTAAGTCTTTTGGGAGCCCTGCCGTTGTAAGTAGCAGGGGCTCTCCTGGAAAGGCTCTTTGTCACGGGTGACGAAATCGCTCGGCAAGCGGAACCCTCTTGAGAGTCCTAGGTTTCCTAGGGGAAGGTATTGTGTGCAACACGCCCCACTCCGGTGATGTAAACATGCCCGCACTGATTAGCGCTAATGCATTGCAGGTGTGAGAGAGAGAAGCGGCGCTCACGCAGGCTTCCTGTTACGCAAGCCAGGATAAAAAGGGACCATTCAGAGAGTGTTGGGAAGTGTTCAGTGGGTTTGAAGTGTGTTCGGTGGGTTTGGTGTGTTCAGTGAGTTTGAAGAGCCTAAGGGTTGACTTGGAGCAGTGTTGGATACAAGTTTCCTCAGGAAAACCGTTGGGGTGTGGAGATCGCCCATTTGAGTTTGCTGGATCAGAGTGATCGTTTGTGGGAAGTTTGCTGGATTGAACTATCATCTGGATTGGTGCTGTGGAAGGAGAGAGAAGAGATAAGTGAACGGATTTCATCTTATGAGTATTTAAATTGCTGGAAGAGGATGCAGTAAATGTGGATCTGATTGTTGGAAGAGCTATGTGTTTCAGAGTGTGTTGAGGAGGAATTGAAAGAGAAATCTCTTGTGGAGCGAGTGCAACAAACGGAGTGGGGCCTCTTACCAGCCTTAACGTGTGAGTGAATTGCAGTGCTTTTGCCTTATTGATACACATTGATTTGTGGCTGTGGAATTGAAGTGAACACAAGTGTGCCGTGCCTTTGCTGAGAAGTGGCCCTAGCCCCATTCACACGTTGTGGAAAGTTACTATATCTGCTCCCCATTGGAAGTCCAGTGTGATACAGCTGCACTGAAGAGAGTACATTGTACTGTGAAGGTCCTTAATTGTTATTTACTGTTTGAGCTCAAAAGCCTACGGCATCACTGGAGAAACGATCTTTTAACCCATTGTCTCCTCACTGTGAATTGAAGAGAGTACTGTGCAGATCCTTACCTGTTCCACTTACTGTTGAGCCCCGACGCATGCAGCATCACTGGTAACGTACCCTTTTTAATCCATTGTTCCATTACGGTGCGCCGATGAGAGTCCTTGGTACTGTGAATATCCTTACCTGTTCTACTTACTGTTTGAGTCCAGAAGCGTGCAGTTTCGCTGGTGAACGGAGTCCCTAAATTGCCGCCCAGGGGACGCAGTGACAGTTGCGACACGCCCGCCCGTGGCAGAAGGATATCTAGAGGACAGTGAAGGCTATCCAATTGATGCCCCCTTGTTTTATCGTTCAATAAAGATTGTTCCTCCTTTGAAACTTACCTGTGTCTCCGTAGTCCTCTGTTGTGTGCCTGTGGTGTCGGCTCCTCACGGTGGTGACTCAGTAAGAGAGGGGGGGCGGTTGGCCATCCGAGCATTCCTCCCCTCGACCTGTGTGACATCAAGTGGCGTAGTTCGGCAGGGTACACACCGTGAGTTGTAGCGGCCACAGGTACGCGATGGCGGACGAAGAGGCACCCGCGGCTCGTCCACAAGTCATGCCGATCTTCATGGGAGCTCCTTGGGCGCAGCGCTATGGAGGACCAGGGTCGGAGTTAAGTTTGCAGGATTGGAGGGCGCAGATGGAGTACCTGGCTGGACTACAGGGATTGAGTGCCGCGCAGCGAGTACAGTTTGTGTTGGGGTCATTGGAAGGAGAAGCCAAAAGGGAAGTACTGGCTGCACCGGAAGCCGCACGGGCTACTGCGAAAACTATCCTTGATTTCTTGTTCGGATTGTATGGAGACTCTACCCCAGTGGCCACTCTTCGTGCCCAGTTCTTCAACTATCAACAAGGACCTACGCAGACACTTCGGGCATACTCCTTGAAGTTACGGGAGCAGTTTGGCCGGCTGAAGGGGCAACCGGATCATGGACTGGGTGAAGGGGATGCCTTGCTACGAGACCAATTTGTCTTGGGGCTGCGTGAAGGGCCGGTACGCCAGGGCATACGACTCCAACTTCGACGAGACCCCACTATGACCTTTGAGGCTCTGCGACAAGAGGCTTTGGCGTTGGAAATGGACCAGGGAGAGGTAACTCGTACCCCAGTTTGTGTGGCAGCAAGTAGTGTTAGTGGACCTGCTCCTGTTGAACCGGATGATTGGAAGCAGAAACTGAGGACCGAGCTGCTAGAGGATGTCAAGGGACAGATGGCGGAATTATCGCAGAACCTGTTGGGTGAACTTCGTCGAGGACGAGTTGAGGGCGGAGCAGCGGTGAGAGGGAGGTCGTATTCAGAGGAGGGGCGAGGCCCTGTGCGCCGCCCCCTACGTCCTGTGGGCCCCCAGTTCCAGTGGGATGATCAAGGAAGGCCCATCTGTATCAATTGCGGGAGATCCGGGACATATCAGCCGCCAGTGTGGGCTTCGCCGGGGTTCTCAAGGGGGTTTTTTAGTCCCACCGGCCACTGTGGGTCAAGTGGCCGGGACCCCTTTGTGTGACCCTCCTTTTCCTGCTGCACGAGATAATTGGGTGGGATATTGCCCCACCGTGGAGGTTCAAGCTAATGGAGTCACGATAGACTGTCTGGTTGATACAGGGTCTCAAGTTACGTTATTCTCAGAAAGCCTGGCCCAGGAGTTGTTCGCAGATCATCGGCTCCAAGCAACAGAAGCTTCCAAGCTGACCTTACGGGGGGCTAATGGTCTGGACATCCCCTATACTGGGTACATCATGGTAGACTTTCTTGTCCGAGGGGTCCCCGTCCCACAAAAAGGGGTAGTTATCGTCCGAGATCATTGCTTGGGCATTCATCGAGCACTGTTAGGGATGAACGTTATACTGGATTGCTGGGAAGAATTGTTTCGGGACCGGCCGGCTCGGACGTCTCCGTTACCGGCGAAACAGGACTGGGACCGAATTCTGGCCGATTGCCGAAGAGTGCATACAGCTAATCACGTGGAAGAAAGGGAAGACATCGGTCGAGTTACCTGTCGGTATGCTCTGTCTATCCCAGCCCAGAGTGAGACTGTCCTTTGGGTCCGTGTACCCGCGGGACCCCGTGGGTCAGGTACCTGTGTCCTGGTCGAGCCTCATGAAGATTGTCAGCCAGTTGAAGTGGCTCACGGGCTGGCGGTTGTTCGCCGTGGGCGAGTTGCAGTCAAAGTACGGAATACAAATCCTTACCCTGTGCTCCTTCGTCGACACCAACGTCTGGCCCGAGTTTCCTCAGTACGTCCTGTCCAGGTGCATGAGCACCAAGATGTCTGCTTCAGACAGGTGAGCTCTGCGGTGGTGGAAGTTGCTGTCCGTCCCGTCGAGGTAGAACTGGGTTCGGTTGGAAGAGGAGTGCCGGCCCATTTGATGGGAGAGTCCCTGAAGGGTGAGAATCTGGAAGAGGAACAAGTGGTGCAGCTTCAGGAGCTGCTGAAGAAGTGGCAACATGTGTTTTCAACACACGAAGAGGATTATGGCTGCACAGGGGTGGTGAAGCATCAAATACCCACTGGTGAGGCGACACCTAGTCGGGAGCGCTACCGTCCGGTGCCCCCCACTCTTTATACCGAGGTCCGCACCCTGTTGAAAGGGATGCTGGAGGGAGGAATCATCCGGGAAAGCAGTAGTCCGTGGGCTGCGCCCATCGTTCTGGTGCAAAAGAAGACGGGAGCTCTGAGGTTCTGCGTTGACTATCGCAAACTCAACAGCGTAACGAAGAAAGATGCATTTCCATTGCCACGGATTGAGGACTCGCTCACCAGTCTCACCCAAGCGGCGTGGTATTCAACATTGGACCTGGCAAGTGGATACTGGCAGGTGCAGGTGGACGACCGAGATAAGGAGAAGACAGCTTTCACCACCCCGTTTGGGTTATTTGAATGGGATCGTATGCCCTTCGGTCTGTGCAATGCTCCTGCGACCTTTCAACGCCTGATGCAGCGCTGCCTGGGAGGACAATTAGTCGACTCAACGCTGGTCTACCTAGACGATGTGATCGTTTTTTCCCCTGATTTCCGCACCCATCTGCATCATCTGGAGGAAGTGTTCAGGGCCATGGAGAGATATGGGCTGAAGCTTAGACCAGACAAGTGCCAGTTGCTGCGGAAGGAGGTGCATTTCTTGGGACATCGCGTCAGTGCTGCAGGGATTTCCCCTGACCCGGAGAAGGTGGCGGCGGTCCAAGGATGGGAGCCACCCCGGACAGTGAGACAGGTGCGGTCATTCCTGGGGTTCGTGGGATATTATCGGCGCTTCATAAAGGGATTCTCTGGGCTTGCGAAGCCATTGAACCAACTCTTGGCTGGTACTGGACGTGCCCGTGGTAAAGGCTCCCCCTCAGTGCACTGGGATTCCACCTGTGAGGCCGCCTTCCAGAACCTTAAGCAGGAACTTCTGAAGGCCCCTATCTTAGCCTATGCAGACTTCACCCGGCCGTTCCTCTTGTATACCGACGCCAGCAACGCAGGGTTGGGGGCCGTGTTGGCCCAAGAGCAGCAAGGAGTGGAGAAAGTAATAGCCTACGCAAGTCGAAGTTTACACCCCGCTGAACGAAACACGTCAAATTATAGCTCCTTTAAAATCGAATTGCTGGCGATGAAGTGGGCCATGACGGAGAAGTTTAAAGACTACTTGTGGGGAGCCAAGGTAACGGTGATTACAGACAACAATCCCTTAGTACACTTGCAGACCGCTAAGTTGGGGGCAGTAGAGCAGCGCTGGGTGGCACAGCTAGCAAATTATGATTACCAGCTTAAACATCGTCCCGGCAGAGAACACGTGAACGCAGATGCCCTGTCTAGACTCCCAGCCACCCGGAGAGACGATCAAACACCCCTCTGTACCCCTGGTACTGAAGACGAGTTGCTGGTGGCAGTGGTGGAAGCCCCTGGGGCCCCGGAGCCTGTTCCGTCCAGTTGGGGGTGGGACCCCGGACGGTGGAGAGGGCTGCAGCAGAGAGATGCAGATCTGGGTCAGCTCCTGTTGTACCTCAGACAGGGAAACATGCCGAGGGCAGAGGAAAGGCGGGCTCAGACGGTGGGGGTACGACAGCTTCTGGGGCAGTGGAAGAGGCTGCAACTCCGAGAAGGAGTAATCTGTCGTTCAAGGCGGGATCCCTGCACACAGGAGGTCATACATCAGGTTGCTGTACCGGAGGGCCAAGTTGCGGAGCTATTGACTGCATATCACACCCATACGGGCCATCAGGGCCAAGATAGGACACTGTCCTTGCTGAGGAGGTATTTCTACTGGCCTAGGATGGAAAAGAAGGTTGAGGAGTTTGTTCAGAGTTGCCCACGGTGTACATTGTTCAAGCGCAGGAAGGAAGTCCGAGCCCCATTGGTCCCCCTGCGACCTAAAGCACCTCTGCATATTGTAGGGATAGATTTCCTGACTCTGGGTCGGCCGACGGACCGATTTCAAAATATTCTGGTCATGACCGACTTATTCACCAAATATGCTTGGGCTGTCCCCACCGTCGATCAAACGGCAGTTACCACAGCCAGCGCTCTTTGGAGAGCAGTGATACAACCTTTTGGCTGCCCAGAAACCCTACATTCAGACCAAGGTCCAAATTTCGAGTCCCGGGTCATCCAAGAGTTGAGCCGCCTTTATGGGTGCCGAAAAACCCATACGACCTCATACCACCCTCAGGGTAACGGGGGGTGCGAAAGATTTAACCAGACCTTGTTGGGGTTGTTGGGGACCTTAGACAGTGAACAACAGGGCCAATGGGCCGAGAATCTTCCCTCACTGTTACAAGCCTACAACAATAGTGTGCACAGTGTCACAGGGTATGCTCCTTCCTACCTTATGTTTGGGCGCCATCTCCGTTTGCCTGTGGACTTGCTCCTGGGGACCGAGGCGGCAGAAAAAGGGTATAGTACCACTGACTGGGTGAATCGGCACCACCACCAACTGCTAAATGCCTATCGACGAGTCTCAGACTATCTGAGTGCAGCCGCTGCCAAGAATAAACGGCTATATGACCGGACTGCCCGGGAGGCCCCGTTATTACCTGGGGAGCGAGTGCTGGTAAGGGACAACCGGCGCCCCGGGAAGGGGAAGCTCAGCGATCGCTGGGAGTCGACGCCATATGTGGTGGAACAACGACAAGGGCCCGATGCTCCCGTCTACTCTATACGGCCCGAAGGGAAGCCAGGACCAATAAGGGTGCTCCATCGAAACCTGCTCCGTCCATGTCCGAATTACCCGCAGCCAGCGGCTGAGACCCCGAGTGCGCCACCCGCTCCAGAGGTACCCATGGTGGGGTGGGCTGTGGTCCCAAGGGACCCCGAAGTTGAGGCCAGAGCGGCTCCGCCCTCGCCACCCCGACGATCTCAGCGGGACACCCGAGGACAGCCACCTGCGAGGTATGGCGAATGGGATTGAGGAAATGCCGGTTCTAGGGACTAGAACCGATTGGCAGGGGGGGGTGTCACGGGTGACGAAATCGCTCGGCAAGCGGAACCCTCTTGAGAGTCCTAGGTTTCCTAGGGGAAGGTATTGTGTGCAACACGCCCCACTCCGGTGATGTAAACATGCCCGCACTGATTAGCGCTAATGCATTGCAGGTGTGAGAGAGAGAAGCGGCGCTCACGCAGGCTTCCTGTTACGCAAGCCAGGATAAAAAGGGACCATTCAGAGAGTGTTGGGAAGTGTTCAGTGGGTTTGAAGTGTGTTCGGTGGGTTTGGTGTGTTCAGTGAGTTTGAAGAGCCTAAGGGTTGACTTGGAGCAGTGTTGGATACAAGTTTCCTCAGGAAAACCGTTGGGGTGTGGAGATCGCCCATTTGAGTTTGCTGGATCAGAGTGATCGTTTGTGGGAAGTTTGCTGGATTGAACTATCATCTGGATTGGTGCTGTGGAAGGAGAGAGAAGAGATAAGTGAACGGATTTCATCTTATGAGTATTTAAATTGCTGGAAGAGGATGCAGTAAATGTGGATCTGATTGTTGGAAGAGCTATGTGTTTCAGAGTGTGTTGAGGAGGAATTGAAAGAGAAATCTCTTGTGGAGCGAGTGCAACAAACGGAGTGGGGCCTCTTACCAGCCTTAACGTGTGAGTGAATTGCAGTGCTTTTGCCTTATTGATACACATTGATTTGTGGCTGTGGAATTGAAGTGAACACAAGTGTGCCGTGCCTTTGCTGAGAAGTGGCCCTAGCCCCATTCACACGTTGTGGAAAGTTACTATATCTGCTCCCCATTGGAAGTCCAGTGTGATACAGCTGCACTGAAGAGAGTACATTGTACTGTGAAGGTCCTTAATTGTTATTTACTGTTTGAGCTCAAAAGCCTACGGCATCACTGGAGAAACGATCTTTTAACCCATTGTCTCCTCACTGTGAATTGAAGAGAGTACTGTGCAGATCCTTACCTGTTCCACTTACTGTTGAGCCCCGACGCATGCAGCATCACTGGTAACGTACCCTTTTTAATCCATTGTTCCATTACGGTGCGCCGATGAGAGTCCTTGGTACTGTGAATATCCTTACCTGTTCTACTTACTGTTTGAGTCCAGAAGCGTGCAGTATCGCTGGTGAACGGAGTCCCTAAATTGCCGCCCAGGGGACGCAGTGACAGTTGCGACACGCCCGCCCGTGGCAGAAGGATATCTAGAGGACAGTGAAGGCTATCCAATTGATGCCCCCTTGTTTTATCGTTCAATAAAGATTGTTCCTCCTTTGAAACTTACCTGTGTCTCCGTAGTCCTCTGTTGTGTGCCTGTGGTGTCGGCTCCTCACGGTGGTGACTCAGTAAGAGAGGGGGGGCGGTTGGCCATCCGAGCATTCCTCCCCTCGACCTGTGTGACATCTTCTCCCCTCGCTGCTGACGGGGGTTCTTGTGGGCTGGCTGGTGATGTTTTGAACAGTGGGCTTTTATCCCCCTTTTTACAGCTCTGGGTTCTTGGCTGAAGGGTGCGGACCAGCTGGTCAGGGAAACTTTGTGGTGTGCGTTTCCCTTTCCCGGTCATTCTGCAGTCTATAAGAGTGTTTCACTCTCTGTGAAGAGTGTAAAGTTAGTCTTTGAGATCGTGTCTCTGCTGTACGATCTTGTGGATGGTAGCATGGGCCGCTTGCGAGTTTCTTTCGCAGGCCGTGCTTTCGAGTCTCTTTAAGTTCAGTCTCTGCTCTTTGCAAAAGGCTTCACTTTTGTCGGAGTTTCTCGTTGAGTTCCTCTCTGGTTCTTTTCTCTGACTGCTCTCTTCGGTCTATGTGCAGATGAGGATCAGGCAGGGCAGTTTGAAGTCTTTCCACTTCCTTCTGTAGCTCGGGGTCGTTGTCATCCTTGGCTTGCATCCTTAGCATTGCAACTTCGTGCTCCAGGGCGATGCGGCTCCTTTCGTGAAGGCGTGCTTGTGCCACGAGCTGGCAAGCGAGGTTTTGACGTGTCTGGCCCGGCCTTGTCGTGGGTGCTTAGGCTTAGTTTGTGCGCCGTCAAGCTGGTCCATGTCTGCGTCCAGCTGCTCTTGGCTCGGGGCTCTGAGTCACTGGTGACTGGCTTCCCTGTGGGCGAAAGGAACACAACACACACGAAAAGACCAGTGCAAGTTCTTTCTACGTTTAACGAGCTATAATACTATGCGGCTATGTGAGCCGTAATTTGGCTAACTGATGCAGACAGTTAGATGATTAGGTGGGTCAATTTTGCGTGGATCTAAATAAGGAATTTGGCAGGCAGTAGCCTTATGGGGTCATGTGATGACGCCAGCTGCTTGGTCGTCGTTCTGTTATCTAGCTTTCCTTGGTGTCTCTCGTAGGTTCTGTCTCTGGGTGAACTGAAAGGAACAAATCACAACAGAACAGAGAAATAGCAAGATAGAAAAGATTAGAGTAAAATAAAATTGAATAGGTCTAATGAAGATGGAGCAAATAATGACACAAGGGAGTGTTAAAGAGAGTAAGGTCGTCTAAGCCGGCTGTCGGCGGCAAACCTAGGAAAGGGGGTGTGTGGCTTGGAGAAGGGAAGGTGGGCCACACCCCTTAAATGGCCGGGGATATATGTAATATTCTGGGGCCTATACTAAGTAGATGTTTTTTATTTTTTATTATTACCTCATTTTTAGTCTGCCCAGGTTGGAACTGAAATCACTCCGGTTGGAATCAGCACGTGATTGGTCCTTCCAGCGTTTCCGAACACTTGGTCGCAGAGTCCCCGGGCTCCACACTCCGTACCACGGGCGCCCTCTCAAACAATTGCGACCTTTGGAGTGCCAAATTGTGTGCTGCCCGTGTATAGAGACAGAGGAGTCCGCGACTCACGCATGGCCTGTGTCATTCAACGCTGGTCAGACAATCCGCAGCTGGAAGCCAAGTAGATGTGACTGTCAACTCACCACCGCGCGCTAGGGATTTCTACACCATAAACACAGAAGAGGAGAAACAGATGAAACTTAAGGTGAATTAAGGTTTCCTTGTTTAAACCAAATTGAGTAATTATGCATGCAGAGATACCAAGGCAAGAGGCTTCACTAAACACTGATAAAAATAAAAATAAAAGGGATTTATGACAATGTAATTGTCAAATCAACTTAAAAAAAAAATTCTTCAAAAAAAAATTTAAAATAATTTTTTATTTTATTTTATTTATTATTACTTTCATTATTAATAAAAATTAACAATCAAAAGTAATAAAGTAGGATGAAACCCTGGAGAAGACAGGCCGTAGTGGCTGGTTTGTGCCACAAGGGGGGGCGTACTTTCTCCAGTGGTTAACCTGTTTGGTTGGATAGGCACTTAATTCAAATTTCAATTCAAACTGGTTTAAATTCAATTTAAATAAGTGTAAGGAAATCAAAGATCAGAACTATATCTCATGCGACTCATGATTGCTGTAACGTTATCAGTGATAACAAAATAAATAAATTAAAAAAGAGAGATGGAAATAGACCAATTCACAGAATGAAAGGAGTAAAAGAATAAGCTGACTTTAGCATGTCTGCCACAAGGGGCGTTTTCCCTCTAAGTGGATATCAATGACTAAACTGAAACTTAACTTTAAATTTCTTAATTCAAATCTAGTTTGAAACAAACTCAAAGTAAGCTTAAAACAGTCAGCAGGAGAATTGTCTAACGTCAAACAAATGCCAGCACAAGCAAGGCTTTAACTGGAATATGTATTGAAAGTTAGACAATTCAGAATTCATAATCGCAGGGAAAATGAAAAAGAACAAAAAAAACAGAAAAGAGGTAGTTGAGAATGACGATCTACAAAACGTCCACAGGGTGGCGTAATTGCGTTCACTCTGAATGACGTCAGAGGCTGGTATGATTTGGACACCGCAACACATGTAGGTTGCCCTCTCGTGTTTTGTCAGCGGAATTACAACCTCTGTTTTAGTATGTAATTCAGTTTTAAAACGGTTCCATACGTTACTTTTTTGCAAAAATCACAATTATAAATTTTAAACCTCGGCGGGTTTTGTGCCAGTTTACTGCATATAAACACACACAAACAACGTGTGGCAGGATTTCTTTCGCTACACACAAATAGGGCAACAGGAATTAGGCATCTGTTTTTCGATTCCCACATAAAACAATTATTACCATGATTCACATGTGTTTGCTTATAAATTTTAAACCTCGGAGTGTTTGTTTGTGCCAGTTTACTGCATATAAACACACAAAGACAACGTGTGGCGGGATTTCTTTCGCTACACACATAAATATGGACACAGGAATTATACGTCTGTCAGTTGGATCCAAATAACATTTATCAAATAGCATTTTATGGTTAAAATGTTTTTAGGTTTTGGATTTTTCTCTTGGTGCTATATTTTAACAAACACGTCTTGCAGGAATTTTTTTCTGCGCTGTGTAGAAGGAAACAGGAATTATACGTCTGTCAGTTGGATCCAAATAACATTTATCAAATAGCACTTATGATTAAAATGTTTTTAGGTTTTGGATTGTTTCTGTGCTATATTCTAACAAACACGTTTGGCAGGATTGCTTCGCTGCGCTGTGCGTGAATAAAACAGGGATTATTCGTCTGTTTTTCGACTCCCATAACATATTATCAAATAGCACTTATGATCAAATATGCATTAGGTTTTACAATTGAGTAGCTACGTCAATGTTTTAACCAGGAGTTATCGATAATCTAACGATTATAATTAATATCAGGCCTGTTTAAGAATAGTGAAAGAGCATCGTTTCACTAAATCTCGTCTTCACCCTGGCCGAAGAATCTCGTTCCGCCAGGGGAGTTTAACATTAAAAGTGTCATAATTCAAAAGAGGCTTCTTCATCTTTTGTAGGACAAATTTTAATACAATGAAACCGCAGTTTCTTTTTAGTTGTGCTGAACTGAGACGGCTTGTGCCTTTAGTCAGTCAGGCAGTGAGTTCACTCACTCTTCGAGGTGCGCGCGTCTGCGGCTTGTCTTACAATTTCAACATCCGCGCGCATAAATATTAAATAACAATACTCATACACAGATTGACTGGAATGCTCGTAAAACAAGTTTGAAATGTGCCCGCATTCTCCACCATTTTATGTAATGACTCAGGGGTGGATCTGATTACGGGGAATTTGCATATCATAATTCATAATTCATAATTAATAATTATTCATACAGGTTTGTATCAGATCAGTCTTACATGTTAATACATCTCCCGATAAGGGATGATACGTTACTTTACCTGCATACAAGACTGCATGCTTGCATGTGTATGGCAGCCAACCGCAAGTTGATTGCGATTAGCTACACAGATCACGTTTTACAAATAGGTAACATTAATTAGCTCAATTAATTTATAGAGTTTAGGAAAATCAATTCTGTGGCCACAAGAATTAGTCTTCCCGCCCTATAAACCCATACTCTTTAAAGTATCTTTAATTTGTAAAGCTCGTAGCTTTTGGATAGGCATTTCAGGGACCCGAAGTATGAGCAGACAGTCAATCCATCAAATGAGTATCATGAAATTTAATAAGAAATAACTAGCCTATGCATTTACTAAAATTACATGGGATATATGTATTTACAAACATAATAAACAATGAAACACACAAACGTTACAAACATAATAAACGACAAAACACAATAAGGCATCGATGAACGAGAAATGCATAGAGACAGAGAGAGAATTTTTAGCAAGGTGCAGTTATGCACGAGGGAGTTTTATAAAGACCCGAAGATCTTACTAAATAGCAAATTCGCATAGACAAGGGACTTTGAGAGACAACAAGACTTCAACACATCTTAAAAGCGTGATCAAACACGGGTACTTACACAGGTAGGTAAACTCTTTGCATGGCTGGTGAAGAAGCCTGGGTGTGTCTCTCGGCCCTGCGCATCATGCGGTCACCTGCGCGCGTTTCTCCTTCAAAGCGAGCGCGCGCTCGTTTAAATGTCTCTTGTTAGATGGATTTGCTGAAAAGACATGTTCCGCGCTGTTCTTTTCGATCGTCGATTGGAATTACACGGAGACTTATCTAAGACTGAAAAACATAACCTAAACTAGAAGCAAAACAAAAGAAAGAGATCCCCAAAGGGATCTCCCGAAGAAATCACATTCTGGCGAGAGTGAGATAGTAAGACAAGAGAGAGAGAGAGAGGGAGAGAGAGAGAGAGAGAGCGCATTGGAAATCTTCACCCAGACAATAACCTCTCTGAAACAACACGAAAAACATCATCTTAATGCTTCCTAGAAGCTGAAAGATACTTGCAAAGTTTCTTGGTCTCTCGTTGCGTTTTCCTAAAACGGCCTGTCCAGGCCGCGTGCAGGAGCGGACGTTCTTTGTTCCGTGTGCGCGCGTCACGTGGCGTTCGGCGCGCGCGCGCTGAATAGAGGATTAACGTCTTTAAGGTAGCATTACCAAATTCGGCTGAATTCATCTCCTCTCCTGTGAGATGAATTAGGTTGGAAACTTAAAGAAAACCAAACTTTTAAACAAACAAAAGAAAGAAAGGATTTCCCGAGGGGAAATCGTATCGGGGATTACATGACTAAAACAGACATAGGCAAGCAAGTTCAGAGCGCGAAAAAGAGAGAGCCCCTTGGAGCTCAGAAGCGCCATTTATCACCCTTGGCGAAATCCAGCCTCTTCCTTTGGGCTTGTCCAATGAGAGGGTTGGAATTCACAGGCGGGATTTTGGTTTTTATTGCTCTTTGTCTGCAAAGAGGGAGCTCCTGCATGCATGCTGGGGGGGGGGGGGGGATTGGGTTTGTCAATCGCTGAAGAACCATGAACTATTCTTGTAATACTAATATGTTGTATCATATTTCATATCTACCAACGTATCATATACACAGTCTGTTAAATCTTCAAAGTACCAATTTAGCAAAACCAAACACGCTATAGGTGAGATTTGGTTAACCCTACTTGGCAGAGTTTGAAACATTAAGTATTAGCGCTTACATGAAACAAACCACATAAAAGGAAAAATCATGTGATGGAACATTAGGTGCATGTTAATACGTTTATCACATGGTTATATATATATATATATATATATATACATGGAACATATAGGATTGAACGGGTTTCATTTCTCCTTCTCCAGGACTCCAGTCCCTGGACATTCCTTTGGGGTCGTAAACCTGTAAGCGGACACTTTCAGCCAGTGTTAGCTGGATTTGGGGGGAAGTTTCACAGACTTGTTAGGAGTGAAAATGCTGGATTATTCATTAAAATGCATAATACAAGCATTTATCGTTTGTTTAGAACTACCATGCAGTCAGGTATCTTCTGGGCACTCAGACCCACATAACAACATATAACATATATCTCATTAAGATGTCCTTAATGGGGAAATTCATACCAGTTTGTGTATGTGCGTATGTGTTGAAGTCCCAGGGTTTATGGGAAGAAATACATTTAGTTATTTGGATGATCCTTCATTCCGCTCAGTCCTTACAGTAGTAAAAACTATTTAATTAATACATTAAGGTTTTAGGTAATAGTGGCCCACTACTGATTAGCAGAAGTATTTCAGAAGGACAGTGATAACGTGATTTAGCCAGTTTGCAGGAGACCTACACAATATAAAACACTAAACTTAAGTTTTTTGAACACCTGTAGAAAATATATACATCAATAATTAGTCATACTTGCAGGTTGTGATTCTGAGGAGCAAGCTAGTCCAAATAAACTGGGTACTGACCCATCTTTCTAGACCAAGCATTTTGCGCATCCCACATTGAACTCAGAGATTTGAGAAGCAGTCGCCAGTGAAATGAAGGGAACACTGCAAACATTTTGGGATTATACTGCTGTGGTATCATAGCAAAGATGAATTTTAACCACGGATTCTTCACAGCCTCATCCTTTGGAAGTGAAAATAAACCGAATTTACTTGAGAGCACAGCGTCTTGACGACATGATATCCACGCGATCGAGCAACAGCAAGATGTCCTGTCCTGTCCACGCAGAATGTAGGCGGGTATAATGCAACTGTAGTAATTTGTGACGTGTGAACTTCGCGAAAATAGACTCGTTTGAAAGGTTCAGGGTCGACTCTTTCTTTTGAGATAAACGTACTTTATTTTTGATGCACTTTCAGCTTTACAACTTTGCAGACTGTTTACATTCACATACAGCTACATTACACAGTGCATGAAAGGTAATTTTCACAAATCCATAATAGGGGCACTTTAAAGAGAGAGCTGAAAGAATGTGAAATGTAACTAAAAATCGAAACCCTACAGGTGAAAAATTAAAGGGTGGGGCTATTTTAGAAATTTTAACCACATCATTTATGGGGAAACATTCACTTTTTGTAAAAAAAATTATTTATACCCTGAAAAAGAGCCAAAGGTGTCAAGCAAGTGCATAATTTCATTGGCACATTGGCCTACTGGGTCCTGAGCATACAAGTCATCTGGATGCAAGTATAACCAAAGCAATGAATGACCAATGCAAGTGGTGATTTAATCTAATGTCTCCACTGTTAATGTATTGATAGTAGATATATTTAAAGTATGTAAGAAAGACTCCATTAAGGATGTATCAGAAGGAGGTTGAGAGGTATAAAACCTGGAGGAAAAGGAGGAAAAAATGTTTGTGGGTCTGGGTCAGTAATGAGCTTATTAGAATAGTTATCATAAATCTGTGTAAAACAAGGGGATGCAGACTTGTGTTTAAGCTGGGATGCAAGAAGATGGTCAGCTCTGTCCCCATGTTCAATAGGTGGCTTTAGTTATTTTGAGTAAATATTCTGCTTTATTTGTTGAAAGCAAATCAAATTTAGTTTGCAATTTCAAACGTTTAAAATTAAGAACGGGTTTGGGATCGCTGGAATACTGGCTATCCACCTCTAAAATTGAACGGATCAGCTCTTGCTGCCAAGATTTTCTAATCTTAACTAAGTGGGCACTAAAGGAAATTATTCTACCACAAATTAACTCTTTAAAGGTCCCCCATAAAATAGAAGCAGAAACTGTTTCGGTTTTGTTAGTTTCAATAAAAAAAGTCAATGTTTTTGGAACAAAATCCACAGAAGTCAGTTCTGGAGAGAAGCCCTACATCAAATTTCCACTGAGGGCGGGAAAAAAGGAGATATCTAACATATGTGGGGCATGATCGGAAACAATGGCAAAGTAATCTGAGGAAATAACCGAAGAAAGTAGGGCTTTGTGAAAGAAGAAGTGATCAATATGAGAGTAAACATGGCGCACACTAGAGAAAATACTTTGTCAGAAGGATGGAAAAATAAATAAAATAAAAAATAAATAAAATAAAAAAATTAAAATTAAAATTAGCCGGGTTGCCCCTTACAACATTTTTGTGAGAGCACTATATCCAAAATGACTGCCGTCAGCCAAGCTGGAAATTAACTTTTTAATGGTTTCGCCCACAGTACTGCATAATACATTGTTTCTGAGACTATTTGGGTCAAGAAATTCATAAATTACATAGATGTATTGATTTGACCCATTTTTGAACTTCAAATTCAAGATGGCTGCCAATTTTTGGCTCTTTAAATGTACATTTTTCACAATCGTCATAGAGACTTAATATTAGGCTCAAATGAAAGCTCTGCTCTGAGTTCAGTTATGGACAGTACAATTACAACATACACATAGGTCATCAGATGTCTGGGGCGGAACCAATAAAAGAAGGGAGACAGAGGAGATTCTTTAGCTTGGAGTTGTTTTTATTAAACACAATTTAATTACTTTACATTACATTTGGCTGACACATTTTTAACCAAAGCGACTTACAATATGGTTAACGCTTTTTAAAACAATTCTCCCATCAATTCTAGAACAATTTAAAACAATTTAACAATTATTGAATTAACTAAAAAGACTCTCCATCTGAATCTGTTGAATCTCCACACTGGAGTAAGCCGCCAGATCAGCCCCATGTCCTTACTGGGTTAACTTGCTCTTCACAGTCTTGGGCATTGACCCATCTACATTGTAGAGGGAAAGGCACTCCTGAGTCACTCTCCTTTCAAGGGCTGACTCAAGTTGGATAATTTCTGATCCCTCTGCAAGGTCCACTAGGGCTGCCAGCCCCGATCTCTCCATATGGGCAACCTTCACATGAGGACCAGATGGTGTACAAATAATTTCTCCCACGAAATCTCGCCTCTTATTCCTGGGGATGGTTGCAGTGAGTGGCTTGATCTTTGTGAACACTCGCTCTTGCAGGAAGGTTTCACCCTGAGCTTGGCCATCTGGAATTGCAGTCTTAAGGTCATGCACTAACTCTGGCGAGGCAACCAGGCCAGACTGTAGTGACCTCAGTGTAGGTGAAGTGATGTCAAAGTGCTTGCATGAATCCTTCATGCATGACAGCAGCTGCAGCAACTGACTGCTCATCCTTCTTCATCCTTGCTGGCTGGCATTCAACATGCTTCCTATGGTGGCGCTGGCACTTGAGGCTCTGCTTCACAATAGACTTTACCCTTGCAACGTTGTTTGCGTTTCTTGTAGTTGAGAACAGTTGCTTCTCATTCTGTAGAAGCTGAATCCATCCTTTCTTTAGCTTCGAGTTCAGATTCATAGTTGTTTCTATCCAAAGGTTGAGTGGCTGATGGGAGTAAGGTAGCCTGGTCATTGACTGGGTGAAGTGAGTGTTGAAGAATACCATTTTCTCATCTGACAGCGAAGAGAGCATGGCCCGATAATCTGGCAACCACCTTCCATAATCATGGTTATCGTATGCCATTAGTCCAGGCAGCATGTTGTATGTTGACAGTAGGTACTTTGTACCATTTCTTGCATGACATTCATCAAGACATTGTACAAGTGGGTCCAGGAACGAGACCCAAAAGTCCCCCATGTCTGTGCCAGGTTTCTTCTAAACTCTGTTGATCAGCTCCTTTACATCACCATCCTCCTCAAGATCCTTGTGAGCTTTCTGTAGAGCCTGAGTTTCCGGTGACATGAAACCGTGGAAAAGTAAACATTAGAGCGAGAGCGTGTTCGCACATCACTTCGATGTGGAGCTGACTGATTGGGAGTGATGTATGCTTTGTTGAATTACTACAGAAGACAACTTTAGAGATATTTTATGTCATTGAGAAGTGTTCAAAAAAATGGACATTCAAAGAGCCAAAAATTCAAAACAGAGCGGCACAAAGCGCGTATGCACATCTCGGGTGCCGAATGATGTGCTTAAAGCAACATGGGAGTCACAGTGCGCAGCGCTGCACAAGTACACATTTAAAAGTTCACGGCACAAAGCGAAGAAATGTCGAGCGCACAAATCCTAGTGTATGTCTGTCCAACAGTTTATTGATCATTTGTTTCTTCATAGTTTCAGATTCCCGTTATTGTGCGTTTGATGCCGATTCTTTGTGTGAACAGGCACACGGTAGCGAGTCGTTTAGAAACAGCAATAAACTCCAGCAAAATAGTCATTTTATGCAAATCCAGAGTCCTTTTATGTACAGATCAAGCATTATAACGTGAATATATCATATTGGAGAGAGTTTACCGTGCATCCTGTCGTAATCCGGCGAGGCGCGCTGTTTGAATACGGAGAATGATTGACAGCCACAGCGGAGGGAAGACGAGATTCCGTGAACTTTATTTTAACAATGTAAATATACTTCTGTCGCTCACATTAAGCTATGGAATGGCTTCAAATGACTGAATATTGCTGAAAAAGTTTTGGACTTTGGTCCATGACTCCCCCTTGTGCCGTAGGCCTATAAAAGAGCACAATAATCACGGTTGTCAAAAGCAATAGTGGTTAGATCAAATAATCGCGATCAGACGGTTATTTAACGGGGACAGGTCTCTTATACCTGTAAATGTTTTGTATTAGTTCCTACGTATTAACAATGAGACCAGGCTGGGTTGTTACATTTTTTTTTAAAGTGCAGTGCTTATTAAAGTTTGTGTATTATAGGCCTAATCATCCTTCTGCATTACACATATCTTCCTTTTGGATTGTGTCATCAAACGCTATACCGTGACAACATACACACACTAAATAATATCACAAATAACTTTTCACATGGATTAGCTATTTAAATAGTGACACAGGAATAAAGTAACAAACACCACATCATAAAAAGGCTGAAGGAGTTTCTCACAGAATGAGTCTGTTACTTTTCCACTTCCACCTTTTCAAAGTTGCTTTGTGTTATCGGTTATTTTCAAAGGAGCTCTGACTGTCAGTGGTTTACGGTTATTATCAAAGCATTGAATTCTCACTAAAAAGAGACAGTGCTGGCCTAGATTGAGGCACTTAAATAGTTCATAGAAGAAGAATTGTTACTCAGCACATTCAAAGACTCAGTATATGAGCAATTTTGCTAAAATACACGTTAGTTTTTGCAATCTATATCTTGCTTGTAGAATGTTGTCCCTTTTTATTTAAACCTAATCATACATGGCCCTAAAAATTAGTTGGTCTTTTAAACCACTATTGTCTGAATGTCATTGTATTAGATAGAAAATGACTGTCAAATTTACTGATGAAAATCCTTGGTTAATTTTGGAACAGCATCAGACATTTTTTAACGTCATTGTTACAACAGTTCTTCAGCATTTTTGTACAAGCAGCAATTTACACTCATACTCCACTTGAAAAACGTTTTTTCCTCTCTAGAATGCTTGTGACAAACACTTAAAAGCACTGATAGCATATTTAACATGAGTGAGGACTTTGCTCCAAAGGGAATCAGCAGGTGGTTTCACTATTATAACACCCACAGTCACGGCACAAAAAGGGAATATACCCAGAATTAACGTGATGTTTACATTATAAAAACACAAAAAGCGTGGCTCCAGTGGCTCTTTCATAAACCCAAACCAAAACATTATTCACAATGTAGCAATCATGAATGTCAAACAAGGGAGTGAACAAACATCTAAATTTGCATGTAAAAATATGGTGTTGCTTATTCTGTACTGCATTTCATTGCAACGCCTGCGATATGGAATCTGTCACAACAATATTTACATTTTTACCAGAAGGACATTACTTGTCCATGTGACATGCTACTGCACAATGATTTATTTATGTCTCGTATCATGTCTACTTATATTTTTTGTGTTGTTGTTTATATATTTTAATTAAATTATTTTCATGATATGCTGGTTAATTAATCAAATTCACCACAACTGAATCATATTTCTCAAAATTTGCTAAGAACATTCACCAAATCAAGCTAATTCCAAAACATCACATTGTTATGGTAGACGAGTGAAGCATTGAATAAATATGAAGTCGATATATTTTGTATTTCCATACCATTATAATGAATATATGTCTGTCATTGGTCTATATTTTATTTTGCATTTGAGTTTGTCAATCGGTCTGAGGTTCACAGGTTCACACGGTCCGTGTTCATTACTGATCTGTTTTTTTCCTCGCAGACTCACTGACGTCTTTGTCCATTCAAACTTTACAACTTCGCTTCTTGCACAGCAGAATAAATCACGACAATAAACACTATAATAAATAAAATTATATATGCTGTTAAAGAATTCCCATGCAAGCCTGATTGGATTGGTTCAGATATCTCTTTTAATTTCTTTTATAACTGTTTTAATTTCCCTTGCTCTTATTGTTTTAATTCCTTTCTGTAAAGCACATGAATTGCCATAGTGTGTAAAATGTGCTATATAAATAAACTTGCCTTTGCTTTGTCTCTTGTCCATACAATTACTGTAGATAAATACTAATGATAAATAGAAAGAAAAGAGCAATATGTCACAAAAAATATCTCTTAACGAAGTCCAATGTTCATCTTTGACTGACTCTGTCCTATGTCTAGGTTCCACATCATTAGGCAGTATTTTAATGACGGTCTTTACTAAAAAAGGTCTTGAGGAACAAAATGTTCAAACAATGTTTTTTTTTTCAAGCCAGGTTCCTTATTGCACACATATCTCATTTATTGAGAGACATTACACATTTTCTGTATTTTTCAAACATTCATTTTCAATATGGACTTGCATAAACAGTCAGCATACTGAAGCTACTTTAATGAGGTGATTTAAGAACCAGTAACACCCTTTAGACCACATGATTGCAGTTTAACACACAAGGGACCTACCGTTATTTGAAAATAAATCTTTCCAGGGAAAAGTACTGCATTTGATTACATCAGGAGCAAAAGTAACACATCTCTGATACAATTCACTCACTCAAATTCACTGTTTATAATCCAAATTAAAGATCACCAAGTCTTGTTCACACTTTACATAAGGTCTCATTTGTTAACTTTAACTACATTAGTTAACTTGAACCAAAAATGAACCCTACTTCTATAGCATGTTCACACACCACGCAGACAAACACCAACAAACATGTTTACAAACCACTTTGTTTTTTCACCCGACTGAACAATGTTCAGTCAGCGTTTGTTAGTGTCTGTTGGGGCAGTGTGAATATAAGTTATATTTCATAAAATTATAAATCCGACGGCCATCTTGTTTGTTGGTTTCATACAGGTGACGCTTTTGACATTTCGTCTAAATCCGACGCACATGGCACCCTTTAGCGTCAATATAACACGCACTGTTATGGGTAGGTTTAGGTCTGGGGTAGGGTTAGGGCGTCGGATTTAGACGAAATGTCAAAAGCGTCACCTGTATGACGCCTTGGGATGACAACCGCTGCGTCTCATATTGACGCTAAAGGGTGCCATGTGCGTCGGATTTAGACGAAATGTCAAAAGCGTCACCTGTATGACGCCTTGGGATGAGAACGGGCTGGTTTGTCTGTGCAGTGTGAATTGGCCTTTTATTTTGAAGTTAGGTTCTGTGTTGTCTTCATTGTTGGCATTATTTCCCTGCTTCTCTCTTCCCTTGTTTGTTGCCATGGACACTCATTTGACCACACCCATTTCCTTGTCAGTTTCCATAGTAATTCATTAGTTCATTTGTTTTGCTCAGCATTTATAGGTCTGCTTGTCTCTAGTTTGTTTGTCAGTTGTTGAATGTATGTCCCCTTGGTTTATCTTATTTGCTCCTGTATTGTTGTTTGCTCCAGCTACCTTGTGGATTGTTGTATTTAATCTTACTGCACATGGATCCACTTCTTAGCCTATTTTCAGCCCTTTTGATTCATAGAGAAAGTTGATGATCAGTGTCATGGTACAAGTAAAGCCTGATTGGATCAAAACTTAGACAGTTTGTTGAATAGATTTTTTTTTTCATTCATTAATTTTATTTTATTTTATGCACCAATGCATTGTTCACAATACGACATAGGATATATATTAATACGAGTAAACTTTAATATTATCATTATATAAACACTTCAAACATGAATTTTGTACAAATATAGGTGTGTTTGTGTATTAATGTCACGGTTCATTGATTCATTGATTCCTTCTCGCGCTGTGTTTGTGTATGTGCGTGAGTAGGGGCGTGGTCGTTGATCAGCCACTGATTGTCATCAGCGCCAGCTGATTCTGATCAACGATCTCTATTTATACCTTGGTCTTTCGTCTTGTGTTTGTCAGATCGTTGTTGGATGTATCCCTGTACTGTCTGGTCTTCGTTTGGTGTGCCCGTTCCTGTTTGGAGTCCTGTTGAGTTCCTGTCTGCCTGCTGTTGTGTCGAGTTCCTGTCTACCTGCCGTCCTCTGAGGTTTCTGTTCCATCTCTTCACTTCACGGACACTGGAAATATTATCTTCACTTCACGGATCATCGGGTGTCAGTCTCATCACATCACGGGCTGTCGGGTTGCTCATCTGCTTCCTGCGCTACCATTGTGCTCTGGACTGTGTCTCCTCATCACCCTCATATCTGTGCTTATAATAAATCTGGTTTTCTGCATTTGTATCTTCTGTCATCATTACAGCGTCACATAACGATCTGACCACTATGGATACAGCGAGAACCCCGGAACTCAGCGAATTTCTTTCTCGGAACGCCGCAAGGATGGACCAGCAGGAGGAGAATTTAGCCCTGACTGGTCGTGCCGTGCAAGCCTTGGTAGCGCAGGTGTCCGAGCTCACCCAGCGTTTCCAACAACTAGCAACCGCTCCCACTGCGCCTCCCGCACCGCCGACTCCTCCCACGCCCTCTTCAACCAGCCATCAACCTGAGCCTAGACTACCTGCCCCTGAGAGGTATAGCGGTGAGCCACAGTTTTGCAGGGCATTTCTAACGAAGTGTTCTATGTATTTTGCCCTGCAGCCCCAGACATTTGCCACTGAGGAGTCCAAGGTGGCTCTGGTACTCACCCTGCTGTCCGGACGAGCAGCTTTGTGGGGAACGGCGGTGTGGGAGAATAAGGATCCATGCTGTTCCTCGTTCCAAACACTCTCGGCAGAGATGAAGAGGGTCTTCGATCGGGCGGTGGCGGGGAGAGAGGCCGCACGCCGCTTAGCCGATCTTCGCCAGGAGAATCAATCAGTCGCCGACTACTCCATCGAGTTTCGTACCCTCGCCGTAGAGTGTCACTGGAACGAGGAAGCGCAGTGGGACATGTTCCTGCATGGGCTGGCTGACCGTATTCAGAAGGAGATCTACGCCCTGGATCTCCCGAAGGACCTCAACGGACTGATCGAGTTAGCCCTGCGGGTGGATGCTCGCTTACAGCGGGTGGAACAGCATTCCCGCAGGACCCTGATTCCGGAGACCTTCGGACCCCCTCGAGCCAGTGGCGGGGATACGGTCAGCCCCACCTTCGATCCTGAGCCCATGCAGGTGGGTAGAGCTCGGCTCTCCCGGGAGGAGAAGGAAAGACGGAGATCCCGGGGGCTATGTCTATACTGCGGAGGTACCGGTCATTTCACCAACACTTGCCCCGTAAAAGATCGGGCTCGGCAGTAAGCAGGAGGCTACTGTCGGGCGGGATCTCCACCAACAAGACCTCCTCTACTCTCCTCCCGGTGAGACTGCAATGGGCAACCCGATTCTACAACTGCCAAGCACTTCTGGATTCTGGGGCCGAGGGGAATTTTATGGATTTATCCTTAGCACGTAAGCTACAAATTCCCATCACATCTCTCACGAGTCCCATTTCTGTCAACGCACTCAATGGACAGGAACTCCCAGTCATTACGCTCACCACTGATCATCTGACACTTATAACCTCAGGCAACCACACAGAGGAACTATCATTTCTACTCCTGGACTCTCCCCATACTCCGGTGGTCCTCGGTCATCCCTGGCTCATCCGGCACAATCCCAGGGTTGACTGGGGCCATAACTCCGTGTCTGCTTGGAGCACCCAATGTTATGCGTCTTGTTTAATGTCTGCCTGTTCTTCGGTGTCCAGTTCTGTCTTGCAGGAGGAGTCTGTGAATCTGTCTAACGTGCCCGCTGAGTATCTCGACCTGAAGGGAGTGTTCAGTAAGTCTCGGGCTGCTTCTCTTCCTCCTCACCGTCCCTACGACTGTGCTATAGATCTTATACCAGGTACGTCTCCGCCTAAGGGCAAGTTATACTCACTTTCTGTCCCAGAGAGGGAGGCCATGGAGAAATACATTTCTGATTCTCTAGCTTCCGAATTCATTCGTCCTTCCTCTTCTCCGGCGGGGGCGGGGTTCTTTTTTGTCGGTAAGAAGGACGGATCTCTGCGACCGTGTATTGACTACCGAGGGCTGAATAACATCACGGTAAAGAATACTTATCCTTTGCCATTGATGTCTTCAGCCTTCGAGCGGTTGCAGGGAGCCTCCATCTTCACAAAATTGGATTTACGCAATGCATATCATTTGGTTCGCATCAGGAAGGGGGATGAATGGAAGACCGCCTTTAACACTCCCAGGGGTCATTTTGAATATTTGGTCATGCCGTTCGGGCTGTCCAACTCCCCAGCGGTTTTCCAGGCACTCGTCAATGACGTGCTGAGAGACATGGTAGACCAGTTCATATATGTCTACCTGGATGACATATTGATTTTTTCTTCTTCTCTCCAGGAACACGTTCAGCACGTCAGACGAGTGCTTCAGAGGTTGCTAGAGAATGGGCTTTTTGTCAAGGCGGAGAAATGCGCCTTTCATGCACAGTCTGTTCCTTTCTTAGGTTACATCATCTCGTCTGAGGGAGTGCGCATGGATCCTAGCAAGGTTAAGGCTGTGATGGATTGGCCAAGCCCAGATTCCCGTAAGGCCCTACAGAGGTTTCTGGGGTTCGCCAATTTCTATCGGCGTTTTATTCGCAATTTCAGCCAACTAGCCGCTCCTCTGACTGCCTTGACCTCCCCCAGAACGGCGTTCAGGTGGTCCGATACAGCCGAGGCTGTATTCGCCAAACTCAAGAGCCGCTTCAGTTCTGCTCCCATCTTGATTGCCCCTGATTCATCACGTCAGTTCGTGGTGGAGGTCGACGCGTCAGAGGTGGGGGTAGGTGCAGTTCTTTCCCAGCGTTCTCCCACAGACGACAAGATGCACCCTTGCGCGTTTTTGTCCCATCGCTTATCGCCTGCCGAACGTAACTATGACATTGGTAACAGAGAGTTGCTGGCAGTCAAGTTAGCGCTGGAGGAGTGGCGTCATTGGTTAGAGGGTTCGGGAGTGCCTTTTATCGTTTGGACCGATCACAAGAACCTGGAATATATTAGAACTGCTAAAAGACTCAACTCCAGGCAGGCTCGTTGGGCACTTTTTTTCGGTCGTTTTGATTTTTCCCTCTCGTACCGCCCGGGGTCTAAGAACATCAAACCCGACTCTTTATCTCGTATTTTTGACCAATCCGAACGCCCGGTTACTCCCGAGTGTATTCTCCCCGAGAGGCTATTTATCTCCACACTCACATGGGAGGTCGAATCGAAGGTCAGAACGGCCTTAGAAGGGGTAACGCCTCCGCCCGGTTGCCCACCGAGTCGATTGTTTGTGCCAGAGGGGGTTCGGTCCGACGTCATTCGATGGGGTCACTGTTCCAGCATAGCATGTCATCCAGGGGTAAACCGCACCAGTTTTTTGGTCAAGCAACGGTTCTGGTGGCCGTTGATGGCTCGTGACATTCGGAGTTTTGTTTTGGCTTGCTCGGTTTGCGCCACTGGTAAGACGTCCAATCGACCCCCAGATGGGTTACTCCAACCGCTGTCTGTCCCTTCGAGACCCTGGTCCCATATCGCGCTAGATTTCATTACCGCCCTCCCACCCTCCCAGGGCAAGACGGTCGTTTTGACCGTAGTGGACCGGTTCTCGAAGGCGGCTCATTTTATTCCCTTGCCCAAATTACCTTCTGCCAAGGAGACAGCGGTGGCTGTCTTAGATCACGTTTTTCGTCTACATGGCCTCCCGACTGACGTGGTTTCTGACAGGGGTTCCCAATTCGTGTCCAAATTTTGGCAGGAGTTTTGTAGATTACTGGGGGCGACTGTAAGTCTATCTTCGGGTTACCATCCTCAAAGCAATGGGCAGACCGAGAGAGCCAACCAAGATTTAGAGAGAGTGTTGCGATGTTTGGTATCTAAGAATCCTTCCTCCTGGACCCAGCAACTCTCATTGGTGGAGTACGCACACAACTCGTTACCAGTGTCATCTACGGGCCTATCTCCGTTTGAGTGTAGCCTAGGGTACCAGCCACCAGTTTTTTCTAGCCTGGAATCCGAAGTCGCGGTCCCCTCCGCTCACGCCTTCGTCCAGAGGTGCCACCGCACATGGACCAGAGCCCGTGAGACTCTGCTCCAGGTGGGGGCACGCACCAAGGCTAAAGCCGATCGCCACCGGTCTAGGCCTCCCGTATACGTCGTTGGTCAAAGAGTGTGGCTTTCTACTAAGAACATTCCGCTCCGCTCCGTGTCTAATAAACTAGCTCCCAAATTCATTGGCCCATTTACGGTCACCAAGATCATTAGTCCGGTGACAGTCCGCCTCAAACTTCCTCCTGCGTACAGGAGAATTCACCCCGCCTTTCATGTTTCCAAATTAAAGCCTGTTTTTCGTTCTCATCTTAATCCGCCGGTCCCGGTTCCTCCACCGCCGCGACTCGTAGATGGGGAACCCACATATTCGGTTAATCGCATTCTGGACTCGAGACGGAGGGGACGCGGATACCAGTATCTGGTGGACTGGGAGGGTTACGGTCCGGAGGAGAGAAGTTGGGTACCTGCCAGGGACATCCTGGATCAATCCCTTATTGATGATTACAATCAACAGGTAGGTCCTCCTGGGTGCGCCAGGAGGCGCTCCTAGAGGGAGGGGTAATGTCACGGTTCATTGATTCATTGATTCCTTCTCGCGCTGTGTTTGTGTATGTGCGTGAGTAGGGGCGTGGTCGTTGATCAGCCACTGATTGTCATCAGCGCCAGCTGATTCTGATCAACGATCTCTATTTATACCTTGGTCTTTCGTCTTGTGTTTGTCAGATCGTTGTTGGATGTATCCCTGTACTGTCTGGTCTTCGTTTGGTGTGCCCGTTCCTGTTTGGAGTCCTGTTGAGTTCCTGTCTGCCTGCTGTTGTGTCGAGTTCCTGTCTACCTGCCGTCCTCGGAGGTTTCTGTTCCATCTCTTCACTTCACGGACACTGGAAATATTATCTTCACTTCACGGATCATCGGGTGTCAGTCTCATCACATCACGGGCTGTCGGGTTGCTCATCTGCTTCCTGCGCTACCATTGTGCTCTGGACTGTGTCTCCTCATCACCCTCATATCTGTGCTTATAATAAATCTGGTTTTCTGCATTTGTATCTTCTGTCATCATTACAGCGTCACAATTTGTCATTCAAAGTCAAGGTACTCGTTTTTTTCGTGGAACTAATTTGAACTTTGACCTTGGAATTTTTAAATGGTTTTGTGCCACTTGATTAGCATTGTATTTTTAATAATAAAGTCAATAAATTGATTAGGGAAAGAGTGGCTTTAAAGATTGAGGAATTCAAAATTTAAAGAAAAATCAATGTTACTGTGAACTTTACTGGATCTGTAAAAAGTTTTACAGATGCTAAGCAAACCACTAGTGTAAACCAACACTAGTTAATTAAAAACTAGGGCTGTCAAATGATTAGTCACGATTAATCACATCCAAAATAAAAGTTTGTGTTTACATAATAAATGTCTGTGTACTGTGTATAATTATTTTACATATATAAATACATACACATGCTTGTATATATTTAAGAAATATTTGCATGTATATACTATATATAGACCCCTTTTGCGCCGATGTCACAGTTACGTCACGGCGCTAGCTGGAGGAAAAACAATAGGAAAACTGGAGGTGGCCAATACAAACCAGCACAAATTCGGCTACATAATAAGGAGCTTAAATTGTTATTATTATTATTAAATGTCCTCTTGTTGTGTTGTTGGGTGCAAGAATCGATGAAAAATGAATATGCTGTATCTGGAATTTTTATTTCTAGAAAATATTCACATCATTAAAATTGCACTGTAATTTATTCACCAGGTAGCAAGTGAATGATTTTACTTTGTTTTTTCGAGTAAACATCTTTAAATGTATATATTATGTCTTTCTATTTAGAGTACTGAGTGCACTTTTCTGTCAATCCGATACTGTGTGGCGGTTTGTTTTGTTTTCCCCTAAAAGTAGGCGTGAACCTGTTCAGAGACATTCTGTGACGCTGCACCGGTTTTGCGTATGGGCTAAGGCCATGCCCCCTTACTCTGACGTGTAATGACGTAAGGCTAGCTCATTGGTCGCACGTCAGAGGCGCCCGTGCCATTGGATGTGCAGTTGCCGCAGCACAGCCTATGAGCAAGCCAGATGCAAATGCGTTTTACATATAAGCTTCAGTAAATCGAGGAAAAGGAGTTTCAGAAGGAGTTAGCAGAATGACTGCTAGTACTCTTAGTTGTTCATTGGAATTGTAGTGTTTTTCGTCGTCATCATTATTATCAAAGTGAACGCGGAAGTTTTGTTACCTGCAGTTGAAGGATCCTCCTCATCCTGTAAAGTTGCCTTGCATGTAACATTAGCAGCAATATCGCTCGAGCAGCCTGGGCTGGCACTGTCGGCAGCAACTCGCTTCTTTTTCTCCGTCAGTTTTTTGGCGCATTTCGCAGATGCGCAGTAAGTGAGATAATGGAATAGTCCAATGTAGTGAGGTGCCCTTCTGTCTGCGACACTAATGATTTGATGCCATTTTTCGCAAATGGAGTTTTTTTTTTATATATAACGTTAATTTGCGAAAAGTTAAAAAAACCAAAACCTTAAGCATAAGTTAATGGGCCATTTTGGGCCATTGGGCCATTGCCTAATGGTAAAGTCCGCCCTTGGCTGCACTCACCAAGGGCGGCTGCCCTGATTGCGATGTGATGGACCTGATGACTCCCCGTTACCCATCCAGTTCACACAGGCGGACCAACACCCCTCAATTAGAGCGGCAGGCCTCGTCTCATTTGGAGCTTCGGACAACGAGGAGGATAAGGATGACAGCCTTTCATTGAACACTGCATCTGATGACTGGGCGGGCTCTGCTTTCAACCCCGCACCGTCGACTCAAGCCAGTGCGAGGGCGAACTTGGACTCGGAAATCATCCATCTAACAGACTTGGGATGTCTTAATAAGAACTTATTTTTCCTAAATGGGATGTTAGTAAGATTTTTTTTTCTTACTGTATATTCTTTTAGAATTGTTGTTTTCTCTGTGATGTGGGATGTTCGTTTGAAAATTTTAGCTGGTCTATTAATTTAGGTTCAGTATTTCGGTTGCCATCTGGATTCATGCAATCTAGAATGCACACCAGGGATTTATTTGTGGCCTGTGTGGTCTTGACTAGACTACCCTACGGACATGGCCAGAACTGAAATCGCTGGGTCTCTTTAATGCAATGGTCCACATGCTGTTGTTGGAGTAACTGCAAGTCAATGTCAATGAGGGATAATTGTTGAGTTGAGGAATTAGATTCAGGACCAGATAAAGAGCCGTGAGAAGCAGTTGAAGTCTCCGCTGGTTCCACATTCAGCATCACCCGGACTGGATCCATACTGTGGACAGCTGACGACGTTGTCCCTGTTTATATGATATTAAACAATATTAAATTAGTATCCTAAATGCATTATTTATGAAGTTATTATTTTATTTTATTTGATACATATAGCCTAATTATTTACCTGGTGAAGAACTCTCCTTAATCATGTGATCCAGCGAATCAATTCTGTTGATACGTTACTTGCTCTCCAGTGAGCGACTGCTGGACAGTTTCCTCTAATGGAGTCAAGGACATTTCCTCAACAGGACCACCTCCAGTCTTCTTCGTGATGCTTTATTAAAAGCAAGATTCTCCTTTGTGCGTCTCCGTTGGTCATTCCATCTTTCTTTAATGTCATCTGTGGAACGCGCTATTTTGGACATTGCGATTTTGAAGTATTTTACTATAATTATTACATTTCTCTTCTAACACCTCCAATTCTTTGGCAGAAAACTTATCTTTCTGCTGCCTCTCCTTGGTCTGTGTTGCTATGCTTTTTCCTGAGAAAAGCATATGCAAGCTTGTCAGATTACATGTAACAAGTTGCGACCCACGCCTGATGAGCATCAGCTCTGCCTATTTGCGACCCAACGCTAATTTGCACTGATCTTGGTAGATTGCTTTGGTTATTATGTAAATGTTCTTTAATTTGCATGTCAGCAATAGATCAATCAGAAAACTTGCACTCCCATCGGCACATTTGTGGAATTGCGCTCTCAGGCCAATTTACCCCATTTAGTAAATCTGGCCCTTTGTCGGGTATCGTCAGTGTATAAGTGTGGGGTGCATTCTCTTGCCACCTTTATCATATATCTTTTGGATTATTAAGTAAAGACTGAGTTTGAACTTCCTTCGCCTTCATTGTGTTTATATGCACCACCAGACTGTGACAGAATTCGACCTAAAGAAGTGGAAAAGTAAGCGGCAAATTGTTTGTGTTTGTTTTTTCATAAATCAGGTCATATTAATAAGATAATGATAAACATTTTCAACATTTAAAAAGTAACGCTTGTATTCATCTAATAGGCTAAACAATTTTTTATTTCAGATTTGTATAGGCCAACAGTTTACAGCCTATGCTACACAACCACTGAACTTTTGTTTTATTTAACTCACGGAAAGGTTCGTTTAGCATTTTTACGTTCGCTGTGCAAAAAAAGAATGGCATCCACTGTACCGGGGTTTAATCTATTTCGCCTAGACTCCAGCACCTGGCCAGCAGAGCTGTCTCTCTGTAACTTCTTCACTATCATCCTCCTACTAACTAAACTCATCTCTGGCTGGCGGCGGAAGCTGCTTGGTGCCCCGCTTTCATGATGTGTCACGTGACGCCAGGTTTAGCAAGTTACGTTGCTACGGCCTTCGTATTGTACCCTTAAAGAACCTAATAAAATATGAAAATAGATGTTCCCAAATATTTAATATAGGCTGGATATTGCACGCAACATACATGGATTTTTTTATTTATTTTGTTAAGGGAGCTTCGCCACCTTTGTGGAGTGAGTGCTGGTATCCTGTGGATCATCCTTCATCGTTGATGATGTCACCAGCAACTCTAGAAACTTACAAACCACTAAATGGTTTACTGTAGCTCCCCAGCACTCAAGCGAGCTTTTAACGCATTACAGTTCTTCACGTCAATTGCGATCTCAAAATTACGGCCAGTTGATAATACCTAGAATATCAAAATCGACTGCTGGCAACACTCTGGAAAAGTCATAGTCCAGGAAGCAGACATACTCTGTCAGTTCAAATCTAGACTAAAACACATCTCTTTGACCTAACATACACATAACACATTATCAACTTCTATAATTCAATGTTAGGCTGCCGGAACCAGGAACATTTCCATAAATCCTGATGCACTCGTTACATCATTAGAAGAATGGCGTCTACGCTAATATTAGTCTCTCTGTTTATCCTGAGGTTTACCGCAGTCTGCCGGATCCAGGTCGTATCCAGACCTGATGAAGGACATGCGCCTGGACACAACGCAGTCCTAAAAGTGTCAACTAGTCTCATTTTCAATGCTTGCACCTTGGAACCTATTTCAAGGTTTGCGTTCTCGAGCCGCCAGGCACTGCTGTTGTGCGGATGGGCGGGCTGGAGCGCATTAAGGGTTTTCTGTTGGAACGGTGTCGTGTTAGCGGCTCCTAAGTTAATAACTAATGATCTTTGCAACAGAAGTGAATCAATCAAAACTAACTTTAGCTGGACAATAACATTATTCTAGAGCTGCTGTAACGCCAAAACAATCTCTATTACTTTGATTTCCACTTATCTCTGTAAAGCTTCTTTGAAACAATCTATATTGTTAAAAGCGCTATACAAATGAAGGTGACTTGACTTGACCAGCCAGCCCCACTCCTAACTCAGTGCCAAGCAAGAACACATCGCCAGGATGGAACAGTTTGAACCCACCGGAAACGTCGAGCCCGCCACAAGCAGCGAGCCCACGCAATTGGGTGCATGTGAGATCCAACATCGTCACGGACCCTAAGATGCGCAAGTATGACCAGGTGAACATGCCGGTTGCGCCATCCACTGCCAAGGGAGCTGTCGTGGAGTCGGTGGGCAAGAAGGAGAGGGCCACCCTCCCGCCACTGAGAGCGAGATTTCATCTGTCCAGTCAGTCCCCACCCAGCCTCCCTTCCCCACCACCTCTTCCAACCACCTTAGCCCTTATCATTGGACTGTTTCTTTTTCTCCAGCCTTGTCTTAAGCCCTCAGCCACTCCTACCACCCACTCATCACCGTCTTCCACCATTCCCTCTGTATCCACTTCTCTTCTCAGTGGCACACTCTGCCTGGGCAAGAGGAGCCCATAACTCGGTCTACAACCTCTGCAGACTTCGCTCGTCCTCCACCTATCGCATTAACTCCTACGTCTAATCTCCTGTCTACGATTCCAGCCTGGATCATCGGCCATCCGGCCTTGCAGAGCTCCCTCAGTCTGTCGCCTCCACCTGTGTCAGACCTCGCCACACCTGCACTGTGGACTTGCGGGCAATCCGCTGCTCTATGGCCCTCCACCCCTTTGACTACGGCCCGCTCAGCCCACCCTCAGGCTCTTCCACAGCCATCAGTCGGTCCAGCTCGCCCTCTGACCTCTGGACCCACAGCATCATCGAAGGAGGTTGTCACTGCGGCTCAGTTCTTTGGGTTCTTCGATGTCGCTTCATCGTCTCACCCCTTAGGCTACATGTTGGGCTCTTTCTACAGCGTTATCGACTCGATAATGAGTGGTCGCTCGGCTCAAGGTCTGTGGCAGGGCCATCATCTCTCCTGGTACATAAATCGGCTGTAAGAATGGCTGTGTTTCTAGCACTCAAACACTTCCTCCCAGACCTGAGGGGCCATTACGTGCTTGTTCATACAGACAACACATTGTGGTCTCAACAAAAAAAACATCAGGGGGTCTGCGGTCGCATCACTTAAACAAACTGGTTCACCAGATCCTCCTGTGGGCCCAGGGAAATCTGCTCTCACAGAGGGCAGTTCATATCCCCGGGCAACAAAATCAGGGAGCAGACATCCTGTCGAGGCAGGGGCTGAGGCCCGGGAATGGACACTCCAACCTGAAGTGTCGAGCGGAAGTAGACCTGTTTGCATCTGTAGCTCTATGAAATATTAATAATCAATGATAACTTCTAATGATTAATTATAAATATTTGAGTCAGTTAATTGGATTAACTTGATGTGGCTAAATTAATATTACAATCAAGTAGTCAGTTCGTCCAATGAACTCTTTTGATTATTCATTTATGTAACAACTCAGCTCTATGAAATATTAATAATCAATAATAACTTATGATTAATTATGAATATTTAGATCAGTTAATATAATTAACTCAATGAAATTAATATTACAATAAACCCACCTGTTCGTCCTGTGAACACTCAGCGTTAATTGTTTATTAATTCTATTAAGAAATATTCATTTCCGGGGAAGGGAAATGTCTTTCTAACTGTACATTACTGAGCCTGTAGTCAGAATCTAAATTGTAAAGGGACTTTGTTTTGCAAGCCAAATCAGAACCAAATACATATTGTGCATAAGTTTTATTAACTAAAACATAAACATAAATAAACTAAACAAACATACATACATAAATACATGTATAGGTAAAAGGGTGAGTGATAGAAGGAAATTGGAAGCAGGTAAATGGAAACTATGGAGAAGATCCATGTAACTATGAAAAGAACCATCAGCATTTCATTTTCAAAGCATTTCATTGAATTGATACTTGCATTTTTAGTGTCGGGTACAGAGTTCTTTAAGTGGTTGAAAATTTAAGTTGTTGATGCTTCTGTGAATGTGAAATGTTGAAGTCGCAATCGTTTTCTTCTCTGTTAAATGAAGAAGATATGATGAACTTGTATGGTTAGTTTGACTCTGCTCAGGTTGAAAGTTCCAGCTCCCTCCATGAGCACATGGCTGGAGTGCAGATTGGGGCCTGCCGGTCCTGGGGCGGGGGATAGGCCTCTGAGAGGGCACGGAGAGCACCCAGGAGAAGAGAGGAAGTCGGAAGAGTTGATGTTGGAGTCGCGATTGACTACTGCGTTGCATGAAGAAATTGTGTTGAAGTCCGAATATTGTCCTTGGTTCCTTTGTGAGAGAGTCTTCTCTCTCCTGCATGAGCACATGTGAGTTGAGGTTACAAAATCAATTATAGGGACCATCTAAATAAAGTATTAACAAAATCTTTACTTCATTGTCATATGATGCTTATGCATAAAGTCCCTATGAAAGTGCAGTGATGAAACTGTATACTAATAAAAACAGCATTGGGTTTCTTTCAAACTTTAAAATCCATTCCAATAAACAAATTATTGAGGTAATAACATAAAATAATTTACCACACAAAAGAAATAAAGCAAGATAGATGAGGCATAGGTTACAAACTGTTCCATTAAGATATAATCACACCCTTTTTTTTTTTTTTTACAGATTAGGAGTGCATAAGATGAGGAATCAGTCTGCCCGACTGAACCTCTTGCAGTTACTTAATATCAATAAATAGGCCATGGAGAAGGAGGTTGTCCCTGTTGACTGTATATCTCCCCTGATCTGTGAGTCAGCCCACCCAGCCATGTGGCTCAGATGCAACATTAATTATCATAAAACCACTGGCCATGTGCAGGGACTTCAAAGTGTCCAAACGTCAGTCTGAGCGACTGCAGAGCGGTTAGTGTGACTAATGAGCTAGCCGAGGAGAAACAACTGCAAGAGGACAAGTGTTGGAAAACCTTCCCTATAGTGACGCAGAATCAATAAAGCAAACCGTTGTCAGTTTAGGAGGAATATTTTTTTTTCTTGAAGTAATTCTAGTCATGTCTTCCCAGCTGTGGTAATGACTTAGTCAACATTATTATATTATATATATATATATATATATAACATTGTTATATTAATTTATGAGAATTTGCAGTCCAGATTAAACAAATCCCAATTGGTAACCTCTGGCTTTAATAAATTTATGAAACTGTAAGGTCAAAGATAAAGCAAACTGCACACCTCAAGAGACAGAGTAACCAACCTGGTCTCATGGGTGATTGCAACTGTTTTATGAGATAGTGATTTCATATGAATCTCTAATGATTTAAGCAAAAGTTTCACCCATAAACATAACTGTTAGTAGGGCATAAGCAGATTGTATGAAAATATACAAATGAGATTGTACAAATTCATACAAATTAGCCAGCGATTCCTCAGTAGTTAAAGTCTGCATGTAATACTATGGAAGTTACATTAGTCTTTTCTTCCCTATTGTGACATATATCTGAGTGAAATGGCTTCTGGAACAAGAACAAATGTGGGCGGGGCTTGATTTTGTCTGATAGTTGTGGCTTGCTATTGGTTGATCTCATGTGATTGACAGGTTGCCCCGCCCTCATCATCAGAGAAGAGAAGAGATGAGCTGCAAGAGGGAGGGGACGCTATTTTGATTGACACATGAATTTAAAAAAATCTGGTTGTATAAATCCTTTATAATAAATACAGTACTATTCTATTAAATAAAAACAAAAAACAACAAGTATTGTCAAAATTCAAGAGTTGTTTTTTTTATTTAATAGTGACTTTAGGAATTGCCATGAGACTGTGTTGGAGTAACCCTGCTTGGATTAAATCACTATTATCTTTTTCTTTTTGTCTCAATTAATACATTTTGTTAAATATTTGATTCTTAAATTGAATAAGCCTACTTTAAGAAAGTCCATTTCTTCAAACATGAATCGTCTATTGTACAACCCTGTGGAAAAGACTACGGACAGATGCATCCTATACATTGCAGAGTTGCGTTTTTGCAGTATTGGTTTATTGTGTTTACGCCACACATCTCAAAAGTGGTTTTCATGCCTCTTTTCTAATGTGTCTTTAAAATTGTCTTTGATCCACATGATAAATCACATTAATGTCCATAATTGGTTGAAGCACATGAAAGATGCCCTGCGTCTGGAACGGCCACATCTTCAAGGTTTATCAGGCATTTCTGCTAATGAGATCACTCTCATGAGAGACCTTTCGTAATTACAATTATCTCAGGAATTCAGAGCTTATAAACCTTAACTTGACCCATGATTTCGACTTGATTTATACTTTTAAATATACAGTTTTTGATTAGTGAGCAAGAAAACCAAATCCTGACATAATGACATACATTTTATTCAATGAATGAAATAAAAGTATTTAGGATGAATGGCCAACATAGACACCCAAACCAGATTAATCGAGGGGTGTACTTTAGTAAATGGACTTTAATCAATATGTTGTAACAGTGTTGATCTCCACAATTTATATATATAAAAAAAAAACAGAATAAAGATTTTATATCAAATATTTTCTGCATTATATAGTTAATAAATAATATATATATTGTCCCATTGTCCCCTACAAAGGTGAGCTACCAAAGATAACCAAATTTGAACTTTATTTGTATTTGGGCCGGGCCGTTTATACAACACGTTTTCAACTAAAAACAGAAAACCTTTTATGCTTTTTGGCTGTTCATTTGCACAACAAAACAGTGTTTTAAGGGCCTAAAAATGCTAACTTTTGAAAACGGGTTTCAGAGTACAAGTTTTTGAAAACGATACCGTTATCGTCTCCCTGCAAACTACAAAAAACGGTGAAACCGGTGACATCATGCGCATGTGTGTTACCCGTTCAGTCTACAGGCACAGAGGGTTTCTTTACAAAGTGACATCGCCAACTACTGACCTGGCATGAATGGTAAAGCGTTTTAGTAATCTTCATGAATCTGTGTGAACGGGGATCATTTTGACAATGTTGTCGTCTGTATGCGAAAGTTAAAACTTGTCCATTTTTGTTACTTTGTTGTCGTGTAAAGGCACCCTTAGACAAACCTGCACAAATCACCTTATTTCCCGCATTTAAAACATCCACTTGGCTCAGAATTATGAGGGGGCATGTGCAAGTTGAATTGGCGTGACACCTCAGTGTGGGAGTATTTTTTAAATAAATAAATAAATAAAATAAATTGGGTTTAAAAGATTTGCATCTCAAATCTTTTGTCTTCAGTCCCCTCGTTTATTTGCTATAGTCATTGAACCCATTGCAATTTCTTTCTGCATTGGTCATAGGGCAACAGGCATTATTAGAACAGGAATGGAATGAGAAATACCCTAAAATCGGATAATATTGTGTTATTCAATCATGACCCAGTTGCCTTCCCAAATCCTTACATATTTTAGACCATTTCAGTTGCTTTTCAGGTGCATTACATGTTGTCCCATGCCACATCCAGATCTCTTCAGCAAACATATTTCCATTTAAACAAGTCTCCAAGAATTTTTGCAACCTTGTAAATATAGTTATAACATAACAGATAATGCAGATCTTTGGAATAAAATAAAGCGGTATCTTGGCAGACGGACCTCACAGTCTCACTTACTGGCAGAATTTCATTAAAATGAATACGCTTCCCAATTTAATTTCTTATTTTAGAGTGTTTAAAACTTTCTACAACAGTGACAGCATTTCTGCTGCAGAAAAAAAGCTGAGTGTTCAATTTGTATTATTGTAATAATGTGTATTTTGGTCAAAGCATGGGGAGATATGATGATATAATTTTTGTTGTTCAGATGTCTTAGCTCTGTGAAGTGTTTGTGATTAGATTTTGTTGTAAATGTTGTATGTCAAGTCACTATTAGAGTGATTGGTGTTCTGTAATGTGAGATTTCTTCCATCTCAGCAAATATACACAGCTGGTTTTAGTGTAGTGTAAGCAATTATGCTAAATTTTTCAGTTTGTTCAACGTAAAATGCAAGCTGATTGAATGCGAATCCACAAGTATAAAACATCAGTAATTTTGAGAAAATAGAACTTATAATATTGTATTTGATGAAAGCACAGACTAACTGTAATTGTTAAGTTGGTAGTGAAGATGGTTGCCTCGAGTTTGGGAGTTTTCTCAACTTCTGATTTTCTATAGTAGGTCTATACAGAAAATATAGTGATTTCTGAGTCATCGCATTGAAAATGTCCTATGATAACAGCTTATAAAATAGAAATTGGCCATTGTAGCACATTAATTCAATCAGACTTGATGAATCCGCTTGTTAAGTCGTGACGTAAGGAATGCTGTTTATGGGCCTCTACTCGTTTCATATGAGAATACTATCTCAACAGCTGTTTATGAAGACTATTTATGGTTTCACTTTATTTTGATGGTCCCTTTAACACATTCTGTTGACTATAAGTAACGTTGCTCCTACATGTCTACTAACTCTCATTAGTGTTAGTTGAGTATTAGTAGACTGGTAGGGTTAGGGTTAGATTAAGTTGACATGTAGTTGCAAAGTTAATTATAGTCAGTAGAACGTCTGTTGGAGGAGCATCAATGGAGAGTTAACAGATATTAAGCAGACAGTCTACTAATACTCTAATGAGAGTTAGTTGACATATAGTTGCAAAATTACTTATAGTCAACAGAATGTTCAAAAGGGACCATCAAAATAAAGTGTTACCCTATTTATTAATATTACACAGTTAAGCTAAGCATTTAAAAACGGAAACTATAGTCTCTGGGCTCACAGTGTCCCGGACACAAATACTTTAACAATTCATAAAAGATGATTCACTGTCAGGGAATTCAGTATGAAGATATTGCATCACATCGTGAGGATATATTAATATTATATTGTTTTCTTTTGTCATCTGATTCTGACCCAGAAATGGTGACGTGTGACAGCAGTCGTAATGAGCGGATAGAAAGAGTTTGTGTCTCTGCAACTGTATGTGGATCTGGCATCAAGCTGTAAGTTAGTTTACACCATTATTTAATTTTGTTTCATCAATTAATCATCACTTTAATTCATTATTTTGTGTACTTTTTTTTTTTTTTTTTTTACAACTTTCAGCAACCACACTGGTTACATGATAGGAAATACATATTTATATTATGCATAACAATTCTTTCCTGTTGTCACACCTCAGCAGACTACACTTCCCAGCATCCCTCATGTTCTCCACCTGCACACATCACCTGATCACCTATCACCTGCACACTATCACCTGATCACCAGGGCTGGACTGGGACGAAAAATCGGCCCGGGCATTTTGGCCCAGACCGGCCCACTACATAAGATCATAAACACAACCGATCTTTGCATGTCCTTGAATATGTATATATCATCTCCTATTCCTTAAAACCACTAATCCCATAATGAGTGAGTAGGAATGAGTGAGATTTAACAGATGAAATAACTACTATTTGCAAAATACAATTGAACTAACGTTAGGCTACACTACACAGTGATGAATCCTAAAACAAGCTACAGTATAAGTTGCATTGGCATAGCAATACAAGTGTTTCATACAGTATTTTTGGTAAATCTGTGGTGGGTGTACCCAAATTTTAATTTTCAAAAAGAAAATTTTGTGCTTTTTAATGTTAAATTCAGCCATCTGGTGCACTTTTAGAGTTAAAAATTAAGAGCTCCAACCCATATTCAGTGTGCATATTGAACAAAGAAAAACTCAAACCTCTTTTAGTTATGATATAGTGTCTGTCTACATTACACTACTACATAATAATAGTTATAATATTAATCCCATGACAGTAATATACATGTATTGTAAAGCAAATGCACTGAAAAATAAAATAAACTTTCATAATTAGTTTCTTACTAATTTCTATACTTATAGAGAAACACGTGATCTTTTATTTTGACAGAAACTGCATCAAACTTTTATTTTGGTGGAAAACATGGTTTCTAAACGCGTCTCATTACAATTCTAGTAAAATGCGTAATCATCAACTATGCAGATGTGGAAATAATGCCTGGGTAATGGGTTCTACACTCATAGCCTATAGGTGTTAAAGTAGCCTAGTTCTGCTCACCACAGTCCTCTACACTCACTCATCTCTCCTGGTCCTCCTCACTCCTCATCAGACACTTGAAGGGCCTGATTCTTTTTTCACGCTATTTCCCTGCACTTTTCTTGCGTTTCTTCTCCATCGCTCTGACGATTTAAACAGACACTGCCGGCTCGCTCAGAGCCCAGAGGGTGAGGTGTTTCAAGATGTGATTGGACCAGCCCAATGTCAATCAAGAAAATAACCAATGGGCCGTTGATCTACGCGTTTCATGGGCCGGTCTGAGAGAAAAAACAAAACCTACTGACTTTTTTTGTCCAATGCATTACACCGGTACAAAGATCCCAGCGCCGCCAATTAATCAAAACTAAACGAATGGGCCGCCGATGTAGGAGTTTTATAGCCTGGTTCTACCAGACTCTCGTACATTTCATTTGTACAGAGAGTCTGGCACCGCTCCATTGACAAGCGTTAACTTCCTTGTAGGCGGGTACTCTATTGAAGTCTAAAACTATTGGATCTGCCCAGAGTCACTCTATCTGCCATAACCAATCGCTAACGTTTGGTCGTGACATATGTATTTTCCCGAACCCCGTGGGAGGATGGCCATAAACACAAAACTAAGCAAAGATTGTTCTTGCTCCGGCTTTAACTTCTTGATATTCGGCAGCGTTGCCACAACGGACCGAATGGCTTCACTCGCATCTGTCTCCTCTGCCATTACTGAGCTACAACTCAAAATAACGCACGAGTCGACATCAACGTCATCATTCTCAGCCACTCCTTCTGTTCGCTGATTGGTCCTACAAAAAATTTATTTCTGGAAACCGAAGTCTACAGTACAATCCCAGACGTAGTACTGAAGGAAAATGAAATTGAGCGGAAGTGCGTAGGAAGGCGGAGCCAGGCTAGGAGTTTTATGGGCCGGTCAGATAAAAAAAAAAAAAAAAAAGTCTTTTTTTTTTTTTTTAAGTTTGAGATGTATCGGCCCAAATAGCGCGTCGGCCCATCGGGCAAATGCCCGATATGCCCGATGGCCAGTCCAGCCCTGCTGATCACCCATCACCTGATCACCCTTCACCTGCATGTCATTATTCACATGGACACTAATGTTCCCTATACCGTTCAATAATGCAATCGCTGCTGTCTGTCCCATAGAAGAACAGCCAGCGTATGTATTGGAACTATTGGGGCTTACATGAACCACGTGACAGCCATAGCGGCGACATCAAAGAGTGTTGCAACTCTTTCTCTCTATGGCTCTGGCAACTCCGTTTGTTTTTCCGAGATAGCTACAGGTGGGCGGGGCTTAGGCCAATGTGAGGTCTCGTGACGTAGTGTGAGAACATAAGACAAGTTATTTTTATCAAAGATCACAAGGCATGTTTTCCTTGTCACAAGAGAGTTTTCAAGACATTCAACTCTCTGCTCTGTCCACCTCCACCACCACCCTCCTCCTCTTTAACATCAAAACTGATGATTTTGCAAACTTCTTCACCAACAAAACAACTACTATCAGCAGTCAGTTCTCAGCTCCACACACACAGGAACTCAGACTATCCTCTCCCACAACCAAACACTTTCTCTCCTCCTTCTCTCCACTAACCGAGGAAGAAGTATCTAAACTACTTCTCTCCAGTCATCCTACCACCTGCCCTCTAGACCCTATCCCCTCACACCTTCTACAAGCCATCTCTCCCACACATCATTAACTCATCCCTCAATACTGGCCTTTTCCCTACAGCATTCAAGCAGGCTCGGGTAACTCCACTGCTCAAAAAACCAACATTAAACACATCACTTTTAGAAAATTACAGACCTGTCTCTCTCCTACCATTCATTGCGAAAACACTTGAACGAGCTGCTTTCAACCAAGTGTCATCTTTCCTGTCTCTGACCAATCAGCTTGATATAAACCAATCTGGCTTCAAGAAAGGACACTCGACTGAGACTGCACTACTGTCGGTCACAGAAGCCCTGCGGATCACGAAAGCTGCTTCCAAATCATCTGTTCTCATTCTCCTTGATCTGTCTGCTGCCTTCGACACCGTGAATCATCAGATCCTGCTGTCCTCCCTCTCATCACTGGGCATCACCGGATCTGCCCTCCAGTGGTTTGAGTCCTATCTCACAGGTAGGTCCTTCAGGGTCGCATGGAGAGGTGAGGTATCCAAAGCACATCAACTGACCACAGGGGTTCCACAGGGCTCAGTTCTTGGACCGCTCCTCTTCTCCATTTACACCACCTCACTGGGACCCATCATACAGGCACATGGTTTCTCTTATCATTGCTATGCTGATGACACACAGCTCTTCCTCTCATTTCAACCAGATGATCCCACAGTATCTGCACGTATCTCAAGCTGTCTGGCAGACATCTCGGCATGGATAAAGGAACACCACCTACAGCTCAACCTGGCAAAGACAGAGCTTCTCGTCCTCCCTGCCAATCCGTCTCTACAGCACAACTTCGCTATCCAGCTAGATTAATCCTCAATCCTCCCATCAAGGTCGGTCAGAAATCTTGGAGTTACATTTGACGACCAGCTGACCTTTACAGAGCACATTACAAAAACAGCTCGATCATGCAGGTTCGCACTGTACAACATCGGGAAGGTCAGGCCTTTCATTACTGAGCATGCGACACAACTTCTAGTCCAGGCCCTGGTTATCTCTAGGCTTGACTACTACAATGCTCTTTTGGCAGGACTTCCATCATGTGCAACAAAACCTCTACAAATGATCCAGAATGCTGCAGCTCGTCTTGTCTTCAACGAGCCCAAAAGGGCCCATGTCACTCCTCTGTTCGTCTCACTACACTGGCTACCACTCGCTGCTCGCATCAAATTTAAGGCTTTGACGCTTGCTTACAGATCTACCACTGACTCAGCTCCGTCCTACTTCCACTCACTCCTATGAGTTTACACCCCGACCAGAAACCTACGATCGGTCAAGGAGCGGCGGCTCGTGGTACCCTCACAGTGAGGCATAAAATCACTCTCCAAAACATTCTCATTCACGGTTCCATGCTGGTGGAATGATCTTCCCACCCTCATCCGGAATGCAGAATCCCTGTCAGCATTTAAAAGTCAGCTGAAAACTCATCTCTTCCGTGAACACTTAACATAAAAAAAATAAATAATAAATAAAAAAAAATCCCTTCCCCTTGTCTGATTTTTACTACTCTGAGCAATGCCTGAACTTTGTATTGTGAATACTTCTTGTGTTGTTCTTTGCGTCTTCCCGATGACTCGCTTGCTTTAGTCCTCAGTTGTAAGTCGCTTTGGATAAAAGCGTCTGCTAAATGACTAAATGTAAATGTGAATTTAAAAAATTGTATTTAAAAAAATTATGATGTGCATGGTTAAATACTGTAATATTCCATAACGACATGTCAATTTTAATTTCTTTGATATTATTTTTATATAAAATTCACATTATTGATATTATAAATAAATCGGGCTTCCGTCGTATTGTGCAGATAATTGTCTGTTCGCACAAACCTTATCACACTTTTGAAACGCTCTGGTGAATGCGCGCACAGTAGGCTACAATGATTTAAAACATGAATACACATGCCCATCCTCTCAGGATACCTGTAATCAGAATTACAAGTAACCCAGGTGCATCATTTTACCTTTTTTTTTGTTTTTTTTGTAGCATAAACACCATAAAGCCGATGAGAGCTTTGGATTTTCCAATGTTTCTTAATAGCGCTGACACTTAAAGATGTCCGAGTTCCCGTCCCCATGCAACTGATACTCAACTGCCATTGGCTCATCTTCATTTGATGGGAGGGGCTTACCGATAGTTCAATGCCATGACACAGCATCTCGTCCCCTTCTACACTGGGTTATATATATAACCTGGGATGTTTTTTAATATTGTAAAAAATATGTTATAACTCAAGGAATGATGCTAAAAATTCAGTTTCATTAAATCCAAAATGCAGTTTTGCTTCAATTCAAATGCTGTCCAAATAAGTAACTGCGTTGGAATTATAAAGGTTTTCTTAATTAACTTCTTGTCTCAAAATCCTGATGTGGAACATTCCAAATCAGTCACTCATGAGGTTCTATTCCAGTTCAGATATTGCTGTAGAAGGCAGCCGCTGACAGCAGGGCAGCTTACTAAGGTTTTGGAACAGAGCCCGTGTGTGAGAGCCGCGGGTGTGTTGAGTTACGTGTAAGCAGCTCTGATTAAAGAGACGTTGGATGTCATTCTACTAGGCAGACCTATGGGACAGCTGCCAATGAAAGTGCGTCCCCAGGGGTGTTGAAACAGAGATAGCGGTCGGAAACTGACACGAAGAGCATGGCAGTAGAGGGCTTCTCTGAAGGACAGAGATCGGAGTTGTCCGGCTCTGTGATAAACATCCTGGCAGTCACTGTGTGAGATGTGAATTGTTCCTGACTGAGAGAATGACTGCAATGTTACAGCACTATACTTTTCTTTTTCTCATTTATATCTAGTGTTTGTAGACACTTTAGCTGATACTCTGATACTTGCAACATGGGAATGCAAGACACTGGACCTTTCCATATGAAAAATAAAATAAAATACATGATGCGCCAATTAAGCAATCTTTTCACATTAACAAAAAAATCATAAAATTCTTTTGTAAAAGTTTTGTATTATTTTGTTTTCATTGGACATAAGCCCATGTGCTCCTAAAATGTTTTAATTAATGTAAGCAATTAAAATCTGAATAAAACATTGTCATGTATTGTATGAGAAAATATGACACTGGCCTTGTTGAGACCTAAAATCACAAATGGAATAAAAGCTGCAAGTCTGCTTCTAATCTAGAAAGATATTTTAATAAAATAAAATATTTTCCTCCAATACATGCTGGCTACAATTATTGGCACCCTTTTATTGAATACTTTTTACAATCTCCATTTGTCAATGTAAAAGAGTCTTCTCACATAATGCCTGATGATTTTGGAGAACACCTGCAAGAGATCAGGGGCCATTCCTTCATACAGAATCTCTCCAGATTCCCAGATCCATGTTGGCGCTCCACCTCTTCAGTTCAGCCGTCTTGTCTTCTATAGGGTTCAGTTCACGGGACTGGGATAGTCATGGCAGAAGCTTCATTTTGACCTCAGTGACACAATTGATTTTGATGTTTGTTTTGGATCGTTGTCCGGATGGAAGATCTAACCATGGCCCTTTATAAGATTTCTAGCAGAGGCCGTCAGTTTTAGATTTTTTACCTGTTGATATATTGATAGAGTGAACAAGATGTCCAGGACCTCTGGAAGCGGGAAAAAAGGCCCACAATATTAAAAATCCAGCAGTATATTTTAATGGGGCTTTGGGTACCTTTTATCTCTGTGTGTACCTACAACAAAGATGCAGGTGCTGTTTGGTTTTTATTTATTATTATTTTTAGGCTTTCTGACACCAATTCTCCAACCGTTATCTTTGGAGTCTTTGGCTAATCAAATTATCCTTCACATCTGGCATTAAGACAATGTAAACACACATCCTCTTCCAGGCAGATTCGTAAATTGTTAATTGGAACTTCCTATTTTTTGCCCTGATGGTGGAAATGGTGGACTTTCCAGTTTGTGAAGCTCCTCAATCTTTTCCTGCACATCATAACCATATTCTTTGGTTTTACCCATTGTGGTAGATCATTAAGGGAATGGAAATTTGGCATTTGAGAATTTGGCCTGTATATTGCTGAGTTGATTTGTTTATATTATATGCCTCTAAATGACAGATTATCCTCTGATGCATACTCTGCTATTGAATGAACTTCATAACTCTTAATAGTTCATTCAATTATCTCTTAAATGCATGAATGTTTCGCCAATCAACATATTCGGGTCTTTAGCGACCCAGAATACATTTATATTTAATCATTTAGTAGATGCTTTTATCCAAAGTGACTTACAAATGAATAGAACAATATAAGCAATAAAATCAACAATATGTTATTATTATATGATATATCTAACATGGATGGATCTCTAACTGTCGCAATAGTATAAAAAACGCTTCTGATATTTTAATAACAATTACAAAATAATAAAATAAATCATATTTGGTACCTTTTGGAACTTGAATTTGAGCAGAAGCTTTGCATCATCAGAGCTCATTTCCCCAGTATATTCAGCATCTGGCTTATATTCACGATTGTTTTCAACATCTTCAAAATCAATATTTTGATCGCTGACAGCTTCTTCACCAAATCCACCATCAACATACAGAGACACTAATTTTTGATTGCGTCCAGTACCAGCTCTGCAGTAAATCACTGAGCCATTTAAAGTTTTGTGGATGATACTTGTGTCTTCTTTTGTTAGTTCCTACAGTAATTATAAGTCAAACATCATGTCATCATCGTCAGACATTGCCACCTTGAGGAATAAAGGTGAATTGCACTTTGAGTCTCCAGAGATCCAATTATTGTTGCGCAGAAAATATATACTTACACTATTACATAACTCGGGTCGATAGCGATAGCGACCCTATATACTTTTTACAGAAAATAATTAAGTAGACTTGTTATACTTAATAGATTGAGGAATACTAATAAAGTTGATGTCTAACTTTAAATAATGAATGAGGAGGAGGGTAATTAACAACGTCCTGGGTCAATAAAGACCTGAGGGATGTGTTTTAGGGTTGAGGTTGAAATGTTCAGTCACACAGAAGCCAGGTCTTTAAGGTACAAAAATAAACCTGCCCTGATAAATATTAACTGTAGTAACAGTGACAACAAAGCCCTTAAACGAAAGCTTTCAAATGCAGCACTTAATACAAACAGAATTAGTTGATATATTATGGCATAAAGTGGCCTCTCCAAGATATTGCGTCTAGCTCTCGCATAAACAAAAGCATATGATTTATTTTGACTGACTCCATGAAAGTGAAAATAAGGTCCTTGAATATCTGAAACTGCAGCGCTAAAGAGCTCAGAGGCAGGTATACAGCTTTTCTCTAAAAATAAGACACAGCCTTATCAGGTTTGGAACAGCCTAGACGTTTTTATCTTTCAGCTTGTGAAGGATAGATACCCTGTATCAAATGTCTGGATTATTTTTTTTTTTACCAGCTTGAGGATCAAGCTTAATAATGTTCTGGTTTAGGCATTAGCATTGAAAGGACCGAGAAAGCTCTCTTCACTCAGCTTTATACAATTTAATCTTTGAGCTAAAAATCCATTTAAGATGTTTGTTGTCACATCTGTCAAGTAGAATCTTGTTAAAGCGAGCAATCAGCCTTGAACATATTTGACCCTGACTGAAAATGGAGTGGGTAATATCCTTAGCTTGCGTGTTTCTCTGCACAATTAAATGTCAGCGAATTAATAGAACAATCTGTATTCCTTAAAGACCCAAACAAGTTCAGTTTTTGTATTAGACCTTGTATTTACATGCATCTCAGTTGAGCGCTTGTGATCACCGATAGAGATAAGTAGTGCAGCTCAAACAGTAGAGCATAGCACTAGCAAAGCCAAGGTCATGGGTTCAATTCCTAGGGAATACAAATGATAAAATATAACATCTTAAATGCAATGTCAGTCTGCCAAATCCAGAAATGTGAATACACCAGGACACATCAGTTTCTCTGCTTGAGTGATTGGATCAAAAATTGTTCCAGACAGATATATTGTGTCTATATTGTGTCTTTTTGGTCGGTGTCTGCCATATTGGCAAGATAAGAATCTGCCTGTAAACACATGGAAGTCAATTGACAGATGCAGGCAGCAACAGTCTTTTGTAACTGATTTTTCACAAGATTTAGTGTATAAATTCTAAATATTGCACTGTAGATAATATAAAACCCAAGATTAAAAATAACATGACTTTAGTTTTATTAGCACTCAAAGTCAACTTCCAGCAACAATGCTCTTGTTGCACAACATTGAAAGCAAACTGATGTAAAGTCACAGCTTGATGTAATTTGGGTGCACTGCAATAAATCACAGTGTCAGTAAAAAAGAAAAAAGAAAAAACTGAAAACCAGCATTCCTAATGTTAACGTCAAAGTGATTAATATGGATAATAAGTAGAGGCCCTACAACAGACCCCTGAGGAACACCCCTCATAATCTGTAAGGGTGCCGATGAGTGACCTTCCATTCGCAAACATTGTGTCCTGTCCGCTAAATAATATTAAAACCAGGATATTGTCACATTTCCACCTAGCCACCATCCTCTGCACTACACTTCCCAGCATCCCTCCTGGTCCCCACCTTCACGTCATCATCACCCTCATCACTGCCACTACAAATGGACACTCCTCACCACAGTTCATTGTCCGACCTCGTTTGATGTATGTGGACTCTTCCCTTTTGTTTCCAGCGATCTCCCTGTCTCCAGTGTCTTCCTTCCCTCTGTGTCTCTGCCAAAATCACCCTTTGGACTCCACTACCCTGCTCACCTTATGCCTACATCTTTGTTATTCAATAAATCACTGTTCACCATCCACCTTCCTCTCCTGTGTCTACATTCCACAACAGATATAGTGCTATTAGAGAATCCTATTCATTTGAATCTAGATTTCAATATACTGAAATCAACAGTATATTAAATGCGTTATAAATCAATACAAAGTGATGCACAATGATGTCCTTTATCAAGTACCTCAATAACGTAAGGTAACACTTTATTTTGATTGTCCACTTTAGACGTTCTACTAATTATAAGTAACTTTTCAACTACATGTACACTAACTGTCATTAGAGTATTAGTAGACTGTCAGATTAATATCTGCTAACACTTTATTTTGTTGGTCCCCCAACAGACATTCAACTGACTATAAGTAACTTGGCGACTACAGGTTAACTTATTCTCCTAACCCCAACCCTAACACCTAACCATAACCTAACAGTCTACTGACGGTCTACTATAATATACTAATACTCTAATGAGAGTTAGTTGACATGTAGTTGAAAAGTTACTAATTAGTAGAACATCTAAAGTGACTATCGAAATAAAGTGTAACCTAACGTAATTTAAGACCTTAATTGCAGCTGTAGTTGTGCTATGTTAAAAAAAAAAAAATACTGATTGTATGAGAACATTTTATGTTCAGTTAAATATAAAGACAACTGTTCACTAATACGGTCCAAATACATGTAAAGAAACCAAAAACAGGACACGATGTCACAAGATGCGACCCTATTCTAGATGTTGCCCATCACAGTTCGGTACAGGCATCAGAACCGCGTCTTCTCACAGCAGATCTTCGTTTGTGTGTGTAACGCAGAAATTCCTGCCAGTTTTGACATTCTTTGACAGTTCACGAGCTCTGCACAAGCTCCATCATATACCATCATATGTACATGTACTTTTTTAGAAGGCTGTGTCAAGCACGAGACTCTGCAAAAGACATGAGCGCAATGGTTAAAGACGAATGTCTATTGTGTTCACATTGAAAAACAATGGAAAAGTAGAGCGGTGGAGTGGACAAACGCATTCTGTGTGAACGGCCCCGTTTTGTGGTAAACAGAGAAAACATTAAACCTAGTTTCTCCCGATAAACTCTTTTCAGACAGGCAGTATTTGCATTTGAATTGTGTTTTGATGACAGACCGACTTCCTCATATCGACCTTCTTTGACAGTGGTCTTTATGACAATCCCCCGGCCCATTAATTCCGCCCCCTCTGCTTACCTCTGCTGTTTCTGGGGTTATTTCCCGAAAGACTTCAATTACCTTAAATTTTATTCGCCTGTTTGTATCGCATGCTGATCCACAGATTGTTGTGTGATATCTGGTGAGTGATGAAATCAGATAGATTGAGGGTAAGTCACTCACTCGTTCGGGTCGCCATAAAATTAATGAACTATCCCTGAAAAACGATCCTGTCTTCCTCAGAGTCCCACCTTTTATAATTGACATCTAAACTGCTGCCACATTGGTGCAATATCTCAGCAGCACCAGCAGCATTTGGTGCTGGATTATTTTGTTTTTAGCCTTACGTACGACATAATAGATTATTACAGTATTTTGATTCTCTCATTGTAACCCGTTCACATCATTCTAATAACAGTTGTAAGGTTTCTATTCTTTTACTTTGAGACATGGAGAAAGCAAGTAATAGAACTGAAAGAAAGGATCTAAATGAAAAAAAGTTTATCTACCCCACATTTTTTTAGAAATATTCATTGAAGTTTTGGTGTATCTAACAACTTTTAATGTTTATTCCTTACCTATCACTCAATTTAGGTCAACACCTTAAATTCATAGCAGGTAAAATATGAAAATGGACCTTCAGGGTGAAGGATGACATCCTTCAATATTTAAAAGAATACGATTCAATACAAATTTTTTTTTTCTTCCATCACAGTAGCTATCATCACAATTATTCAACAAACAGTCAACAAACCATTAAACAAATGAATACACCCAGTCCTCAGCTTATAGCTTACAATCTCATAATCCGCATATTCCACATGAAATATTACACTAACATACTAGAAAATGTAGTAGCCCACCCTATTGTGGAACTCATAATTGCTCATAATTTGCATAGCATAAAGTACAGTGCAAAAACAGTATCTTTAATATTTTACCAACGCAAAGTATTAAACGCAGTCTGCAACATAGAATCCAAACACAATAAGAAACATTATTTATCTGTTGTAGGTCTGTCCCGTGAACTGCTGTGTTAATAATCAATAACCACTAACATAAACTGTGCTTTGCATTAAGATGAAGTTGATGTGTGACAGTTTATATCAATGTAAGGCCCTGCACTGACATAAACTGGTCCCCCCTGGAATGTCATCCTAACTGTTGTTCATCACATAGGTGTCAGGTTGCGTGCAGGTAGCCGAAGACGAGGACACGGTTGCTGCAGTTTAGGAGATTTATTATACAAACTTAAACTACAAAAACAAACAGGAACAAAAGAACAGACTCCAGGACTTCAGAATACACACAACCATACACGGACGACGACCAACAAACACTGAGGGAAAACACAGGGCTTAAATGAACTGAACCAAACGAGATAATTAACTGAAAACAGGTGAAGAGAATGGGTAATCAGACAGAGAGGGAAAACTAACAGGACTGAACCAAAATCACAAAAGACAGGGGGAAAACAAGATCACAGAACTGAACAGAAAACATCAAAACGTGACAGTACCTCCCCCTCCCCGAAGGCGCGTCCTCGCGCCGTATAACATCCAAAGGGGTGGGAGGGTGGGCATCCTGGACTCCAGGACGGTCCAGGCGGAGCAGGCTGGTCAGGGGACCAGGGCGGAGCAGGACGATGGCGTGACCAGGGCGGAGCAGGACGTGGGCGTGACCAGGGTGGAGCAGGACGTGGGCGTGACCAGGGCGGAGCTGTCGGACCCTCGGGCGTCCAAGGCGGTGGTGACCCTTCGGGCGGCCATGGCGGTGAGGACCCTTCGGGCGGCCATGGCGGTGAGGACCCTTCGGGCGGCCATGGCGGTGAGGACCCTTCGGGCGGCCATGGCGGTGAGGACCCTTCGGGCGGCCATGGCGGTGAGGACCCTTCGGGCGGCCATGGCGGTGTTTTTTCAGGCCTCCGTGGGTCTTTGGCCGGCCATGGCGAAGGCGTATAGCCCCCCCCCCAAAATTTTCTTGGGGAGAAGGACAGGCTCAGGAACGGGAACAGACTTGACGTCAGCGGGCTCTGGCGCAGGATCAGTGGGCTCTGGCGCAGGATCAGCGGGCTCTGGCGCAGGATCAGCGGGCTCTGGCGCAGGATCAGCGGGCTCTGGCGCAGGATCAGCGCTGGACGGGACCAGCGGTGAAGGCTCAGGGTCTGTGCTGGACGGAACCAGCGGTGAGGGCGAAGGCTCAGGATCTGTGCTGGACGGAACCAGCGGTGAGGGCGAAGGCTCAGGATCTGTGCTGGACGGAACCAGCGGTGAAGGCTCAGGATCTGTGCTGGACGGAACCAGCGGTGAAGGCTCAGGGTCTGTGCAGGACGGGACCAGCGGTGAAGGCTCAGGATCCGTGCTGGACGGGACCAGCGGTGAAGGCTCAGGATCCGTGCTGGACGGAACCAGCGGTGAAGGCTCAGGGTCTGTGCTGGACGGAACCAGCGGTGAAGGCTCAGGGTCTGTGCTGGACGGAACCAGCGGTGAAGGCTCAGGGTCTGTGCTGGACGGAACCAGCGGTGAAGGCTCAGGATCTGTGCTGGACGGAACCAGCGGCGAAGGAAACTCTGGGCTGGACGGGACCAGCGGCGAAGGAAACTTTGGGCTGGACGGGACCAGTGGCGAAAGCTCTGGACTGGACGGATGGGCCATGATCGATGTGTGTGTAGCCCACACACACAAGATCGCCGTAATTAGCACTGTATCTTCCAGAGCTGTCTGGACTCTGTCAATACTCTGGCTGGACGGTCTCTGGCTGGACGGTCTCTGGCTCGAAGACTGGCTCTTGCTCGAAGACGATGGGCTCAGGCGCTGGCTCGAAGACTGGCTCTGGCTCTTGCTCGAAGACTGGCTCTGGCTCTTGCTCGAAGACTGGCTCTGGCTCGTGCTCGAAGACTGGCTCTGGCTCGTGCTCGAAGACTGGCTCTGGCGGGCTGGCGATGGGCTCAGGCTCTGGCGGGCTTGGAACTAGCCTATATCGCCCATATCCTCCCCTGTGACCCCCACGGCTCCCACGGAACACAGCCTGGCGGGTTCCCACAAAGGCCTGCCTCCAGCTCTCCATCTTCTTAATTTTTTAGGTTGGTCGTTCTGTCAGGCTGCGTGCAGGTAGCCGAAGACGAGGACACAGTTGCTGCAGTTTAGGAGATTTATTATACAAACTTAAACTACAAAAACAAACAGGAACAAAAGAACAGACTCCAGGACTTCAGAATACACACAACCATACACGGACGACGACCAACAAACACTGAGGGAAAACACAGGGCTTAAATGAACTGAACCAAACGAGATAATTAACTGAAAACAGGTGAAGAGAATGGGTAATCAGACAGAGAGGGAAAACTAACAGGACTGAACCAAAATCACAAAAGACAGGGGGAAAACAAGATCACAGAACTGAACAGAAAACATCAAAACGTGACAATAGGATAGTGAGTGAATATATAGTTTCCCTAACTTTTCATTTAAATTCCCCCTGTAGTCAATTATTGTATACCTTAAAAGTCAGATTTGATCACCCAAATGACAATATTTAAATGTTTTTCCTTGAAAAATAGTTCTTCATGGCTTAAAATAGCTTGAATGTAACTCGACACCCTTGACTCATTTAGTATACGCGGCTCTATGAATATGCAAATGAGCCCCGCCTCCACTCAATCCCTCACTCAGAGATCCACTGGTTGTCGATCACACATTGATCTGATTGGTTACAAGGTCGTTTGTGACGTCAGAAACACCAGCGATTTGAGACTGTCTTTGGTTCACTGGAGTTTTAAGCAGAAAATACTCCGCAATGCTGTCGACTTATGAATTTGCACATGATTAGTCTTAAAGCATATTAAAAACACCACATATAAACAACATTTAAAAGCTTTATTGGTTACACTTTATTTCGATAGTCACTTTAGACGTTCTACTAATTATAAGTAACTTTTCAACTACATGTCAACTAACTCTCATTAGAGTATTAGTATATTATAGTAGACTGTCAGTAGACTGTTTGGTAATGGTTAGGTGTCAGGGTTCGGGTTAGGAGAATAAGTTAACTTTTACAGTTGAATGTATGTTGGGGACCAACAAAATAAAGTGTTAGCAGATATTAATCTGACAGTCTACTAATACTCTAATGACAGTTAGTTGACATGTAGTTGAAAAGTTACTTATAGTTAGTAGAATGTCTAAAGTGGACTATCGAAATAAAGTGTTACCGCTTTTTTTTTTCACCACAGGGGGACTTTAACATAACACATGTTTATCTTAACATTCCAGTGACCATGAATTTGAAATGTGAAATTTGAAACTTAAAATGTTGGATTTAAATTCCTACAAATAGTTGCATTACTTGTTGATGGAATGGCCATCCATTCAGGGTTTTACATAAGACAAGCGGTTTTGAAAAAAATGGATAGATGGTTGTATGGATGGTTGGTTGGTTTCGAAACTACATGAAATTACAAGACACATGACAAAACATGCAGTTTCTGGGACATATCAGTTAAGCTATCAGTATTCTGCACATTTTCTGTTTCTTTTTTTAATTTTTTTTATTGGCAGATTAATTATTTAAGAATGATCCCTTTAGTCACCGTATAATATCATGAGACTGAGCCCAGGAGAAGAGAAAAATTGGAAAGAAATGGTGTTCAATTTTTAATAGAAGAGGTTGATTCTCAATACACGATTGTCTGACTCATCATTTTGCCCACCCTTGTCTAAAGAGGACCATGGAAATCAATAACTGTCATATCCTTCATCTCTCCAAATCAATTTTGAAGTCACCCTCCGTTAAGACCGTTCTTTTTATTTATAACACATACCGGCCCATTTAGGCGTTAAATTAATAATTTGCAAACCTACGCATACAAACCGACAGGTGCTTTTGTAGCACATCAGTGTGAAACATTGTGGAAAGCGGGCCTGTAGGCTGCCCTGCTGTGGAGCTGGGCTGATAAATGGGCCGTGGAGAATAGTGGTTCTAAAGAAGTGCACGAGCAATCAGCAAAGTAGCAGAATAAAGAGATTGGCCTGTGGCACATATCAGCTTCTACTAGAGGAAGAGTGCAAACATGCACAAGGCAGCAAGCTGAAAAGATGCATTCAGTGTTTTCACTCTAAAAGGCCTCATCCAGCCCAGCTGCGGATGATCCATTTGCACTGAGGTGACACCTCTCTGCTTAAAAAGGCAAATGTTTGTTTTTGAGAAAATCGAGTTATTTCAGCCCACAGCCTCTAGGTGTAACTGAAGGTTGTTAGAAAGTGCACTTCAAAAGCTGTGTCAGATTACATGTTGAAAAGTCAAACAAAAATGTCTTGTCATAAGCTAATTGGTTCTTTTTGTAAAAGATATCACTTTGGAGTTTCACACTTTTAGACTCCTGCCGCGGTTCAAAAGTAGACGAGGAGTTACGCTTACTACCATGCATTCATATGCCATCGTAAATCTTTGATATGTCTCTGCTGACACATCCCGACGAACGCAAATATCGGTGATTACTTCGAGGTCACGACAATGAGCTTTTCCAAAACCAAGGGAACATTCTGAGCCTAAAAGCTTTTAAGCTAATTGCTTTTCTCTCTTCCATCCACTTTTCTCACAATTAATGACAGTGCCGTATAACAGTTCTCAATACAAAACATGCTTATAAAGCTAATTCGATATCATGTTATCAAGTCAAGCATGTAAGGGGAAATGCTTCTTTAGTCTTTAAAGACGTTTTGTTCTGCAGGTGGTGATTAATAAAAGCCAATATGCTTACCAGACAGTTCAAACGAGTATGCCAACTTAGTGGGTGGCATCAGAACAAAACAAAAAGATAGAGAACCAGAGGGATTTTGTTTAAAATTCAATGTCATGACCAGCCTTATGATGTTTGCCCTAAAGGGGACTTGTATTTAATAATATCCTGTAAGTAGCCTTGAATGATAAACTGGAAGTTTTAAGCACTCTGCAGAATGTATGATCTAAACCAGTGTCATAACACTCTCTAAACCTTTGAGTAAAATAAAAAAGCCTCAAAATCAAACTTTAATTTTGTATACAATGTACACCTTCAATTTAAGTTTATTCCATTAAAATTTGATTAACAAATTATATTTTTTTAAGATATAAATTTTTTTGTTAAATGTTTTTAAAATATATATATTGAGATAGAGAGATTATACTGACCAGTTTCAAGAACTAGAATTATTCCCGTTTTCATATCAATATTCTTAATCTTTAACGACAGAAGATGAGTAAGTTGGATACATTTAAATGATAAAGGTTGCACAACAAATAATCCTTATCAGTCAGTTTGACTGAATGAGCTGTACAATTTCCTTCATGTTCTCATGCTCAGACTTTAAGACAATAACGTAATGCTTGGTATATTAATGTGATGTGGTATGACAAGAATATCTATGGCGAGAGCTCTTTTCAGTAGCTGAGTCCTTTCCCTCCTGATTATATTATTTTTTCCTTTGTAATCCGCAACAGTAGGAAAAAGGACAACATATACTGTGCATTTGTGGTCTGCTCTCCTGACTTAATTGACAGTATATCCCATGAATAATTCATTGGAATGTAATAAGAATATAAAATTTTTCTCCCCAAATTCCCTCTTTCCTTGTTTGTTCTCACATGGATGCTTTGAAATTTAATCGTCTCCCTTCGTCACTTAGCCCTATTAGCAGTGTTTACTGGAATGTTTCTAAGGCAGGTAAACACAATATTTATTGTCTGCCACAATGACAGAAATCGCTTTGAATTATTATCACTCAGTGTTCCAGTTAACATTTATGATTGAGGCAACGTGTTACATAAGACAGACGTATATAACTACAGTGATATTTAACACGTTCATAATTTTGCTGTGGAAACACTCTATGGTCATTCATTGTCTGTTGAAGTAATTTGTTAATGCTTTTACACTTTTAAAAGTCCTTTTAATTTTCAATAATTGAAGGGGATAGTAGAATAATGTTATGTCGTTGTATCCTGTTTTTGAAAATGCTTATTGAGCACGAACCTTTCGATGATTGTTTAAAAGAAGTTATTCTATGGGTCTTAGTAGAAGTGTAAAGATTTTCACCCAAAAATCGAGTTTATTATATTTTTAATTGAGTGAATTTTTTTATTAAAGGTTTAAGATAAGTTTAATTTCAGTATTTTAGACATCTACTCCCTTTACCACATAATGTCATATAACAGTTGATTAATGAATAGATAATGGCAATAACACACAACGTAACTCATAAAACAGTGTCAAAAGCTGTATCCATGTCCAGATTTTAGTCCAAAAACAAGCCTCTATTTTCTTTCTTACATTTAGAGAAAGTACCTGTTGTTATTTCTTTTAACATTGACCACTTCCAAGATGACTCAAGTTACCCATGCCATGTAATGAATGACACTGTAAAAAAAACTAGTGCTGTCAAACGATTAAAATATTTAATCGCGATTAATCGCATTAATGCCATAGTTAACTCGCGATTAATCGCACATTTTTATCTATTCTTAATGTCTCTTGATTTCCTTTTGTCCCATTATTTTTTTCTCAATTTAATGCTCTTATCAACATGGAAAAGTGGATCGGCTTGCTTTGTGCAAATGTTTTTTTTATTTTTTATTATTGAAAACAACATTGACAATACTGTGTTCAATTTCACACTAAAACATTCTCACTTGGAGCAAATAATCTCTCACACTATGTAACACTGTCCATCAATAAAAGCGTGAAATAAATACTGTGACGAGGTCCTGATATTGACGAGGGGCCGGAGAATGCGCATCAGATATGTGTGTGTTTGACCATCAAGTGGTATTTCAGACTGGACGTGCTGCGATGATGATAGCTTAGTTCACAACGACAAAACACACAGATCACTTTGGTCTTGTCAATGGGACCATTTGGCAACTTTTTAAAAGTAAACTTTCAATTCAGAATCTTATTGGCATCCATTTCGGCGTCTTGCGCTCGTCATCCACTCAAAACGTAACGTTAATTTACGTTAATCTAACCTATTATTTGGCCGGCTCGCAAGCCCAAACAAGTGTGTGGTTTCCGGTCTAGCTAGATCCAGTGCTTACTGCTTTCACACAGGATGCGCAACGCAACGCCAGTTTTCAAAACTTTTTGCATGCTGCGCTGGTAATCATCACAGCTGCAAAATTACTATTTTGAATTATGACCGCATGCCGCGTCCTATTGCAAAAGCATGTGAAACAAACTACAAAGTTTGCTAGGCCAAAAAGACCTCGTTAATTGCGCGATAAAAAAATTAATCGCGTTAAAATGGGTTTTCGTTAACGCCGTTAATAACACGTTTAACTGACAGCCCTAAAAAAACCATAACCAATAGACATAAACAATAATATATTTAAATATTTTGATATTTAGCAGTTTCCCTCCATTCTGTTGAAAAAACTGCAAAGACTTAAAAGATATTTTTTTTCCCCCAAGTCATACATCTTACAATGGCCATCCAATGGACTCGACCGGCCATGACTGTGAATACTTCATCTGGAAATGTGATTTTCTGCCTTGGTCTCTGACAGGTACTGTACCTTCCATTTTTTTGTTTGTCTAGTTATTGTTCAGCATTTTCATGTCAAGACATATAATTCCCATTGCTTGTACAAGTTATTCAAGTTGTTCAGCTATTCCCTGAAGGACTAGACCCCGTACCACTGGCAAATAGGGTTTTAGTAGACTGCAGGCAACTTGCATTTGCAGTACCCTAGAGCATCAGTGGTGGATGCAGTATTTTCTGAGGTTACACAAACAAGTGGTCAACATCAGGGACGGTTCATGGTCGCAGTGCTCAGTGTGGGCTCTAATGTTCAAGGTTCCTTTTGTAAATCTCAGACAGCAAAGCTTTGAAGGGGCTTGGCAGTGTGAAGCCCAGGGGCTTGGTTTATAATCCAGCCTTGGTCAACATTGTCTTGGAAAAAATCTCTATATTTGTCGTCCCAAGTTATGTTCCAAACCTGGGACAGTAAAGGCAAATACATGAACCCCCCATATGTAACCATATGCCTGTAAAGTAAATGTATATGGTTGTCGTACTGGATTTTATCAGTTTAATCACCCTAGCATTAACATCATGAGGTCAGTCAATTTTCTACAGTCTCTTTGAACATCTGCCATTCGGAGAATGCTGCTGCCATTTCTACTGGGTGAGACTGGCCGGGTTCCAAGAGATATGCAAATCATGACTGCGACAGAAACAACAGGGAAGTGGCTTTCCAAGCTTAGGAAAAATACCCAACTTCATCTGGTACTTGCTACAGCGATTAAGTGGATTTTATTTAATTTTTTTAATTATATCAATGTACAGTAGGATGTGATGCAGGTGATGGATGGGGATATTTGGAGTGAGAATTGCATGAGGGTGAAAAGGTTACAGTACAAAACTTCAGGTTTTGTCAGGTTTTCAAGAGGCATATTAGTCTGACACTTTCAGTGGTTCAAGGGTCTTTGGATATCTGTGGATGTCACTATATTAGTCGAAGTACATTTATACCTGCAAGTAAGTATATCTACCATCTGATTTTTAAAGTGTATGTGGTAGTTAAAGGCATGTAATGTAAAATGGGACTGCAGTAGGCCATCCTTTAATGTAATTTTATACACCTTTAAAATAAATATTGGAACATTATGTGGCATTCCCAGGTGGAAGAAAACCGACTAATCAAACTATCCTGTAATCTGACTACCAAACCACAGAAAGAGTAAAGACCAGGCGCAAAAAAAGGAAAACAAACTAAATGAACTTGTAAACAATCAAAATGAAACTGGTAAGCAGCCCCACGGACGAAATGCAGCCCACAAAGATGCAAGCAAACAAGCAAAACAGCAGCGGTGTCACGTGTAGTGACTTTGGCTAGGAATAGGGCTTAAAGATCTTGATGTTCCATTCCCCCCTTACCTTTAACAAAAAGATCTGAGAGTTAAACTAAACCAACGAGCTCCAAATGGGAAAGAGGGAGAGGCTTACTTACGATTTGGTTTAAACAAACACCAGTCGCAAAGCTGTATGGTAACTCCCAACAGGTGCCACGGCTCAGTATACCAGCCAGCATTTACACACCTGCTAACGTCGCTGTTACTGTAAACATAACACCATAAATACCCCCACCGCAACAATCCAGACATTTAATGCGACTACCAAACGTACCTGAGAAAGAACTCCACCACAACGCCGACGCCACCAGCTCCTCTCTAATTAAACTATAAATCGTACTCGGTTACTAACGTAACCTCGGTTCTCTCTAGAGAAGGAACGAGTACTGCGTAATATCTTACGCTATGGGGAAAACTCTTTTCCACGAGATATTGAAGCCAAAAAATTATCCTTAATTTTTTAATCAATGTAAAACGCTTTGTGGCAGCAAGCAGACATAGGCGAGACAGCTCGCGCGCCTATTGGCTGCCCTGCAGCAAAAGCAGCAGCCTATCGGGAGAGGCTCTGCGTGACGCCATGACGAATGAGGGCACTTCGCGCCCATATCGTCACGTCCCGCCAGAAAGGGCGTGGTCTCGCCCTATAAATAAGCTTGATAGGCTGCTATACACTGATTTTTCAACGCTGAAGCGAACCAGCGCGTATTCCAAGCACGGCAAGATACGCAGTACTCGTTCCCTCTCTAGAGAGAACCGAGGTTACGTTAGTAACCGAGTACGTTCTCTTACGAGAGTATCTCTCGTACTGCGTAATATCTTACGCTATGGGGAACACAGTGTAACACGCCGTGCGGACAGGGATCCAACACCAACGTCCCAGGGGCCGAGGCCCGGGGCACATATAGTGCATAATCACAGAGAGTAGAGGAGGAGAGGCTAGAAGCATCACTCCTTATAGATAAACCCACAGGGAGTAGAGAAGTAGAGGCTAAAAAGCGTCTTTCCATATAAAAATAGCATCCAGGGGAGCTAATTATATGACCCTCAGACCACGCAGCTAGGGTGAAAGCTTTCAGCCTAAACTGGGTGGCCATACATATGTCAGATAACGCTGAAGTCTAGACCGCCAAAAGCTTGGCTTGTAAGGCGGGTACCTCCAGGTTATAGTATTTTATAAATGTAGACGGCGAGGCCCAGCCCGCGGCCGTACAGATATCTTGCAGGGAGACCCCGCTAGACCATGCCCACGACGAGGCCACGCCCCTCGTGGAGTGCGCTCTGACACCCAAGGGGCACTGCAGGCCCCTAGAAGTGTAAGCCAGCGCTATGGCATCAACTATCCATCTGGATAGGCTCTGTTTTGAAGCGGCAAGTCCCTTGGAACGCCCGCCAAACAAAACAAAAAGCTGCTCAGTCTGTCTGAAACCAGACGAGCGGGACGCATAAGCTCTTAATGCCCTAACGGGGCAAAGGAGACCTGCGTCCTTCTCCTCATTGAGAACCGGAAGGGCAGACAGGGAAATTACCTGGGCCCTAAACGGTGTATTGAGGGATTTCGGCACATAGCCGTGTTTAGGTTTGAGAATGACCTTTGAGTCATTAGGCCCAAACTCCATACATGACGCGCTTACAGAAAGCGCTTGTAAGTCCCCTATGCGCTTCACTGAAGCGAGAGCCATGAGAAACACTGTCTTGAGAGACAGGTGTTTCATGTCCGACAACTGGATTGGCTCGAATGGGGCACCTTTCATGGCCTCCAGGACCGTGGAAAGGTCCCATGACGGGACTGAAGGGGGCCTGGGGAGGTTTAGCCTCCGAGCTCCCCTAAGGAAACGCACGACTAAGTCGTTCCTTCCTAGCGACTGGCCAGACACTGGTTTTGCAAACGTTGCTACGGCCGCCACATATACTTTGCCAAATCGAGCCCTCCGCCTGCGAGAGGAGGTCTCTCCTCAATGGTACAGGCCAAGGGGCAGCGCTGGTCAGCTGCATCAGGACAGGGAACCAAGTCTGGTTCGTCCAGAGCGGAGCTACGAGCAGCACTGGGCATCCGTTTTTCCTGATTCGTTCCAGCACCTGAGGTAGGAGCGAGACAGGGGGAAAAGCATATAGGGGACAGCGGGGCCAGACATGGGACAGCGGGGCCAGACATGGGCCAGCGCGTCTTTGCTTTTCGAGAAAAACTTTGGGCAGTGAGCGTTTTCGTGGGACGCGAATAGGTCCACCTGCGCTCTGCCGAACGTTTCCCACAGCAGCTGGACCGTCTGCGGGTGCAGCGACCATTCTCCTGCTGGGACGTTGTTTCTGGACAGTCTGTCTGGTCCCACATTCAGGTGACCAGGCACATGCGCTGCTTTCAGCGAGAGCAGGTTGTGCTGAGCCCAGACCAGGAGGCGTTCTGTCAGCCTGTAAAGGTTTCGGGACCTGACGCCGCCCTGGCGATTTATGTATGCCACCACTGACATGTTGTCTGACCGGACCAAGACGTGGTGGCCTCTTATCTGGGGACAAAAGCGCTGTAGCGCTTTGTCGACTGCTATCATTTCCAAGCAGTTTATGTGAAGGAGCTTCTCCCGTTCTGACCACAGGCCAGCCAACGGTCTGCCCTCGAGCAGCGCTCCCCACCCCGAGGTGGAGGCGTCCGTAGACACCACCTTCACACTCGAGGCGGTCCCCAGACACACACCTGACTGATACCAGTCGGTTACTTTCCAAGGTTCCAGAGCTGAAATGCACTGTAGGTCGACCCTGAGGCGGAGCAGACCCTTGGTCCATGCCCGGGGTGGAACCCGTGCTTTTAGCCACATCTGCAGTGGGCGCATGCGAAGCAGGCCCAGCTGGAGTACAGAGGCTGCTGAGGCCATTAGGCCCAGCATTTTCTGAAACCTTTTGAGTGGGACTATAGAGCCGTGGCGGAAGGATTTCGCGACGTGCTGAATGTTTAGTCCGCGCTCCGGTGACAGGCGTGCCGTCATGGATAGCGAGTCTAACACTGTTCCCAGAAAAGAAATTTTCTGGCTGGGAAACAGCGAGCTCTTCGCCCAATTGACTGTAAGGCCCAGCTTCTCGAGGTGCTCGAGTAATGCGGCCCTGTGTTCTATGAGCTCCGATCGTGATCGAGCTAGAATCAGCCAATCGTCCAAGTAGTTCATAACTCGCATGCCCCGAAGTCTCAGGGGTGCGAGAGCCGCGTCCATGCACTTCGTGAATGTACGGGGTGCTAGGGACAGGCCGAACGGCAGGACTGTGTATTGATATGCCTGGCCCTCGAATGCGAATCTCAAGAATCGCCTGTGATGGGACGCTATTTGTATTTGGAAATAGGCGTCTTTCAGATCTATTGACATAAACCAGTCCCAGTGGCGCACTTGCGCGAGGATTTTCCTGGTCGTAAGCATCCTGAACTGGCGCTTCACAAGTGCTCTGTTCAGCTGCCGCAGATCTAGAATGGGTCTGAAACCCCCATCTTTTTTCGGTACCAGAAAATATCTGCTGTATAAGCCCCCTTCGCTCTGAGCCTGAGAGACGGGTTCTATAGCCCCTTTGCTCAGTAGTTTCGCTATCTCGGCTCGAAGTAGATGAGATACTTCGTATTTCACCGTAGTCTCGACACGCGCCGTATAACGGCGGGGACGTCGAGCGAATTGTAGCGAATAGCCTCTCTTTATAGTGTTCAGCACCCATTCTGATACCCCGGGAAGCTTTGACCACGCGTCTGCGTGAATAGCTAGAGGTAGAATGAAAACCGGGCTCTGGCCGTGACAAGACGGCAGCTCGAGAGCCCCGGTGTCCTGGGAACACGACGCCGTGTTTACAGCGTTCGAGGCGGGGGGCGCGCTGATCACAGCGGGCAGCCTGGCCGCGCTCAACCTCTCTATGGCGGGACGTGCAGCGAGAGTGAGCGGGGGGAATCCCGTGGGATTCAGCGTGTCTGTGGGGGAATGTGGGCGCAGAACTACGGGCACATTTACTGCACTGCACACGCTCTCGGCTGGAGCCGACTGAATGTGTGTTGGTTTCGTTTTTACAGAAACCAAGGGACACGCGGCGCGTAGTGTAAGCGGGCATTGTATGGGCGCGTTCACTACATTGTCTGCACAATCGACCTGAGTCGATTTTATGTGTGCTAGCCCTGCACCGTGGCGGGCTGTGTCTGGGCGTGGGAATGGGCACTGGGGCGTGGGCATTCTTACAACACTCAAAACACCATCGGCCATGGCCGGAACACCAGAAAATACACTCTTTATTGGATTTATCTGGGTAGCCGTAAAAACGGCTTTTGTGCGCAGGCAAGCGGGCTGAGACACCGGCTGCTTCACTGCTAAATACACTGGGACAGTCACGACGCATGGAACTGAACGAGCGAGAAGTTTTGGTGGAAATCCGGCCGCAGCGGGATCTGAACACCGTCGCTTCCTTAGCATTGCTAGGAAGGCTTTGAGGCCTCGGGCTTGATCTCAATCCTCGGCCGGGGCCCGCGCTGAGGGGGGCGGCGTCCAGCAGAGCGAGAGCGCGGTCTCTGGTCCCGGGCCTGGCGGCGCTGTGAAGCGGCGGCGGCGGGCGGTTAAGGCTGCGGCTGAGAGCTGCGAGCAGGCGGCTGTTTAGGGCGACCTGTAGCGGAGCTCGAGCGCTTAGGCAGGAAGTGCTTCATAGCCTGCGAAGTTTTCTGCACCTCTGTGTATCTGTCCGCGAAGTCCTTGACGGCAGATCCAAAGAGGCCCGCTGGTGAAATGGGCGCGTCGAGGAATACAGAGCGCTCGGCATCCGTCATCTCTGACAGCGTCAACCACAAATGTCTCTCGGCAACAGTGAGAGAGGCCATATTTCGCCCTATGGCCTGTGCAGCGGCTTTGGCGGCGCGTAGAGCGAGGTCTGTAGCGCTTCTTAAATCCGCCACGCAGATAGCTCCGGGTCCTTCCTCGTCCAGTTTATGGAGAAGGTCAGCCTGGAAGATCTGCAAGACAGCCATCGTGTGCAGCGCTGAAACTGCTTGCCCGGCGGCGGTGTAAGCGCGCCCATGCAGTGATGACGTCACCCGGCAGGCTTTAGATGGGAGCGTTGTCTGCGCGCGCTGTCCAGCGGAGGGCGGGCAGAGATGCGACGCTACCGCTGCCTCCACAGGAGGGATGCAGAGGTACCCTCTATCTCCCGCACCGTCGACGGTGGAGAATGCCGCGGAGGTAGAGGTACGCAGCCTGGCGGAGAAGGGGGCGTTCCATGACTTGGAGACTTCGTCGTGAAGTTCAGGGAGGAAGGGAGCGGCCCTGGACTTTGACGGAGCTTCGTCTTTCCCGAGAAAGCGTCCGTCCAGCCTGTTGCGCGGTGGTAGCGCGGGCGCCTCCCAATCGAGGCCGATGCTTTCCACGGCCTGGGTGAGCAGACGCATCAGCTCAGCCTCAATGCCGGCTCTCTTCCCAGAGGGTTGGCTGGAAACGTTAGCAGAGGGGAGGTCCACGGAGCTCGCCCAATCCTCGCTATCAGAAGCCACGAGAGAGCATACCTCAGTAGGTTCGTCAAAACCGGGGGCGGATGCGGCGGCAGACGGCGGCCGTTGTTCGTCCGGGAGCGACTGGAGCGAAGCCGGCGAAGCAGGCGGGCGAACCGGCGAGCTTTGGCGGGCTGGAGAGAGCTCGGGAGCGCGCTGGGCGCGGCGCTTCTTGCGGCGCGGCACCACAGTAGGCTGAAATGCGGACTCGGAGAATGATGCCAGGCGAGTCCTCAGAGTCGCCATGGGCAATACCTCGCAATGAGGGCATCCGCCGTCAGCGAGCGCGATAGCCGCGTGATCCTCACCCAGGCAGGACACGCAGATGACATGGCGGTCCTCGTCGCTGAGTTGAGAGCGGCACGAGCCACAGGATGGCATCTTTAAAAAGACGCAGCTCTTTTAGAGAGAGAGAGATGTGTGTTGTGTCACGTAAGCAAACACGCACTCTAGGCAGAGTAAAGGATATAGTACGCCGGAAAGCGCAGCAGGTACGGCAGCTGAAGGCGGCGAGGCCAGCGACTCCAGACTCAAGGGCACGTCCCGCTGAAGGCTACAGGTCGACGGCGCGGCTTCTCACTCCGGATCCAGCGATGTGTGAGCTTCGCTGAAGAGTTGAAAATCAGTGTATAGCAGCCTATCAAGCTTATTTATAGGCCGAGACCACGCCCTTTCTGGCGGGACGTGACGATATGGGCGCGAAGTGCCCTCTCCCGATAGGCTGCTGCTTTTGCTGCAGGGCAGCCAATAGGCGCGCGAGCTGTCTCGCCTATGTCTGCTTGCTGCCACAAAGCGTTTTACATTGATTAAAAAATTAAGGATAATTTTTTGGCTTCAATATCTCGTGGAAAAGAGTTTTCCCCATAGCGTAAGATATTACGCAGTACGAGAGATACTCTCGTAAGAGAACCAGCATATTAGCCTTAAGCTGTTCACATCATTACACAGTCAGCAAAGTCTCAACATACCTGGATAGGAACGGGAACAGAAATGCCAGGGAGAGTCCTGAATCACCAGGACACATATACACTCGCCATAAGGGTCCTTAAATAGCACGGCCTCTTTCGCCTCATTCGTCTGCCACAGCCATACACCCAACAGGGTCAATAAGATGATAAATCACCTATCCTGCCACACATTTACATATGCAAGGAATAAATCGTATGATTTTTTTTTTTTTTAACGAACCAATTGGACAGCCATCTTAGGAGTGTACAATGCTGTAGAAATAAAATACTTCTACTAAGAGGCAGAAGTCGTGCCTACCAACTATGCTAGGCACAACCATCACCCAATGCTCTAATGCCACTCATAAGCAACAAGCTGTCCTTTAAAGGTGCCCTAGAATGGTTTTTATTTTTATTGTATAATGTTTTCTGGGTTGCCCTTATAATGTTAGCATGTTTTTTAGAAAAAATATTATTATAAAATATTTAGAAATAAAAGGCATTTTTCCTAGCCTGATTTTAGCCTCTGATTTGAAAGCTCTGTTTGAAGGGGCGTGTCTGCAGTGTGTAACCGGCCTCTGCTGTGATTGGCTGACATGCTTGCATATGAAATAGCTACGTATTACATGTGAAACTCTCTCGAATACCTTACAGCTATCGAGATTAACGAATTGTGAGATGTTTTTAAAGTATTTAGATCTATTCCCATCACATAAAATGTTGCCGTGATGAGCATTGAGCAAACAGATGACAGTGTGTTGATCGCGAGAATAAAGATCTTATCATTGCAACGCAGTTTCTGCACTCTCATGCTTTCACCAATGCAAACACGATGATGTAAATACAGTATTGAACGATTTTGAGAGAAAGATTACCTGTCTGAACTTGAACAATTACACATCAGAAAGTGTTGCTTGGTAGCTCAATCGATTTATTTTCAGACGTTCATCGAGGCCAGCTCTGTATTGGCCCAAGTTGAGGAAACAGTCTCGTCAGTGAAATGTTTGGAAATTTCCAGAGAAAATAAAATTAACTCATTGTTTCTTCAGAGGCTCGGATGAAGGAACTAAATACCTTTGTGTTCATTTGTACATCCAAACACTGATCGACTGCCATGCTTCGGCTGCGCAGTTCCTCCTGTCATTGAACATCGTACATATTAATGATCCGACTGTTGCGTCACAGTCGGTGTTATGTGGAGATTCGCCTATTTTTCAGGGGTGTTTTTCAAAAACGAGATTTAAGAAGGAGAAAACAATGGTGTTTGAGACTCACTGTATGTCATGTCCATGTACTGAACTCTTGTTATTTAACTATGACAAAATAAATTCAATTTCACATTCTAGGGCACCTTTAAACAAACAGAAATGGGTCTCTTGGAGCTGCAATAAGTTCTGCTGTGGGCGTGAATACAATCTGATTCGTGTGATTCAAGTCAAATGCATTTATATAGGCTGAAGATCATTCATTTTACTTTTATTTTTGATCACAAATTATGTTAAATGTTTTTAATCCGCAATCACCTGCTAAAATCAGTTTCAGACAATCCCTTGAGACTTTCTGGGTAGTTTGTGATTGTTCCACCTTGTAAACCAATTTGGCTACAGTTGAATGACTTTTACACTGACAGCATGTTTTCCTGGCAAAGCAGGAAGCAACTTTGTCAATCACTACTTGGATGCTGGTAGGCTGCCTAGGGAGGAGCCATTATTGCACAATCCAGGCCAGCTGTGAAACTTGGACCTGCACAGGTTTCCACAACCTGAGACTTCTAGGCTGCCCATGCCAGGGAAAGGCTCAATTGGACAACATCTCTGATTTAAAGGTGGGAATGAGGACACAAAGAGTAAGAGGCTAGCAGTGCCTCTTCAAAAGGGTTATTTTAGGATTATCTCTATACAGTCCTGGCCAGTAAGTTGGTGTGCTGTGGTGTGCTGGCTAATGCAGACTGCAGTTTCTGATTCAAGTTTCTACATTTCTTTGCTGCATTCAGTGGTTTTTGGAGGGTGGCTTGGGTGATCTTTTACATTAGTTCAGTGGTGTCCAAATTTGGTCCTGGATGGCCACTTTCCTGCATAGGAATTCAATTCACATTTGTTTGTATAACGCTTTTCACAATACATATAATTTCAAAGTAGCTTTACAGAAAATGTGTCTCTACATTACAATTTAGAGTGATCTGTTATCAGAGGCGACTGTGTCTAAAGCCCTATTCGCACTGGATTAGTATTCTCTGGGGACCTTGTGTGATTTAGAAATTACACTCCCATCCCCCAAATTTTATAGTTGTGGTGTAGGTACTGTACGGACCTTCATGTACAGGATATGACTCAGCACCCACCAACGCAGCCTCCATTCTTCGCGAAAGATGGATAAAAAGGCGCACAGGAAACAAAAACCTTGAAAAAATTAGATACGACCCCGCCAAATCACAGAGATGCCGATTCACACTGGACTAATACTATCACAGGACCTTGGTATTCAGCAAATATGGTAGGTCAATTGCGGGGGAATTTTTACTTTACAAATTACAGACATGGCCGACTCGCACGGGATTAAGATCACAGACAACCTCCGCAATTATTACAAATGACTAGAGGTCCCCATATAGTACTAATCCAGTGCGAATAGGGCTTTAGTTATGTATTTCACATATTCAAATCATTGTTAGCTAACAATGTATTAATTTATACAATGTATTCATTTAAGGCAGAAACATTGAGCTCATTGAAGTAAATAATACATGTTGTTAACAAATGATTAGGATATATATAAAAATGTAACATTGGTGCATGTTGATTCAGAGTTTCCATCATCTGAAGTCCTCACAGGAGTTGGCGTCTCAAAGCATCTCTTCACTGGTGTTGGGGAATCTGAAGTCTTCATAAAAGATTGGATCCAAACTGGAGCTGACGTACTCTCTAGTTACCTCGGGATGGGCATCCTGAGAAAAAACAAAAAAGCAAATGGAAAATAATTAGCATAGCTGCTGTTCATAACAAGCAAAGATAACCATGTGCATTCGATCTGATATAACTGGAGTACAAAGATATGATTTCCTTTATGTGAATGCTTGGCTAAAGAGATGCATCTTTAAACTGGGAGAGTGAACATTATCAGGAAGGCTATCCCAAAGTTTAGGAGCCAAATGTGAAAATGCTCTCCCTCCTTTAGTGGACTTATATCCTAGGAACTACCAAAAGCCCAGAGTTTTGTGATCTTAACGGCCCGCTGAAGCTTTCTTTGATGAAAAATTTCTCTGAAAAATTAGTGCACGCCCAGCATAAGTGTTTGCCTGACAGATTGGACGTGTCTCTTTCTCTCCGGCATGCGCACATACTCAGATCGAGGCAGATTGAACAAGCCTACAGCCTCCCAGGACGTGTGCTTATCCTCTTTTTACTCTAAAGGAATGCTTTTTGAATTGTTTTATCGTAACTTGACTGCACTTCTATTCCACCGTTACAAATTGAAGTTTTCATTTTTCTGTTTTAGAGAGACTGGTCACGTTACATGTGGGATTTGTCCTCTGTGCCAGTGGGGCTGCATGGGAATTATTGCATCAGAGACGCTGCTTTGTTTGACCAACTGTTGTTCTTTCTGTGCTTGCTTTAGTTCATTTGCATTTCATGCTTCATTTAGTTAATCTTTGTGTTTTCTTTGTGTTTTTGTTTAATTTCCTTTTTTTGAATGTTTGGTATTCGTTGCTTATTTCAAATATTGCAACGCTATGTCTATTTATTTGTATTATTGTGACTTTTTGTTCATTTGAGTTCCTGTCCCTATTTCGTGAAATTTGTTTTCTTTATTTGAATGTATTTGTTCCAACCCTAATCAAACTCACCTGAACAAGCTAATCAATGTTTTCAGGATCACTAAGGCTACAGGCAGGTGTTTTTCTTTTTTCTTTTCTTCTCTCTCCTCAAGGTTGGAGCTAATCTGCAGGACCCATCCCTGATTTAGGCACATTGAGTTGTAATGACACAACAGGAGGCTCTGCTTTCATGCCATAATTCTACACACTATGTATCACCCCAAGGGGAGTCTAGAGTCTCGAGGTGGAGAGGAAGGTGTTAGTAACTGTTGTGTATATGGAAATTTCTATGATCAAGTTGTTGTTCTCTGAAGAATACAACCAAGGTGATGTTTCTATACACAGGGTTTGTGACCTTTTTTCAGGGTTGCAAAAGAGTTCATTTAAAAAAGAAACGGGCATTTACGTTCAAGTATTTTCTTGTTCATTAATCTCCCAAATAGGATGTCAGTGCTCCTTTTGTGCTCACCACTAATGGGCGTTCAGCGTCTCCTTGAGACTGTGTCATGCTGCTGTCCGTGGAGCTGGAGCATAATTGGCAAGGGACCCAACATAATGCTGACATACACACAGAGGGTTCGTTTTCAAGGTCTCAAGGCTCAGCAGCCTGTCCGCGTCTCATCCTTGTCACGCTGTCCAGGGCATAAAGGGTGATCCAAGCTGCTTTCTAATCCAGTCTGGCATAGAGACAGCCTAGTTTTCTCATATAACAGGAGTGAGTGTGATTGCTTAGATGACATTTAATGAACATATCCATGAATAGTTTATTTTGTTTTAACAAGGAAGAGCATGAAAGGTTTAATAATGACTATAGACAATGAACTTGTGGTTAATAAAGTAATAAAGTATTTCAGTTTTGCTGCTCATTGATTCTGCATTGTTCATTACAAAATATCAAACAATGTCCCATCTGTTAACAAATATTGGTAGACCTCAGAACTACCTAAATAATCATTTTTTAGTAACTGGTATCAATGGAAGGGTCAGAAAAGGGAGACATCCAAAATCAGTACTGTTAATGTGCCACCAGAAACAGGGTTGGGAAACACTGGTCTATTGTCAGTTGCGTAATGACATAGAGGAGAGCTCACAAAGAAGTTATACTTTCAAACCAATCAGCTGTTGGTCAACAAGGCAAACATAAAATTGGTCTATCCATCAAACAGTGATCAATCTGCTTCTGTAGACATGGAATAAACCACTGTTTTTGTACGGATTACCTTTAAGCTAAATAAATTATGTCAGATTTTGAGCATGGCCCCAGTGACTATAGACAAAAACAGACACAACATTCCTCAAATTTTTGTTTTTGTTTTTGTGTGTGTTCCGTTTAAAAGGCCCTCGGAAATGCCTTTGAACGCAAAGCTTTGTATGATGCGTTGATGTAATTTCCACTGAAACAGGAAGCTATGGGACATATTGAATGGCTCCTCCCCCTTTTCAAATAGCCAATAGCGTTTAGTTTAACTCAAAGACTGCACGTCGTACTTGACGGCTCCATGGAAGCGAATCCGAGCGCTGATGATACGTTGGATTCAATAGTAGAGGTGTGAATAAATTCTAGCCATTTCATTCTTAACCAACGTACAGTTGGAAAAATAAATCAAACTTGAGCGTTTGAGCAACCGAACACAATTCTGCTGCCCATATTGCTCTGTGACGTGTCAACGGTCGCTTTAGCCGGGTGGTGTTTATAGCATAGGGGGCGGAGCTTTAGATTCTAGAGAGCGTTTGATTGGACAGAATATGTGATGAGAAGATGAAGTCCGCGGTGATGTCATAAAAATCCGAGATCCATTTTACTGGAAGTGAGAGACTGTAAGTTTTGAATGATTGTATCTCCTAAATGCAAATTTTATCATTGTTTTGGAATCGACCAGCTTATTCATAATCTTAAGGTTAACATATTCATACTAAAAACTAAAAAACGATTTCAGGGGGCCTTTAAGAAAGAAGATCTTAGTTAACACGAGTGGTTAAGTAAATGATGGCAATTTTCATTTTTGTATGGTAGTATGTGCATAGTCCCCATGCACATACTATGTACTCATTATAGTTATTACAATAAGTGGGTAATAACTACTAACCCTGATCCTACTCTTGAACCTAGCCTTAACCCATGTAGTTACCTTATATTAACCAGTGCTTTAGGCTTACAGTACACTCTAAGTACACGTAAGTGCACATACTGTAAAATAAAGTGCAATTATACCTTTAACAAAACGAAGTATATAATACAACATTAAAACTTTCCATGATCCAAAGCTACAGTATAAGACATAAGAGTCTTGATAAAAAAACGTTTTAAATAGTCTATTTAAAATCCTGCATTACCTTTAGGAACAGCAGTCAGTCGTCAAATGTCAGGCGCATGTGACAACAATCTAATGATATCAGACTGAGTTATGCCTCTGGGATCTTTGCCGAGAGATGGGTCTGTAAGAAAACTTGATTTGCTTGATTTACACTATATTTCAGAATGATGAAATGCCTTGTCAGAGTCAGCTCTAAAACATCATCTGGCACAGTGTGAAGTCAAATACCACACAAAATACCCAGATCTGACTTACAGTGTTATTCCTTTATTCATACTCATTTGCTATTTAGCTGCAGCATCTCTTTAACCTTAAAAATGTTTTATTTTGCTTCCTAACAATGGGATACATGATCATGTCATGATGTAGGTCACTGTAACATCTCTAGGACACAATTTTATACACTGCACAACTGAAGTACCTCTTTTTTTTCTTTATTTCTTTATTTCTTTTTTTCATGGACAGATGTCAAACTCTGTATTACCCATAATTCTGACACTTGTTTGTGTAATTTGTTATTGTTAAAAAAAAACAAAAAACATGCCCTCTATTGTCACACACAGTTTCTATTCTTTGAAAAATCTGCCCGAACTCTCATGTTAGATGTGGCAATGTCAGATTTGTGAAGGATTTGGTCTTTTGAGTCAGATCTTTTCATGAATCTGAACTCGCTGACTCTAAATATCAAAATTGCAGGTTTCTCCTAACACAATCATGGCTGTGTCTACAGTAATCTGATACATTTGAAAACAGCATTTTCACGCTCTCGGCTCACAGTAGTGTTTTCCAAAAGTTTCTCATCCACACTGACATGTTCGGAAAACACTCAAATCTTCTTTCTGCGTATGCGTGAAACATGATAAAGGCTTGTTGAGATAATACAGAGAGACCAGACACAATAAATGTGTCATGCTATTCTTCTGGTACAATCATTTTATTAGCCAAATCTCTCACCATTTACTGGTGTGCCCCGGTCGCACTCAAAATTGGTATTCCATGTACGGTCTAAAATGCAGTCGTCCTCATGTTTTGGTGCAGGACAACAATTTTCTCTTTGCAGAAGATTGTACAAAGCAACATTTATTTTTAACAACACTATGAAAATGAATAGCAGGCACAATGCCAGTATAACCATATATGCCATATAACAAATGGGTTACAATGTGCATCACACGACTAAACATGCATCTGTTTCGAATACCTCCATTTTCACAGTCCACACTTAAATGTGGAAACAAACATGTTTTGCACATACAGCCACATCATGAACTGTCTCGCCCTCTGTGCTAGTCTAATATATGCAATCCAATGCCTCTTAATGGGTAACTATTGCAGGAATACCAAATATATTATTATAGAAATAACTATCAAGCCTCAGAGATGCTCATGAGTCATGCTGACACGCAGTTGTTGAATTCTCCTGTACACGTGCCACTTGACTGGTTTTGACATTTAACTCATAACCCATGGGCACAGTCTCCAGAGGATTCTTGGACATGACTCTCTCATAACAAGCTCGACCGATACACATTCACTCTTCCTGCATACATGGGTTGAGAATCTGAGGCCTGAATCATTACGGCCCTGAGCAAAGTTTAAAATCCAATTACAATTCAGCAACGTTTCAGTGGCTTTTATTACAATTGTGATGACCTTGGGTGTCTCTGGGGAAACACGAGGGCAGACAGAAGCTAACTATGAACTTTCAAAAAATGCTTTGCTTTTGAATTATTCAGGGGTCAAACAAATACATGAAGCAGGACAGTGGGATAAAGACCATTCAACATGTAAGACGTGCAAGATCTTTATTTATAAAATGTCTTCAATCAGTATATATATATTTCCCTTTATTTTCAGCAGATCCTTCATAAACCAATGTATTATGTTGATATGGTGCTCATAAACATTTCTTATTTATATAAAAGTTGCAGTTAAAGAGTAAAAAAAAGAAAAATCATTATATTAGAGTCCCAGAGGTTAAATGCAAGTTTCCTTTACCGAACATAGAGCACAAGTGTGTGACTGACACACACCAACATTTATACGCTGGCTTGATAACGTACAACAGAAGTTACATGCATTCCTTAAATATTCAATTTACATTGAATACTGCTGAAGGCACATCCTGCTGAAAGCATTTAGATTCAGATGCCAATAAATGGTAGTAAAATGATCATCACACAGATTTTTGCCTGTCTCATGGAAAAAAATATTGGCAAGGAGTTTTCATCACAATCCAGCAGACATTTGGTTTGATATTAATCTTGTTTCGAGGGATCAATATGCTCTAAAAGCAAATTGGCCTGTGCCTTTAATCACCCTGAATGCTGCAAGTTGCTTAAAGCCCAATTATGCTGGTGATGCATGTTTGTATAAAAGCTTCCTGTTTCTTTCTGCAGATATAAAGGCAGCTTTCAACAGCTGGCTTGTGTTCATGTAATTTTTTTTCCTTTTTTTTTTTTCTGTTTGAAATGTTTTAAATGCAGAGTTATTTTAATTAAACATACAGAATGTCACAGTCTAATTGTATACATTTGTTTACACTTAGTAAATAACTGGAATCTCTGAGATTGAATCTCAGAACAAAAAGTTGATGTTTGATGTGTCCTTGCTGCCACGTGTGATGTTTCTTGTTTGATGTTTCTTGCTTCTGTACATTGACAAACTTCAAACATCATTTTTTTTCTATTCTGCTTTATAAAATACATTCAGACACTATTACAATAGAAAGTTTTTTCCCCTCCTTCACATGAATTGCATTTATTGACAATACGTTGTAGTGTGTTATTTCTACTATCCAGTACATTTTATATGACAAAATATACATTTTAATAAATAAAAATGTAATTTAAAAAAAAAAATTAAAAAAAAAAAAATTTGTAAAGATTAAAATAGTATTACTTCATATATATATATATATATATATATATATGAAGAGTTCAGATGCAAAAGCCTCTAAGTGCCATCTGAAATTTTCTTCTAGAATGATCATTTTTATCAAGCTTGTTTATTTAAGTTCAATAATTTCACTTAAATGACAATTAATAGGTAATTTTGCCAGCAGCCATATCACCCTGTAGCCCAAGACTGGTTGCCCACTGAAGCAGGGCTGAGCCTGGTTAGTACCTGGATGGGAGACCTCATGAGAAAACCAGGGGCCTCATTTATAAAACTGTGCGTAGGATTCTTACAAAAAATGTAAGTAGTGTTAACATATACCATGTGTCACTTTTTGATTGATTTATGGCCCCCTGTCACTCATGACTGACAGTATTCTTGTATCATGAAACCAGCGCTTCTGATTTATGATGGGTCACTGACAGGCTCCGGTATGTCTAGGCTGCGCAACGCCGTGTGACATCCTCCGTGCTGATGTCCGGTGGCATTTAAAAGACAAAACAGATCAAGCCGATGTTAAAATTTTACTTTTACGACTGGTTTAATGAACTCACACCTCAAAACTTGCCTTTGTAGTTTTTATGGTATGTTCCGCCCTGTTATACCTTATTCACAACAACGTCACTACCTACGTTTTTTGCTGCAGTTTTAAATAAGGTTAGGGAATACACTGTTGAACACAGAAGACATTCTACAACTTTCCTGATACAATGGCTGCTCCGAGAACTCCTAAAACCCCTAGAAAGGTTATGTGTATTTCGCCAACAAGAGGACTTGTTGAAATGAGAGAAGATCTAACTTTTGCACCGCGGAAGAAACAGCAAAATGTTAGCTTGACAAAGTTTCTTCATGAAGACTCGGCTTTTGTGAAACGTGATTTCTCAATGTCTGGTAATCGTGTGGTGAGATATGTGTTTGACAAGGTGCAGCGTTGTGTGAAACTCTACACGGCAGATGTTGAAGAAGATTTTACATCTCAGAACCCATGTCTGATTTTCCACGACAAAGACTGGTTTGTGTTTTTCCACTACGTTTGGAGAGATTTGCACGACTGTGGTGATAATCCATTGTACGTAGCCGAGTGGGATGGCTTAATTCCTGACACAAGATTTCGTGTGGTCGGGGACCATAGTAAAAAGTTACCAGACGATTGTGTTTATGTTTTCTGCTGCAACGACAAGACAAAGCTCTGCGAACGAGCATGGCCTGTTCGTGAATCTGAGCATCACTTGTGCTATGACATGAAATTTTTGTTTCAGTGGAAAGATGTTCGTATGCTTGACACTGTATTTACATGCGTGGACAAGATGTTTAGATGGTGCGACATGTGTGACCGTTACAGTTCTGTAAAGATTAAATTGTTTCACCCTAAGGAGGGCGTCGCCAATGCTGAAGACCGCCTCTTAAGCCCACCCACATATTACAGTCATTAAAAAACGCCTGCAGATCGGTTCAGTTGCTACATTCATTCACCATGTCTCAAGAATCTACAACTGTCTACTCCTACAGCAACAACCCTGAGGCTGCCCCTGCGATGCCTGATGACAATGCTACACCGCTGGAGTCCCAACCTCAAACATGCGACAACAGTTGGTTGGATAAATTTTGTATGGACCTTGGATATCACAACCTGACCTTCCTTACAACACCATACGGCAACACTGGCGCAATAGCTGGAGCAGCGGCCTTTGCTGGAATTGACAACACAGACAGCTGTATCCGCTCTGACGGATTCAAAATCATAAAAGCGACTGTTGTGGTCCTTCTGGAACATATCATCAACAAAAAGCTGAAAGAACTCTGTTTGGGTTGTGAAGTGGATCACCCCAGTCAGATTAGACACTCCTGCTTATTTGAACCGGGACCCTATTTCTTTGACGCCTACTTTGACGAACTGACGCGTAATCTGGTGAGACCGGACCTTAAGCACATCGTTGCTCAAGCATTGAGCCGTTGTGGTTTAAGGGTTCACCCCCAGAGGATTCAAGGATCAGTGGAGGCTATTTTACATGAACTGCGTGACGAAGTTTTCATTGTGGAAAAGCTTCGTGAAGTCAGAGAGAAAGTTGTGGACGTCAGTAGTGAGCAAATTGTCTATGACGCTGTGGACAGCTGGAAAGGTATTGTCCAAGTTGTCTGACAGTAACAGTGACATGGGTAACACGTGTTTCCCAACTGGAATGGCAAAGTGGTTGCTTAAACAACGTATTAGATGTGAGATGACCAGCTTGTTGTATAAGATCATTAATGAGTGTACCAATGTATCTGTTACTGTAAACAAATGTGCTGTTGATACCAAACGTTTTACAAATCTCAAGAAACAAATGTCTGTTGTAAGAACAGTGTCAAATGAATGGACAGATATGATGCGTTTATGCGTTAATGCGGGTGAACCAGTTTGTCTAACTATCAGAAAAATTTTAGACCTGATGACTGAATGCGGCAGCTGTATTAGAATAGCCGATATATTGTGCTTGTGTACATATGTGACCGATCTATGTGTAGACATATTGTCTAGAAACAATCAGACTGATGTTTGTGAAATTGTTGAAACACTGGTTGATTACATTCTTGAGAACAACATTGTGATGTGTATAAAATTTCTACACTACATCGATGCTGTATGATGCCAATGTTTCTTTTAACTGTTTAAGAAATAAAAAACTTAACCACTTAAACCATCTGTGTTTATTCTTTTGTGGAGCGTGAAGTGGAAACATGTCGGAAGAAATGAAAAAGACTTACTACACACCTTCTAACCCCGGTTCTTTAGGGGGGAAAAAACGCTTAAAAGATGCTGTTTTAAAAGAAACGGGGGTTCGTTTAACCGATAAAGAGGTTTCAGACTGGCTCGCTGGTGAGGATGCGTATACACTACATAGAACTGCCCCTCTAAAATACAAAAGGAATCGGGTTTTTGTCTACGGTGTAGATATGTTGTTCCAGGCCGATCTAGTTGATATGTCGGCATATGCCTCGGTAAACGACAACAACCATTTTCTGTTGACATGTATCGACCTGTTCAGTAAATATGCATGGGTACGGGCATTAAAAAACAAGAGTGGTGTAGAGGTCTCTAAAGCTTTTGAATCCATACTGAAAGAGGGTCGTGTACCACAGAAATTACAGACAGATAAAGGAAAGGAGTTTTTTAACAAACACTTTCAAAACGTAACAAAAAAGTACAATATTTCCCATTACGCAACAGCCACAGAATTAAAGGCATGTGTTGTTGAGCGGTTTAATAGAACCTTAAAAGGTAGAATGTGGAGATATTTAACAGCTACAAACTCCAAAAGGTACATCGACATACTTCTAGACATTACACAAGGATACAATGCGAGCCATCACAGAAGCATCAAGATGAGGCCGATTGATGTGGGGAAAGAAAACGAGTCTGTTGTGTTACACAACCTATATGGAGATACCCGACCTCGTAGTGTTAACCCCATATTTAAATACAAGAATGGCGATGTGGTTCGAATTTCTAAAGTCAGAGGCCCGTTTGCAAAGGGTTATGAGGAAAACTACACACAAGAGTATTTTACTATATCAGCGTGTATACCACGGGATCCTCCTGTTTACAGATTGTGTGATTACGACGGGGATGTTATCGACGGTGTTTTTTACGCAGAAGAATTGCAAAAAATAATTGTCAACAAAAACAAAACCTTTAAAGTTGAAAAAATTTTAGATAAGAAGACAAAAGGTCGCAAAACGTTAGTGCTGGTACAATGGCTCGGGTGGCCTGCGAAATTTGCTTCATGGATCGATCAGAAAGAATTAGTTGATGTACAGAAACCATAAAAACAAGACACACACCCAGGATGCATACAGTTGTATAAAAACCAGACATGGCTGAGGGCGGATTTTATGTCACACTACCCTGCAACGCTTCACTGTCTGTGTACCCGAATAATAAAATCTCAAATTATACAACAAGACTGGCTACCCCTATAAATATAAAAGGAGAATGGGAGGTAGGACTTGTTCAAATTGAATATCCAAGAAGTTGGTACACCTTTAACAGCAATGATGCCGTTTTTGAGATAAACATAGGACCCACCACTGCCGATGGTGAAAAATACAATAACAGCATGCGCCACGGTGTGGATGTGAAGACGACCAGCTTGTCGAAACTACGCATTCCAATAAAAACAGGATATTACGACAATGTCCCATCTCTAGTTAGTGTAATAAATGATTTAGTAGCAACCCAGGGGGTATTCGGCTACGACCGTGTAAAAAACAAAGTATTTCTGAAAGCAAAACCTAACATTTCAATAACATTCCATGGAAAACTAGCCATTATTTTAGGATTGAAACCAGGCATCCCTATAGGAGATTCTATTCTGCAAAAAACAAATCCTGAAAAAACTAATTTTGAAAAGGATGTTGTAACATATGCGATGCATCAGTCGGACATACACGGGGGTTTCTATACTCTTTATATCTACACGGATATTATCCGTTACCAATCCGTAGGTGATGCATTCGTACCACTACTGGAGTGTGTACAAATAACAGGGGATAACAATAACACAGTCAGTGTTCGATACGACAAACCGCACTACGCATCTATCAACAAATCTGTCATTACGGATATTGTTATAGAGGTGAAGGACGATCAAAATCAACACGTCCCATTTTCTTACGGAAAAGTGTGCATTAAACTTCACTTCAGGCCTGTAAAACATTTAGTTTAAAATGGTGTATTTCAACAACCACAATGTCGACCCTATGCGCTACGTTGCCTATTACCAGAATCAGGCAGGCAGCGGGCTCCCCGGGTATGCAGGAGGCGGAGTTATGTATGGGGCCGGTTTGGGCGGCCTTTTTCGAGGGCTCTTTAGAATGGCTATACCACTACTAAAACGAGGATTTAGCATAGCCAAGCCGCATCTTAAATCAGCTGCAAAAAACATACTAAGTGACGTTGTTAGTAATACGTTATCGCGATCTTTTAACAACAACTACGATACTCAAGACGGTTCAGGGCTAATGGTAATGGCTCGCAAAAGAGCATCTAGGCCGCCAGGGGTGCGGAGGAGTGGCCAGAAGCAGAAGAAAACAAAACGTCCACCCAAGAAAACATCAGTTGTAAAACGCAAGCGCCAGGAGACAGCTAAGCGTACTGCTTCAAAAAGATCAAGGAACTCTGTTAAAACAATATTTTAGATCATGGCATTACTACACAACATGTCAGAGGAGTGTTTAAAGTCCGAACTGGATCTGTTTACAGTGCCACTAACTCAAACAGCAGTTGAAAAAAACACTTATATAGAAGTGCCACCATTATCAGCGATATCTGACACATCGCCGCTGGAGTTTTTTATTGCGGGGAATGGAGAGGATTACATAGATCTAAACAACACATTAGTTTTTTTGCGCCTCAAAATCACTAATGCTGATGGATCGGACATTGCAGATGGAGATCCCGTAGGGCTTGTCAACTATCCTGGAGCTACTATTTTTTCACAAGTGGATGTATCGCTTGGAGATCGGCTTATATCACAGAGTTCTAGCACATATCCATATCGCTGTATGATAGAATGTCTTACCAATTATGGTAAAGATACCCTTGAAACGCTTTTCTCAGCAGGGCTTTTTTACCTAGACACAGCTGGGCACATGGATGTTGCGGACCCAGGAGGTGAAAACCGTGGTCTGACAAAGAGAGCAGCCTTCACCAACGCTAGTAATGTAGTCGAACTACTCGCTCCTGTTCACAGCGATATCTTCTTTCAAGAAAAACTATTGCTTAATGGACTAGACCTTAAAATTAGAATGACTAGAGGTAAAGATGAATTCTGCCTGATGAGGAGCAATGCCACAGCCTATAAACTGAACATCCTATCTGCATCGCTATTTGTGAAAAAAGTGTCTGTGTCACCCGCTGTGAGACTGGGCCATGCACAAGCCCTACTCTCAACCACTGCCAAGTACCCCATCGACAGAGTGTGTCTGAAAAACTTCTCAGTACCTGCCGGCTCACGTGTCTGCAATCAAGAAAACTTGTTCTTAGGAACTCTACCAAAATCTCTGGTTCTAGCGATGGTTGATAACGATGCATTTGTGGGGGCGTATAATAAAAACCCTTTTGCGTTTAAAAACTACGATTTAGAATTTTTGGCCATTTATCTGGATGGTCAACAGTACCCCGCGAAGCCTCTGCAACCTGAATATGAAAACGGTTCTGCAGTGCGGGAGTTTTACCAATTAGCGCTGGCAACTGGAAGGCATCTTAAAAACCAGGCTCTATGCATCAATAGGGAGGATTTTCTGCACGGCTATACACTCTATGCGTTCAATTTCGCCCCAGATGAGGAGTGTAGCCAGCATGTGTCGCTTATCAAAAGTGGCAATATTAGACTAGAAGCCCGTTTCAGACAACCACTACCACGTACAATTAACCTTATTGTTTATGCTTTGTTTGACAGCTTGATTGAAGTGTCAAATCGCCGTCAGATCCTGGTTGATTACTACTAACACGTTCAAATGAACACTGTGCAGCTTACGGCTGTCATGGATAAGGTATCATGCAATACTTATTTTCTCGGAGTTCTACCATGTGACTATCTACCAAAAGCCCCTTTAAGAAAGCTACCAGCAATGGTTTTAATCAATACACATCATTCAGGACTCCCAGGGGAACACTGGGTGGCCATCTACATAAATGAGGACGGTGTAGGGTGTTTTTTCGACAGCTTTGGTAATAAACCAGACTACCATGGTTTTCCGCCGATTATCAAAAACTTTTTAAGGCTCAATTCTAGTCAAGTTCAACATTCAACTGTGCAAGTCCAAGATTTTTCATCAGACACGTGTGGACAACATTGTGTGTTCTTTCTCTACCACATGGCGAAGGGATTTGATTATGATTATGTGTTGAAATTGTATTGTAATGATTTGATTAAAAATGACAAAAAGGTGTCAGCATTTGTGAAAAAACTAAAACAAGCGCCATGTAATGAAAATGTTTTCAAATGTGTTCAGTGTGTACAAATGGGTGAAATGTTCATGTCTCATGCTAAATATTTTTAATAAAACAAGTAATGAACGGAAATGTGTTTCTTTAAACCCTCTTTTATTACACATATACATCACATCATAAGTTCTCAAAAACAAAAAAAAAAAGAGAGAAAATGAGAACACAATACATACAAACTGTGAGTTTAAAAACTTAACCACTTAGTCTGGGTGAGATCGGGTGCTTTGAATGTGAGGTCTTCTGAATATTCTGAATGTATCGGGGTGCCCGGAAACGCTTTCTGTTTTTTACTCTTCTTAGATGATCCTGTTATAGTGGGGGTCGATTTGGTTTTGAAAGAGTTAATAGTATGTCTGACATAGTGGTTTGGTACCACAGAGTGTGGCAAATTTAAACTAGCAAAAGCCTCCAGAAATTCGCGCCATCCACCAGGTCTCCGCTCGTCAGCAATCTTTTGTGGAGCCGTGACGCTTTTAACTAAGTCAAGCATGTGTGAACCAGGGATTGTTCTCCCTTTAAACACAAACTCTCCCGACTCAGTCCACGAAGTTACATCTTTAGTTTTAGACATTTTATCTAAAATGTAACGAACATTTTTCACACTCCTCTGCGGAATATTCTTTAAAATCTCATCTGCAAAAGCACCTACATGGTCTGTAGCGGGTGGGTCTTCTTTTTCAACATTACCAGGCTGTGGTAGACTTAATGTTAATGTGGTGGATTCCCTATCCCCTTGTCTAGTGAGTGTTAAAAACCGCTGCAAAACACCTGTGTACATCTTAGCTTTTTCATAGTGATCCAGATCAGACCTGTGCAAAATATTTCTTATAGTCATGTCCAGGTCATTCTCCACAACCTGTTGTATAGACTCACGGGTGTTAGAGGATTTCAGTTTATCCAACTGGTGTTGTGGGACTAAAAACATCTTCTCAGCATACTCCATCATCAAACTTATTTAGATGTAACCAAACTGGTTATAAAGGGAATTGCGACACTTAACAAAGGTAATAGAAATCCTCCTTGTTGGTTGATTAACCTTCTTTTGCGTCTAACTCCAACCTTTTTATCTGCAACAATTTTGATCTCGCTTCTTCTTCTCTTCAGTTTCTGATATTGTTGTGGTGTTAGTGGAATATTACCATGGACCACGTTAAGAGCTACTTCACACAATGTCACAATGAGCTCGTCTGCGGCCGCCTCTAAAATAACGCGTCTTTGTTTAGGCGTGGCTTTTAATAACAATTTTAAAAGAGGCAGGTTTCTTAAAAGTCTTGCAGACATTTTCAAATCTCTCTGTCAATGTTTTCTTTTCTGAATGTACACAACTGGGTGTTGTGACAGAATATCTGTTCTGAGACGGTACTGCTCTGGTGTTTTCGCTTTAAAGTCAATCAAAAGGTACCCGAAAGGAATGCTGGTCGCATTTTCATAACAGTCCATAAAGAAATTCGTGTTTCTGGGGTACATCTGCCGCGCCAACACATTAATTTGGGTATTGTCTCTGGGGTTTTTAAACAATACCAAATAATTCGTGTTCAAGCTGATGGTCCTGCTGGATTTACCTTGAAAAAAACAAGTTTTGTACAATATACAAAGCACTCAAGTTTTTATGGTGCACATAGGTCGTGAACACGCGTTCAACTTCAGAATTGCTACTAGCATCTTTCATAACATCATCCAATACCAAAAAATTTGTCTTGTTGGTGGGGAACAAACGATCATCATTCAGGGTCTGTGGGATACCTTCAATAAATTTAATATCATACAGTTTCAACAATTCATCATACAAAGGTTGCCAGCAATCATAAATGTACACAATGTTTTCAATTTTTTTAGAAATTACACTTTTAGCATTTTCCAACAACATTTTTACAAAAAATGTTTTTCCTGAGCTAGAAGGACCACTTAAAACACATGAAAATGGGTGTTGTAATCTGAAATCAAAACCATTCGGGTCTAGCACCCCCCGATGCCCAAAAACGTTGTCAGTAGCCATATGGTAGCGTAGTTAGGTCGGGTAGCAAAATACGCTTGTTGTAAACGACTTTAAATTTTTTCACAACTGACTTGTTGTGCAATGTGAACTGCTTTTTGTTCCTCACTATACTGTCGGTGTATGCGAGAATGTAATTACTGTCACCCCGCCCCCTCACATATTGATCGACAAGACCAATTAATGAGTCTAACCTAATGGTCTCAGAGTTTACGGCATTCAGCGTGATACCTTTGGCCTTCATGCAGACCTTACCCTTAGAAGTCCGATACCCGTAACTTTTCGGACCACTTGAAGAAAATTCAACAATATGGTCCCCATCCCCAACTTCATCAGTAAGGTCGCCAAGATATGGACCTAGTGGAGGCTCATATTCACCCTCTTTAGACGTGAACACAACACTATCTGTATCGCAATAAAGCACTCTATCACCCAACCTGTCCATGAGATCATAAAGCTCTAACCGTGCATGGGCTGTTGTAAAAGCCCCGAGAAAGACGTTAATGTCACGAGTCTGGGTACCTTTCCCATCTGCGTAAGCCCACTGAACGATTGCAACAGCGTCTGACACAAATGAGAAATGCTTGAGGTCATACTCAACGCCAAAAATGTATCGGGCAAACTGTTCAGGGTCTGTTAGTATTTCGGTTGTCGGCAACTGTTCGCGCATAGAGAACCGTCCCCATAAAGAATTAAGAAGTAGCTTCATAATGGATCTGCGTGCAGCATTAAACTCAATCTTGTCCAGATTCAGCTTAATCCCTTCTTTCTCAAAGTAATCTCTAACATAAGATTCTTTGTCGGCGTCGGTCACAACGTCTTTTGGAAAACCTGAACTTTCCTGTTTGAACTGTAAAAATGTTTTAACATAATCACAAAACAATGTTTCAGAGCGTTGGGGAAAATGCCAGACCTCATCGATTTTTGTCACTACATAACCCTTCTCAACGGCTTTTAACAGTTCAATGCTAACCCAGGACCCATGAATTGATCTTTCCTCATTAGTATGCACACACGGGTGTGTCTGGTTCTGATGTTCAGCACATGTCCTGCAAAGAGGAAACATTAACTTACCCCCGGTCCTATAAGGCAGTACGGGGTGAAGCAACTTCCGTGGCGGAAGGACTGTAGCCTTGACGAGACCGTAATAATCTTCAAGGTTTTGAAAATCCTTGTGTATTATTTCAGGATGCCCAATTGGGTAGCATTTTCGAGCTTGGCAGTAGGGATATAGTGATGTAAAGTCAACATACCTAATCCGCTCGCCCTCCGCAACTTTGTGATACAGTTTTAATGCGTTTGTACGGCCGCCGAATAGAGCTTCACGGGGTTTCAATCTTTCAGTGTGTTCGTAAGTGGACATGAAATCCATCACTGCTGCGTCGGTCTGTTTAGCGCGGACCCAATCACATTCCCAAATCACCTCGACCTGAAGACCGTATGCGCGCTCCAAAATTTCAATCTTATCATCACATTGTCTTCTCAGAACACCATAAGGCACTTTTGATAAAGGGTTTATATCATTGGGGTTATAACAACGCTCGCACCCGTGAAAAAAACACCCGAGAAATTCGAATGCTTTTTTCACATCACCATCGTCATAGAACCCGTCCACATAGTATTTCCCAAATGACACCTCACCGCTGTTAAGCGCATGTTGGACATCTATGGACCGCGATTTTCGGACAAACTCAAGCCATTCAATTGAGATGTTTGAATAAGTCTTGTTCTGGTTGGTGTACGCATTGTTACGTGTCAGAGCTATTGTGTCTTTTGGGATGTAGTGTGTTTTATACGTAGCCATACATGTTGCTGCCAAAGTGGTGTAATTAAATGGATCAAGGCCTGTACACAAAATGAATTCGTCGCGGTACTTCAGGCAAGCTTCCCTCAGCAAAACGACATCGTTTTTACCATAAAGCGCCAGTTCTTTTTTAAAATCGAACACTTTGTCAGATATGGTATTGTACCAATCATCAAACGACGCCCTGTCTTGGTTCGACATTGTCGCATACCCGTAAAATTTCTTGTCAGGGTACGGGCCTATGTAGTTGTCATTTTCAATGCGGTTAAAGTGGTGCGGAAAATAGCCCTTCTCAGCATTAGTCAAATTAAACGCAACAGGTGTCTTGGCCAGACGCATGGGTATGAATGAGTATGAATCAATAAAACGCTGTTTGAAAGCTGTGTCATACATTAAGATTAGCCTGCATCCCTGCATTGTGATTTTAGGAGCAATCGCCATCTTAGTAAAGTATTGCAAAAGGATGTAATTATCAAACCCGCCTGCATTGTGCGCGATCCATGTGTAATTAAGGTAGCGTGGTTGTCTGAATTTTTTAACGAGTCGATCCACGCAATCGGGCCCTTCAGCCACGAATTCCTCACCATTAAACGTGATAGCACATACAAAATTGGCAACGTGTTTACCATTTTCATAACGGGTCTCAAAATCGTAGAAAATGTAACGATCGTTTGGCATCTCCGGCTTAACTGGTTGGATAAAACATTGATGCACACCATCGGTAACCAAACTCTCACCACAGTGCACACAACGATCTGCAGAACATTTATGGGGTTTGGGTTTATCACCGCTGACATGGTAACGTCTATTACATTTACTACAATATTTAGTCACGTCGCACTGCGCATATTGCATACCCCGAGGTGGTTTTTTATGCATCTCAAAACAATAGTCAGACTTACAGTACCGCAGACAGTCACCGCAATGTTTTGGCTTTTTGGGTTGTTTATGACATTCCGGGTCATTACAGACATCGCAGATGTACCGACATCTGTGATCTCTCCTACAGGTGAATCCTCGGTAACAGTACTCACACACGTACGGGGTGCCAATAAATGCTCGTAGATTTTTAATCATAAAATAGTGATCGTCATGCAGGTACAAAAATGCTGTTTTAGGATGCGGATCGTCTGTGTTTGCATACTTCTCCAAAACCCCCGTATCAGTCCGATAGAAGACAACTATTTTAACGTTCAACGTCTGTTCAAACCGTCTGATGTCATTAAACGCTATCTTGTGTTGATCAGCATAGCCAGCTGACTTCTGCAATGAAGATGCTACAGACTCTAGCTCTACGTGTGGTTTCTGTGGATTTAGGAAATGTGCCAGACAGATTGCAAAACAAAGATTGTTTGAAATGTTCGTGGGACAGAACAGATTAAGTCTGTTTTTGGAAATCACTTCATTGTGGGCAAGATCACGGATCTTTCGATAAGCACCGCCGCGTTTACTTCTCGCTATCGACAGTCTTAAATTCAATCTCTCATCAAACTGTACGTCAGAGTTGCTCTGCATTATTTTTTCAAGATCGTTTATAAATAGATCTACACTATAACCATTGCTACCCGTCAAAAGTGTACTAACATCTGATGTCAAACTCGAGCCCCTCAACGTGATTCTGATTAAACAGCCGTCTCCGCCTAACAATCTGGAAAACTCCACAATTTCAGAAAGTGTGTCATGTAAAAACATGGTGTAGGCTGCTAAATCTGTCGAAGATATCTCTCGCAGATTTATAAGCCTGTGGATTTCCAGACCATTGAACCGAGCTCGTGGTAGTACAGTGTACCCACCAACATCGCCACCCTCTCTTACCAGTGATTCTATTTCGCTATCTGTGAGACCCATGTTGGGTGCATCAGGGTTGAGTGTGCGGTGTGTCCGAGTACCTGGGCCCTCTCCTGACTGGTGAAAAGACACAAGATGATCAATTGCAGAATTTGGTTCTGGAGGAGGTTCTGACACCTCTCCTGTTTGTTGGGTATTTACAACATGTTCAAAATCATTATTTGGTTCAGGATCATCATCGGACATTGATCTCACAATGTTTAATAATTCTACCAACGTATCAGTTGTAGACTCAGACCTATTCATATCCTCCACAGTCTGTATTAAATAGAGCAATGTTTCTGCGTTACTGCACTGTTCAAGGGGCACCACACTACCATCGTTTCGTCTAAACCTAGCTACCGGACCCTGATCAAAACCATCTGGCTCCCGACAACGTTTAGACATTTTTAAATCAGATCTTTTTTTTATTTTATTTATTTAAAACCACAGGTGGTCGCACATTTAAAAACTATGGATGATAAACCCCGTGTCCATACAGTGAAAAAAGATAGAAAGAAAAACTACCTAACCAATAACTATACAGTCATGCTAAAATCACATCCTCTGTGTAACAAAAAAAAAATTGTGTGAATTAAACAAACAATACAAAATATATAAAATGTTCACAACTCACCCCTGTTTCTTTTTAAGCGTGAGCACAAGATGCTTTAACAAATCCACAATCATGCATTGTTCTCCGGCTACTTTTTGGATAGCCCCACTATGTAACCGCTGTGCTGCTAGGCCTTGTTTAATCCAGATACCCTGTTGTTGTTGTGCAGCCTCATAGGCATCTAAACGTCTCTCAATTGCATTAAGGCGTTTGTCAAAACGTACCTCGAAGGCATTCAATGCGGTCTTGACAGAGTCCTGTATCAGTCCGTCTATGTGTTGATTGTCTTTATTGCGTTGTGTTTCCCGTCTGTAAGCCTCCTGATTTGAAGGCAGCTCTTCAGGGTCAGATTCTTCCACGGTCACCACACGTTTGCTGGATGGGACAGACTGCGGTGTTTCTTTAGGGGAGTTTGTAAATACACAATCATCCCACGATTGTATCAAGCCATCAGTCCAGCTCTGAACATCATTTATATCCGGAACTGCACTGTCAACTACGAACACCTCTGTTAAGAAGAAGAAAGGAGTGAAAACATTAAGTTAGTACAGATGTGTGTTAATATTATAACAACAAAACTAATATTATTATATTTTCTAAGTCTAAGAAATAAAATTAAATTTTAAAAAAATCTGTTATTAGTCGTATTGTTTTTAATGTTAAAAATACCAAACTCTATAACAACCTATATCTGGGGTGACAAATATGAACAAACACTCAAATAAGACCAGACTAACATCTATGAATCAGACACTGTAATACTAGAACATTCCCTATAGAGGGCGCTATAGGCTAAAAAATCACCATGTTTACACTTTTACACACAGTTGACCATAGGAGTCAGTTAAAATGATAAATAAATGCTAAATGTGAATAAAGTTTTTTTTTTTATTAGTTTTTTTTTTTTCACCAACAATTAAAATGTGTATGTTAACAACAGCACTAAAATAACGTATTGGCACTGTATAAAAACATTCAATCTCTCACGATTACGTCTGAATAAAAAATAAATAAAAATACCACACACATATCCATTTTATCTACCTGATTTACTGTGAACAGAAAACAATCCAGCATCTTTTGTTCATTACTTACTTTTAACAGCTGATCGTCTTGGTTTCTTCGCGGCGGCTGTCTGTGGTAGGCCTACGTCTCTCGAAGAACCATCAGCAGAAGCTTTTGCGTCCGCATGGAACAACACAGCAGCTTTCCGTTTAAGCCTATTTTTCGGTCTTGTCGCTATGCCATCCAAACCATCCTTGCCTGCATCGTTCGCACATTCAGACACACCAATCGCACTCACCACGTTTGATATTCCTTCTGGAAATGCACATGTTAAAGTTTTAAAATAATTCAACAATCCATAACACCGTATACTAATATAAATGTTTGATAAAGACGAATTACAAAAGCAGTTTACCAAGGGGTGTAATGTTACCGCTCGCGCTGTCGCCCTGAGCTGTATGCACTAACGCAGAGATAGTCACTCGTTTCGCCCCTGGTAAAAACAAAAAACACAAAGAAGATAAGACATTTTTACACATCCACAACAGCGTTTAAACACGGATGTAACAACATTTAACATTTACCGAGGGCGAGCGTGTCCGACCTCTCGCGTGAAGATGAACCAGCGTTGTTGTGCGATGCAGCTGCGGTGCTATGCACCGTCACGCCTCCTGGTAAAAACAAAAACAAAATAAAACATGATTATCCGCCACACAGACACACACACACACACTCTATGCAATATTTAAACATAATCATACGTACCACTAGCTTGATTCAGGAAATTAATTTCATCAATAATCTCGAAGAGACCAACATCACCTGCAGCGCAGAGAAACCTTAGTAACGCAATAGAACAATGATTCATATAAATAAATAAAGCCTCGTAATAATATTACTAAATAAAATTAAACAAACTTACTGTTAAGACAAGCATCCATCTTCTTGCAATCACGATTCACGAAAATTGTTTGAGAACGAGGCAAAAACAACGGACGCGCTTGACACGAGACACGAGACACTAGTATGCTTCAGTAACTGCGTTCGCGCTCTACATGAATTTATACACGCAGCTTTTGGCGAAGTGTGAACTCGGGGCTCCCCAGCAGACAGAATACACACGGACATAACACCTATCTCGCGCAGGTAGACGGTCAATAAACAGGAAGGCCATGGGCAGACACCTTTCTTTCACACATCCAACCCAGGATGTCACAGCAGGAGGATGTCACACGGCGCCACGCAGCCTAGACATACCGGAGCCTGTCAGTGACCCATCATAAATCAGAAGCGCTGGTTTCATGATACAAGAATACTGTCAGTCATGAGTGACAGGGGGCCATAAATCAATCAAAAAGTGACACATGGTATATGTTAACACTACTAATGTACGTACGCCGAAAAGCCAAAAATGGCGTACGCAAAAAAATATTCAGACTTATAAAACCGTTCGTACGCCAGAACCTGCGCAGAATTCACTTGATAAATCCCAGTCAGCGGAAGATTGTGCGCACATGCGTCTCCACCCCGATATAACCATATATGGAGCTTACAACGCCTAGTTTTACTATGCATGTCCTCATCTGCATATCATTTGCATATTATTATTCATCCACGTGACCGGTACCAGACATTAGGAAAATATGAAATACGGATGTCATTAATAAAAATTATTTAATAGCCTAATTGCCTTATTTTTGAATAAATAAATAAATAAATAAATAAATAATTAAAATAGTGTAAAATACATTTCAGAGAAAGTTTTTCTCAATCTTTTCCACTGGCCAAACAGTATTTTTAATTGATTTATATTTTTAATGGAAAAAGATAGACTTTGCATTATTTGCACAAAACTATTTTCTCAGACAATCTGCTATTATCATGATAAGCAATTAATCTCTGTAGTTAAAACATTAAAACACAGCATGCCAGAGGAAAAGTGTTGCATTGCATCCACAACAAATATTTCTATTTATTGAATATAAAAATGTTGTAACTTCTCAGTAATGATTTCATGTAGTTTATGAGACTACATTAATGAGAATGGCATATTTAATCTAAATGTTTATATCAGAAGTAAAACATAGTTTAAATCATTCTTTTATTTATTTAAATTATTATTGTGAACATGCACTGTATTTATGATTAGGACGTATAATGAAGATGTATGGTTTTAGATAGGCTGCGTCAGTTTCACTAAACGGCCCAAAGCGCTCGCTGGCGCGGACATTTAAGAAGGGATGGATGTTTGCTTCATGTGATAGGCTTGGTGAGTGAAATTATGTTTGTAATATCTTTATTTATATAGTATTTGCACCTGGTTAAGAATGCTGATAATGATAATTCAGGTTGATGCAATTTGATTTATTGGGTGATGTAATAGGATAATTTAGAAGTTTTTCATTTAAAATAGTTATTACTATTTGGGCCAGTTGGTATCGCCAAAACACATACTCTTCTAAAAGAGTGCGTACGCACGGTCAAGAGCATCCTTACGGTGCGCTCTTATTTACGCCAAGTTTATTTTTTATAAATCCCGATATGTGAGTGGAAAAATGCTTACGCATATTTCTATGCCTATTTGGTGCGTACGCAATGTTTATACATCAGGCCCCAGGTTTCTGCTGGAAGAGGTGTTATGAGGCCAGCAGGGGGCGCTCTCCCTGTGGTCTGTGTGGGTCCTAACGCCCCAGTATAGTGACAGGGACACTATACTGTCAAAGAGCACCGTCCTTCGGATGAGACGTTAAACTGAGGTCCTGACTCTCTGTGGTCATTAAAAATCCCAGGATGTCTTTCGAAAGAGTAGGGGTGTAACCCCGGCATCCTGGACAAATCTGCCCATTGGCCTCTCTCCATCATGGCCTCCATACACTGATTGGCTTCATCACTCTGTCTCCTCCCCTCCAGTAAGCTGGTGTGTGGTGGGTGTTCTGGCGCAATATGGCTGCCGTCGCATCATCCAGGTGATGCTGCACATTGGTGGTGGTTGAGGAGATTCCCCCCTTCCTTGTAAAGCGCTTTGAGGTCCCAGATAAAGCGCTATATAAATGTAACAAATTATTATTATTATTATTATTATTAATTTTCATAGCCATTTAAGTGAAACTACTGAACTTAAATATACGAGCTTGATAAAAATGATCATTCTAGAAGAAAATTTCAGATGGCACTTAGAGGCTTTTGCATCTGAACTCTTCATATATATATATATATATAATGAATATATATTTCATTATATATATATATATATATATATATTTAACACAGATATTTCATTATATATATATATATATATATGACCATTACAATAAAAGTAGAGATATTGGTCAAAACTTTTTAAACACTGGTCAAAAGTTTGGAATGAAATATTCATTTTATGTTGTTGAAAGAAGTTTCTACTACTAAATATATACACGATTGTTTAATGAAGTAGATTTTTAAAGAATAAAAAAGTATTCCTTTAATCAAAACTGAATTTTCAGCGTCATTACTCCAGTTTTCAGTGTCACATGATCCTTCAGAAATCATTCTAATATGCTGATTTTAAAATATATTAATTGCTGTTATTTAAACTGTATTAATATTTTAAAATATTACTGTTTTTACTTAAATAAAGCTTTGATGAGCATTGGAGACATCCTTCAAATTTCCCTATATTTAATTATATCTAATAAATTAATTTTAATTTTATTGATCATGGAAGGGATTTTCAAAGAAAGCTCAATTTTAAACAAGTTATTTTTAAACATCAAAAATCTTTAATTGTGCATTGTGCCGAACACTCTTTAATTGTAAGCTTACTTCAATCATTTCCTTATTGTCACTTACAGCTTTGTGTGAGATTTAACTCTGAGTTCATTGAGAACAGCAAATAATAATACATTTTATTTATGATGCACTTTACATTTCAACGAAATCTCAAAGTGCAAAATGTTAATTCTAAAATCGTTTAGACTTTAACATTAGACTTTTCCTTTAACTGGTCTGAACCTGCATTTGGAAACAATGCAATAAAAACTGTACTTATGATGATCAGCTCTGTCACACTCTCAAAGTCAGCGCTTTTTTATGGGATTTTGGGGCCAGTCAAAGGACGAGGACTGCCTATTGTCCCCACTGAGTATTCTCACGCCGCAGTGTTGATCCTGGTGAATCACTCTTGCCCAGGGAAGATTGTGACTGGCACTGCAGATATACAGACTCTTTCTGCAGCCAACAGCAGGTTTTTAGGTCATAAACTGCAGCATTCATCACTCTACAAAGCAGTATGATAAAATAGTGACACGTTTTCTCTCTCTCTCTCTCTCTCTCTCTCTCTCTCACACACACACACTAAACGTATTAACCTCAACATAACTCTGAATTTAGGCAGGAACATTGAAATCAATATGAAATTATGATGCTCTTTCTAAAAAGCAAAAGCTAGCAAAGAATAAATAAACCAATCACTGAATAAATAAATAAATGACATACAGAAACGATAAATGCACTTTTGATTAAACCTTACAATAGCCATATTACCTCCACTGTGGATCTCAGTATTCATTCGCTTTATTCAAATGGAGTGCTTATGTGCAACCTTTAGGCTAATTTCAGGTTTATTTTCAGACATTTATTTGGGTCTCTGCTGACACAGGTATCTTTTAAAATTCTACATACATTTGGAGACCCGGAACTGGCCTTAATTATTTATGTGTACCAAAAACAATTGTAGGTTAAGATGAAATTAGTATTTCACCCTCGACTGTCCCTGTTTTACTGGCCGGATAATGGAATTGACACAAACCTTCTATAATTACTGTTCTATTTTTTTTTTTTTGTTTTTTTTTTTTTGTGTGTGTGCTGACTGCTCACGTTTATATGCTGTATGGTTTTTGATGACAATGAGTCTTGATTCAGAAATACAGGGAAAAGAATTAGACCTGCAGGAAACGAGACCAGGAATGCTCAAGATAATCTGCTTCAATGGGATTTAAATAAATTTGAGCCATATATTTCATAAATTTGACTAAACACTTTGATTTCACCATTCATATTTTTAAGAGCCTCCTAAATAAATAAATGGTTACATTTCACAATAAGGTGTCATTTGTTAACCTTACAACATAATACGCACAAAATATTTCATGTAAGTTCAGAGTGCATTAACTAATGTTAAACATACAACTTTTTATAGATTAATAAAGGTCATAGAAATATTATTCATTCATAGATACTCTAATTCCTCCATGTAACAGAATTGTCTCTTTCATTTTAAGCTGAAATGGACAGGAAGAGGAATTTGAATAAATGAATCTATCATTAACTGACCCTTCATCAGTTGAATTGCTCTTCTTGGTTACGGCTGCTGAATTAAACAAGCTTACAGAACATCCCACTGGAATTAACTGTGAACAGCATCATGTTCAGTAAAATATGCCCATGAAGTTACAGATTGATTGGATATTATTCTTCAGTAGGCTATAATAAAACAACTATGAACAGAACCATGTTCACTTTGTATCTATTAAAGCTGCTGTCCGTAACTTTTTTTAAGTTAAAAATAATCCAAAATAATTATTTAAAAAAAAACATATTCAGCCAGTGTTCAAAACGATCTGCTTGCCGTAGCTAGATTCAAAACGGTTAGCTTGTAATAATGTTTTTAATTCCAGTGGTACTGGTGGGTTTCCGCGGGAAATTCGAGCATGTCTTTGCGTCATTACGTCACACCCGTACACATAAAGAAGGAGTTTCGGCTAGCCGGCTATACTGCGCGTGAGGAGATGTAGAGATAGGCTTTTCTCGCAGCACTTTACATAATTAAACTCATGGCGATCCAGAAAGATCCAAACAACAATCATCAGTGTCAACTGGAGATTCACCAGTTATAAAACCCAAAAGACTTCGTACTTCGGATTTAAGGTGGCTAGAGGAAGAGAAAGAAACCGTCTCATGCGAACACAAGGATAAACATCGGCGGGGCTTTTGAAAGGTGCGTGAACTCCGTGTTTTGAAGGGGTTCGAAACGGAAGAGGAGACGGCTTTTTTCTGCTGAACAAGTAAGACATTTCAATATTTCAATCGTGTAACACGTTTTCTTAATTCACACAGTTATGGAGTTTCCTTTGTTGTGCCTTTCTCGTCTAGCTATTATGGAGAATATGAATTCTGAACTACACAGGTAATCATAAAACACATTAAATGTAATGTTAGTCACGCAATGCTGATGTTGTTAACATGAACAATTTGAGAACAAAGTATAATTTGCACGGTTGCTGTAACTTAAATCGCGCTGATTAAATCTGACGATCGCTTATCATGTCGAATGCATTTCCCCCCTTAGTTGATCAGAACAAAAATGGATGTTACTTACTTGTTCAGAACACATTTTCCGGTGAAAATTCTTATGTTGGTCAAACTTTCAAAAAGTTAATCTGTGATTCTGAATGACAGTATCCACACAGCGCGGTGATTGACAGCAGCACTCGCCTCAAAACACTGTGTTCATCCGCACTGTTTCATGCCGATTTACAACCCACGTAAAGATAATAATTCAGCGAATAACTGCAGTTACAGATTTCGAACGGAGATGGTGACAAAGAGGAAAAGTTGCGGACTGCAGCTTTAAGTTATGAACACATGATTTCAGCCCGGTCTCATGAAACTGCGTATCTATTCCACAAATAAATTTTTTTCGTGCCATTTATACGCTAAAAATATTTTTTGCGTGTATACGATATGCAGTTTTCGCGTGCATATGATACGCACTTTATGGCGTGTAATACACACGCTCTCCACACCCTAATCCTACCCAAGGGGTTTGCAGTGCGTAGCATAGGCACGCAAATAACTTTTTTGGCGTATAAATGGTACGAGAAATTAAATTGGTGGTATAGATACGCACTTTTATGAGATCGTGTTGTTTATTTTGTAGAATGACGTTAAGATATATTTAAAGATTTGGACAAACAAATGCCACTATAATATTAGGGTCTCTGAGTGACCCTACATCAACGGTTTACCCTATTGTAAAACATTTTTTTACATAAGACCTGCATTTTCCACTATACAAATACAGAAAACCGAAGCACGGGACAGTTGATGTCTATGGTCTTTCACCTGAACAAACATAAATTCAGCTAAATTATTAGTTTAGGAGGCATTTCAGATACTGATTATAGAGATTTTCATATGTTATATGAACTACACTCACCTAAAGGATTATTAGGAACACCTGTTCAATTTCTCATTAATGCAATTATCTAATCAACCAATCACATGGCAGTTGCTTCAATGCATTTAGGGGTGTGGTCCTGGTCAAGACAATCTCCTGAACTCCAAACTGAATGTCAGAATTGGAAAGAAAGGTGATTTAAGCAATTTTGAGTGTAGCATGATTGTTGGTCGGTCTGAGTATTTCACAATCTGCTCAGTTACTGGGATTTTCACGCACAACCATTTCTAGGGTTTACAAAGAATGGTGTGAAAAGGGAAAAACATCCAGTATGCGGCAGTCCTGAGGGCGAAAATGCCTTGTTGATGCTAGAGGTCAGAGGAGAATGGGCCGACTGATTCAAGCTGATAGAAGAGCAACTTTGACTGAAATAACCACTCATTACAACCGAGGTATGCAGCAAAGCATGTGTGAAGCCACAACACGCACAACCTTGAGGCGGATGGGCTACAACAGCAGAAGACCCCACCGGGTACCACTCATATCCACTACAAATAGGAAAAAGAGGCTACAATTTGCAAGAGCTCACCAAAATTGGACAGTTGAAGACTGGAAATATGTTGCCTGGTCTGATGAGTCTCGATTTCTGTTGAGACATTCAGATGGTTGAGTCAGAATTTGGCATAAACAGAATGAGAACATGGATCCATCATGCCTTGTTACCCCTGTGCAGGCTGGTGGTGGTGGTGTAATGGTGTGGGGGATGTTTTCTTGGCACACTTTAGGCCCCTTAGTGCCAATTGGGCATCGTTTAAATGCCATGGCCTACCTGAGCATTGTTTCTGACCATGTCCATTCCTTTATGGCCACCATGTACCCATCCTCTGACGGCTACTTCCAGCAGGATAATGCACCATGTCACAAAGCTCGAATCATTTCACATTGGTTTCTTGAACATGAAAATGAGTTCACTGTACTAAAATGGCCCCCACAGTCACCAGATCTCAACCCAATAGAGCATCTTTGGGATGTGGTGGAACGGGAGCTTCGTGCCCTGGATGTGCATCCCACAAATCTCCATCAACTGCAAGATGCTTTCCTATCAATATGAGCCAACATTTCTAAAGAATGCTTTCAGCACCTTGTTGAATCAATGCCACGTAGAATCAAGGCGAAAGGGGGTCAAACACAGTATTAGTATGGTGTTCCAAATAATCTTTTAGGTGAGTGTATAATAAAACAAAAGTAAAATTAAAAACAACAATTACTTTATATAAGTATATTGAATTGTCACCTTTATTAATTTAACTTAATTTCGAATTAGAATTGCAAGTCTACATTCAATTTGATATCTACATTCAAATTCAGCAGTTGGACTGGCATTTCTATAAAAAAAAGAATATCAAACGGTCAAATAACCCTGCCATGTACTAATCTTTGAGATCATTTATTAGGATTGCTTCATACTGTGGAGGTCATTTAAGGTTAGACGTTGGTGTTTAATGGAATCTGAATAAAATCAGTATCAAAGGAAAACTTCAATTACTTTCCCTCTCAGTTTGCAATTTCATTTAGCCACACGATTGATTATAATACCAAGATTAAAACTTGCTCTTGAAACCGTCTCACCTCTTTAAGATAGAATAATAGTTTTACACCATCCTTTCACTGCCGTATTAATGTGATTAAGGTCTCTATGTGAATATCAGTTTCATCTCCTCTTAAACAATCAAGAATGCATGGGATGGGGTAAAGGTGGGGTCCAGAACCACGGGTGACCTACAGGGGTTCCCCTCCGAGGGAAAAAGCAATTGAACACACACCCGGAGCAGTGGGCAGCCATTTTCTCTGCGGCGCCTGGGGAGCGATTTGGGGTTGGGATCCTTGCTCAAGGGCACTTCAGTTGCGGTTAATGAGGGTGGAAGAGAGCACTGTTCATTCACTGTCCCCCCACCTACATGTCCTGCCGGTTAAGAGACTTAAAACCGCAACCTTGTTACAAATCCAAACAATGTACAAATAATAATATTTCCTTCATTACTTCATTGACCTAAAAGTGGAGCATATTATAACACTATCGCCTGGTTTCACAGACACAGTAGGTCTTAGTTAAACTATGACATTTAAAAAGCTTTTATAAACATGCCTCAGAAAAAAAATATTACTGGTGTCCATCTTTGGACAAAACAATGGCTTATTTTAAGTTGTGTCAGTGCAACTAGCTTTCATTTAAGAGAGCTCAAACATTGGTTTGGGACTAGGCTTAAACCCTTACTGTGAACCCGGGCACATATGGGGTAAGTTGTCACAGTGGGAACCTTTTTTAAACAGAAATTACCCTTAATTAATTATATAACATGTTTATTTTGGGTAAAGCAAAAAATAATAATAAAAAAATCCTGTTTCCATATAATTCCATCAGGATTTATTAGGACTCTATAGCCTGTATTTATAAGCACTATTTTAAGATTTTTTTATTTCTTATTGTACTGTTTTCTTCTAATATTCAGCATGTCGTGATATGATTCAATGACCAAAACTTTTTTTCCTGTCAAAAATACTGAGTAGATTTTTAATGTTTTTATTATTATTACATGCACGTTTACATTTGTGCTGAGATTAGTAATGGTATATCAAATTTTGCACATTTAATTTAGTTGTAATTTAATTTCATGAAGGATACAGCCATGTAAATGAATTAATGCATTTAAATTAAAAACAAAATAAAATAAAATTGATAATTCAAGGAAAATTATCAAATGCCCTGCTTGGGAAGGGAAAAAAAAATTAGACCATATTGCCATCTTGTGGTAAAAGTAGCTTTTTAAACTGCAATTTAGGTATGTGCCTTTAATGCACTGCTGTTGTCCACTGTTTTTCAAACCCAGTCCTGTGTACTTGACATTTCACATCAAATCCCAGACTAACCCATTTAATCACACTGTTATTGTTGCTCTTATTGAAATGAATCAGATGTGTAGTCAAAACATGCATCACTGTGGGACATTATTTGAAGAAGCATATGCAAATCAGTCTGTTTTATTTTGGCTGATAGATAAGAAAAAGGTCACGATGCAAACAGAAGCGCCGCTGAGACTCATTACATGTGGATTGACAGTCAGTGAATCCACATTAAAGCACAAGAAAGAAAGGAAGATTACCAAGCATTAATTAATTAGGTGACTAAATATTCATTATATTGATGCTTTTAGAGAAATCTTAACATGCAAACTGTTCAGTCAAGGTGCTGTACAGATGTGTGAACTTAAAAGTCACACTTTGTTTCAAAATTTTAACAAATGTTTTCAATTAAATGGCCTTGCCTATATAATTCAACAGTGAAAGTTCACAGTACCCTAAGACATTTGCCTAAAACCTTAGTCCACTTCTGTTGGAAAAATACAGGCAAGTAATATTACTATTTCTATACTGTATCTCTATTGTACAACATGTATTGTGTGTGCATGTCTTGATGTTGCAAAAGGAAACACTGCCAGTCACCAAAATAAAACTCTGATGCATGCCAGATTAAAAATAAAAAATCACAGACAAGTAACAGTTTAAAGCATCTCTGTTCTCTATTGTGCAAATTGTAGTTTGAAAGTGTTTTTTTTTTTTTTTAAATCAACAGAATATGGATGGGAACTGCCTGGATGTTACAAGAGGAAACACTGCCAGTCACCAGGGGTAAAATAAAACATCTAGGTAACGACTGTAACCTCTGTTCCCTGAGAACAGTGAACTAGACACTGCGTCAGTTGACGCTTTTGTCTCGTTCCCTGTTCTCAGGGAACAGAGTTTACAGTCGTAACCTAGACTTTCCCTTTGGAAAGGGAACTCGCACTGCGTCGATTGATGCTTTGGGGAACGATATACCAATGCCACCATGCTAAGAGGAGTGCATGCCATTTGGCAGTGACTACTGTCAGAACCAGCAAGTTCAAATGAAATTCCAGAATCACTCACCATTAGGTTACACTGTGCTGTCAGTGACAGCATTCGCTATGGTCAAAGCCCAAGCTATGTGCTTCACAGGAAAACCTCCATATACAGTGAAGAAAATAAGTATTTGAACACCCTGCTATTTTGCAAGTTCTCCCACTCAGAAATCATGGAGGGGTCTGAAATTGTCATCGTAGGTGCATGTCCACTGTGAGAGAAATCCAGAAATCACAATGTATGATTTTTTAACTATTTATTTGAAAGATACAGCTGCATATAAGTATTTGAACACCTGAGAAAATCAATGTTAATATTTGGTACAGTAGCCTTTGTTTGCAATTACAGAGGTCAAACGTTTCCTGTAGTTTTTCACCAGGTTTGCACACACTGCAGGAGGGATTTTGGCCCACTCCTCCACACAGATCTTCTCTAGATCAGTCAGGTTTCTGGGCTGTTGCTGAGAAACACGGAGTTTGAGCTCCCTCCAAAGATTCTCTATTGGGTTTAGGCCTGGAGACTGGCTAGGCCACGCCAGAACCTTGATATGCTTCTTACAGAGCCACTCCTTGGTTATCCTGGCTGTGTGCTTCGGGTCATTTCATGTTGGAAGACCCAGCCTCGACCCATGTTCAATGCTCTAACTGAGGGAAGGAGGTTGTTCCCCAAAATCTCGCAATACATGGCCCCAGTCATCCTCTCCTTAATACAGTGCAGTCGCCCTGTCCCATGTGCAGAAAAACACCCCCAAAGCATGATGCTACCACCCCCATGCTTCACAGTAGGGATGGTGTTCTTGGGATGGCACTCATCATTCTTCTTCCTCCAAACACAGTTAGTGGAATTATGACCAAAAAGTTCTATTTGGGTCTCATCTGACCACATGCCTTTCTCCCATGACTCCTCTGGATCATCCAAATGGTCATTAACAAACTTAAGACGGGCCTTGACATGTGCTGGTTTAAGCAGGGGAACCTTCCGTGCCATGCATGATTTCAAACCATGACGTCTTAGTCTATTACCAACAGTAACCTTGGAAACGGTGGTCCCAGCTCTTTTCAGGTCATTGACCAGCTCCTCCCGTGTAGTTCTGGGCTGATTTCTCACCTTTCTAAGGATCATTGAGACCCCACGAGGTGAGATCTTGCATGGAGCCCCAGTCCGAGGGAGATTGACAGTCATGTTTAGCTTCTTCCATTTTCTAATGATTGCTCCAACAGTGGACCTTTTTTCACCAAGCTGCTTGGCAATTTCCCCATAGCCCTTTCCAGCCTTGTGGAGGTGTACAATTTTGTCTCTAGTGTCTTTGGACAGCTCTTTGGTCTTGGCCATGTTAGTAGTTGGATTCTTACTGATTGTATGTGGTGGACACTGGTCTTTATGCAGCTAACGACCTCAAACAGGTGCATCTAATTTAGGATAATAAATGGAGTGGAGGTGGACATTTTAAAGGCAGACTAACAGGTCTTTGAGGGTCAAAATTCTAGCTGATAGACAGGTGTTCAAATACTTATTTGCAGCTGTATCTTACAAATAAATAGTAAACAAATCATACATTGTGATTTCTGGATTTTTTTTTTTAGATTATGTCTCTCACAGTGGACATGCACCTACGATGACAATTTCAGACCCCTCCATGATTTCTAAGTGGGAGAACTTGCAAAATAGCAGGGTGTTCAAATACTTATTTTCTTCACTGTACCTAGTTTAATGAGAGGCCTGCTCAAGGGCCTAGGACCACAGCTTCAAATTAGAAGGAGCCCCTTCTAGAGAATTTGGCTAGGGAAAAGAGCGGCCAAAGTTGCCAGAACCCAGTATCACTGGGAAACCACTTACAGGGAGGCCTGGTGAGGCCTACTACCCAATAACCATAGGACTGGCTACCTAGAGCCCATACTTGGGAGCTCGCCCTCAGGGAGGCCTGGAGAGGGCTGCTACCTGATAACAGAAGGTTGGCTATCTAGAGTCCATACTTGGGAGCTCGCCTTAGGGAGGCCTGGTGAGGCATGTTACCCGATAACCAGAAAGTTGGTTACCTAGCCCTCAGGTAGGCCTGGAGAGGCCTACTACCTTATAGCCAGTCAGGTTAGCTGTACAGTTGCCCATTCTTGGGAACTCGCCCTCAGGGAGGCCGGGTAAGGCCTACTACCTGATAGCCGGTCAGGCTAGCTGTCCAGTTGCTTAAAGACTAAGCTTTCATGGTGGCCTAATTTCAAGGCCAACCACCTGACAGTGGTCTTGCTAGCTGGCAAAAATTCCCTACGCTGTTGGAGGTTTGCCTTCTGGGGAGGCCTAAAAAGGCCAACCGTACAGTGGCAAATCTTATTTAGCTGATCATAATCGGGGGTAGCCTCAGAGAGACCCGCTGAAGCAAACTTTCTGATTGGCCAGTGAGAATTAACAGCCAAGCACCCCATGTTGGGTTACCCAGGGTCATGGAGGCCTGCTAAGGCCAGGCCTGACCAATAACACTGCTGGCTGTGTACCCCGACACTCGAAACCCACTTCGAGGATGAGAGGCCTTCTAGGCCTGAGAGTCAGTGCTGTCAGACAATTTACCCATTCTACTGGGGACTCGCCTTCAGGGAGTATTAATGGGGCCTACTAGCTGATAGCCAGTCTATTCTGCTACAAACATAAACTGTTGGGAACCATACTACACCAACACAAATATTGAGGCCACCCACAGGGTGCCTAAAAAGGTTAGCTACCTAGTCGCAGCTATAATGTATGTCGCACAACGTTAAGACTCCCTTCTGAGGAGGCCTGTTTAAGGCCTACTACACATCAGTGAGTGTACTTCCCGAAATACTAAGGCCAACCACCTGAGGTAATCTGGCCTACAGCGACCTCTTGGGGGCTCCCCAGTCAAGGAGGCCTGCTGAGGACTACTACCTAACAGCACAGCCTTCGTTGGCAGATAAGCTTTTAACACAGCGCCTACAGCACCCTGGTATCTAATCACATTGCCCATGGCAGTGTACTCAGCGCAGCACCCTTTAAGCAAGGGGAGTACAACATACACCACTCTGCCTCAATGGAGGACCCAGATTCAGAGGCCTACCATCTATACGCATGGGCGTCAGCTCATGGCAATGCTCTGACTTCAAGGGAGAGTAATTTGTAGACCAAGACGAAGTGAAGGTTAGTAATTCCCTCTCAACCCGAGCCATAGTGGTCTGAGGTGAAAAGATACAGAGCTGAGAGTGAAGTACTTGAAACTACCCTGTGTCAACAGGGGAGTACCAACCAAGTACACCTGAGAGTTCAACAGGGTGCGGGCCTGCCAGTGGCTCTAAGGTGACAGAAATTTGTCTGTGCTCAGCCTAGGAGAGTGGGGCTTGCTTGTAAGTCAACCACCTTCAACCCATCATTTGAGCGGAGGCGCGGGCCTGCCAGTGGCTCTAAGGTGACAGAAATTTGTCTGTGCTCAGCCTAGGAGAGTGGGGCTTGCTTGTAAGTCAACCACCTTCAACCCATCATTTGAGCGGAGGCTCAGCAAGCTAAGTGGAGTCTACTCTGGCGGACCAAATCCATATACCAGCTCTACATGGCGGGGTCGGACAAACAAAAAACAATCTCTTCGCAGAGCGAAACACGGCGTGACACTGCCCAAAAAGATCCATTGCACTGGGGAGGCTTTATTGAGGCCAAGGTCTTTATCAATCAAAAATCTACACCAACCTGCATTACTCATCTTGCCCCAGAATGCAAAAAGGGGGCGGGCCTTGGTCTAATGACTCCAATGGGAGGAGGCTATCATATAGGGATGCTAAAGAACCTACATTCACAAAGTGAAGGGCTAGAGGCAGATTTGCTTTAGCAGAACGCCTCCACTATCCCTAGCATAGCCTAGGCCAGCTACAGAGTGGTGAGTGGCTGACCCTGGTGAGGGTCAGCCTGTAAGCATAGATCTACCTGAGGGCTCGGAGGAGCCACAGCCTTACGAAAAATAAATAAATACATGTTTCGAGGGGATGCAGAACCGCTTAGCCTACTGAAAACCCAAACAGAGCTCAAGGGGTGATGTACTCAGGACCAAAAATGTCAAACGGTCCCGTGGGCCGGACATAATATCTATCTGAAGCTCCAGCATCAATCTACACTCCAAAACAAAGCAAAAAAAACTTTTCATAAATTCATAAAATCTCATTTCATAACGTACATTTTAGTCTGGCACCTTAAAAATCTTCTCATCTTCGTCGGAAGCAAAAAAAAGTGGATGGGTCCTCCCCTAAAAATATTTAGGGGAGCCTAAATGCCTTTTAATTAAACAAGTAAACTGAACTCTGCTTCACGTCGTGTATTAAATGCACAGCTATCCGTGGATTACCCCGATAATATTTGACTGGAAGGGTAAAACGGGCAGTTTCGTCAGTTGCCACCACTGTTATTTGGAATTTCAAATAGTGAAAGTGTTGCCACACTTAGAATTTCAAAATTCTGGTTGATAAATATAATAAAGCGATTCAGTGGAAATGGAGTTTAATTTATTAGGGCATTCCTCAAGTGGAATGGATTTGACTGACGGCACTCTGAAACGCGAACAGACATTTGCACGGATTGAATTAGAGACGGTAAAAAAGTGGGTCCAATATCATTGGTCTTAAAAAGTGGGTGGGTCTTGACAGCACAGCACAAACACAGTCTTCCAAACTCGATGTACATTGTACGTGTACTTGAGTACGTTACTGAAGTCTCTGATTCTTTGTTTTGATGTGAGGAGGGCGTTTACAGCTCTGCGTTCCTTCGCGTGGACTATTTGCATGTCAATTGCTCTTGTGGTCACATTAGAGTTAATGAGGACCCATTTGAGAAACTGTACATGTCGCTGCTTTGATACGGATTGCTTGAACAGAGAATATTTGTTTTTGGTATAATTTACATCATATAAAAATAGAGACTCCAAGCATTGTAAAGACATATGTTTGTTGTTCAATTACTGCCACTTGCACGGTGTCTGTAACACCTTAAAGTAACACATGTTGTCACCAACAAGGAGGAGTTGAGGCTTCATGTGAAATACAGCTCTGCACGTTAACAAAGATGTTATCAATGGTCCATTTTGTGATTTGCCATCCCAAAGTATGGACATGCATTTTTCCACAGTGCACCATTTAAATGAAACTGATCGTGACACTTAATTAAAAACTTAAAGGGAAAACAAAATTGTGGAAAATCTGCAATAGCAGGCTGCCAAACCCGCAATGGTCTCATGCTTGGACAGTGACCAGTGTCAACTATTTTCAGATGAAGAGCAATGTAATGATAATGAAGTGGGGAGGAGAGAAAGGGCAGTGGAAGAGCAGGGGGAGGAGACAGGGCCTGCTCTTTCCAAATTAATGAATAAACACTTGCTTAGTCTCCATAATGCTGAAAAGTCCAATGCAGACCTTTGTGCTCTCATTGTCATCCCTAGAGCAAGAATTAGGTGCTTGGACCTCAGGTTGGGCCTCAGATGGCAATAATATAAAAAAAGTCCTCACCACTACCTGAAATTCCCAAATCTTTTCAAAATATGAGGTCTGGCCAACCACTATTAAACACAAGCTCACAACAAATTATTCAACTATTGTGAAGTTTATTATCATCTCCTTTTCTTGGGTATCTTCTCAGAAGGGTTCGGCTTTGCTTCCAGACCTGGTAGAGTTACATCCGGCCGAGTTAGCAAAACCCATACAAAATGAATTTTGCAGGAATACCATGCTGATCTCCTGAAATAGCTGGACTATAGTGAGAGATTTAAGGGTTTAAAGAAAGAATTCCACCGTTCATCCTCAGGTTTTTAGGAGGCAAAAAAATGGTCTGTGGCATTAAGTATGGTCAAAATCAGGTGATTTGGTTTCACACCTTGATCAGTCGTGTTTCCATTCTCCCCTGATTCCCTCAGGAAACTGTATGACCAACCGCCACTTCTGGCATTTTGGGGAGCAGCATCTCCAGTGTTTTTTTTGTTTGTTTTTTTTTTGCCCAATCTCTGCTCAGCTATGTTTCCAGAGTGTTTCAGAATGCTTGGCAGCGTGGTAACTTCTGCCGGACCATGGAATGAGGTTATAGCATTCAGTTTGTCACTCATCCTCCTCATTTCTATGGTGTGCTCACCAGGTAAGTATAGAGCAGGCAACATTGCTTAACAAGGACTGTAGTCTCTTCTGGAAATAGGGGCCTTTGAGAAAGTTCCCTTCCCTTAAGCATACCAGTATAAGTTCCACCTTATCAGGCTTGAGAGGTCCGTTGTCCATTGGACAACACAGGGATAGTCTCCTGTATATTCTGAACTTCCAGAAAACTGTGCTTTCTCCAAAGTCATTAAACAACTTTTCCAGGGGTAGTGTGGGGTTCAGTCGCTATGCAGGCTGAGGCCCTTCGTGGATTTAAGCTCCCGGTGGAGAACCACTGAACTATTACACCGTTTGAAGCAGTAAGAAATAATTTTTTGGTTGACACCACCAGTTTATCTCAATTTGCTCACAACTCCTTATTGGGCACTTCTATTATTTTGAGCTCAGTCAAGGAAGTCATGGGGGAAGCTATCCATCTCAATGGCAGTGTCTCAGCTGGCGCTACTTTCGAATAGTGAGCAATGGAAAACAATTATTTTCCATACACAATGCATATTTGCGGCATGTAACGCAGGGGTGAACTGCCTCAAAAAAACACCTCGTACTTAGAGAAATTCTGCATATTCTTTAGGCTCATTCCACAAAGGTTTCAGTAAATTAAACCTTGTTTGTCACAAACTTAGTATTGAGCAGAGATATAATAGTAGTAACAATAATGATAATCACCCACATAATTCTAAATGGAAAAGGCATAAACAGTCATGAATGATAAAATAAGCACTGACACTGTACAATTAAAATGTGATAAGGGTTGTTAGTTGATAAAACTCTCTTTTGTTAAGTGCAAACAAACTACCAGAATAACATTATTTAACATAGCATTTTGGACAAACACACAAAACAAAACAAACACACAAAAATATATACATTTCTTGAAAAACTATGATCCTTACTCTGGAATTGTAATCTGTCTTCCCAGGCAATTATTCTAGACAGTTGATGTTGTTTGTAATTATAGTTTGTCAATCATACTGTATTTTTTTTTTCATATTTTTTTTTTCATTTTTGACATTGAAGTGTATCATACAAGCAATTTATTAGTCACATGAACTAAATTGTATAGGCTATACTCCACTAAAAGTTGATACAGGCCATAGGGTGCACTATAAAGATTTATTTGGGTAATAATACTTTGTAACGATTCTACAATCCTTTGTAACTCATTATCGCTCGCTTGCAACGGCTCTCGGCTTGTATCAACATTGGACCGGCTTTTAAGAAATGGCACCAACTACAAAACTTCAAAGTTTTTAAACCAACTCAAATAGACTTTTTCTTGCTCCACAAGTATCTAGCAATCATTATGTTACATTGAAGACATCTGCTTCAAACCATTATATTCATCTGCGCTGAAAAGCTGAGCCGAAGCCTAACACTCCTGGTTTCACAGACGGAGCATATCATGTCAGTGCCATTGTTTTGTCTCAAGATGCACACCTGTAATGTTGTTTCTAATGCACTTTTATTAAATATCCTAATTAAACCAAGGCCTAGCAAAGTTCTTTTCATTCTTTGCGTAGGTGTAAAAATAAGTTTAAAATATGGAAGCAGTTTAATTCTGTTAGGGAACATCCTAAGGTCACCCACGCTACAGGGATCAGCGTTTAGATGTAAATTGTGCTGTGCTTTTCTCTCAGTAAAAAAAAAAAAAACACAACAAAAATGAAAGAGGTGAGAAAACTGCACTAGAAAGCATTTAATTATAGTGAAGTGAATGTATTTGCACGAACTCTGAAATTCGGCAGTCAAGTCATGCCACATTTATTTTGGATTGCTTTAAAGCAAGAAGCTTCACAGTAGCGTCAGTGTTGCTTTCAATTAGAATTACATCTTCAATTTCTGTTATAAAGCAGCTCTCAAGTGTGTTCATATTTTAATTCACATCTGACCTCAATTAACTAAACAGAAGAAATGATCTAGAGAACTAGAGAACATTTCCACGTCAAAGAAGGCGGAGCCTCAGAGCCACACCTACATATTGTGTAATTGACATGGACCAATGGCAGCTCGAAGGTGTTTATCAGTCGGAGCGAACTTCTCCAGGAAAGTTTGCTTTGCTTTTTGTGTTTCAAACAGATTACATGTTGTACCTGTAGGTCACTGTGGTTTCCACTGAGTGGCGCCAAATTCATTTTTTTCTTCAGTACATATGAGATTGTAATATGTATACAAAGCTAAATACATATAAACCATTAAATATGAAATCAGTCCTACAATGATCCCCGACCCCTATCTGCATTGTAGAGATAATTTCAAATCCATAATGAAACCTCAGACAAGACCTAAGCATTTTCTGATGCATTCCAGAAAGTGCCTAGTGCCATTCTCCACCAATATGTACTTGGGGGTACGAAGACAAATGCAGCATGGCATGACTTTCAGTCAAGTTTATGATGAAATGGTTCAACAGGTTCTCCAAAGACATTAACACTATAGAATGCTACACAGTAGCTATACAGGGGCATGTTTCCCAAAAGCATCGTTAGCCATGCAATTATGTTTGCAAGTTCCTTCGTTATGAACACAGTTCATCGAGTCAGTAATCTTTTACTCACCCTTAAGTTGTTCCAAACCTGCATGATTTTTCTACTTCTGCTGAACACAAATTATATTTTGAAGAATGTCGGTAACCAAATAGTTGATGAGCCCCATTGACTTGTTTGTTTCATACTATGGAATACTGTGGGCATTTGAAGCTATTTGGGCAGTTGTAACATCACAACCACAAGAGGGAGACAAAGCCACATAAATGTAAAATTTTCCCCTTAACCCTTTCATGCATAGTGGTCACTACAGTGGACAGCTATTAAAAAAGCATTTTCCTGAATTTGCACAGGTTTTGATTGCACAGTTGCACATCAATCTCTACAGTGGACCCTTTCAAGCCGCTGTGTGTCGATTTTTCCCCCCTCCAAACCAAGATAGCATCAAGCAATATCTAATGAGTCATATCACAGTTACATTTCACAGACAATTCTGATTAATCATCTGTCTTTGAAAATAAACAGCTTTTTTTTTTACTGTAAATGAATGTAATTTTCATTGACATCAATGTAACGCATTACTTTAGGCTACTCATTTCATCAAAAAAGTAATCTGTGTAATGCACGTTACTTGTAATACATTACTTTGCTCGTAACATTTTTAAAAATCTGATTACCTAATGCACGTTACTTGTGACGCATTACTTTACTCGTAACATCAAAAAAGTACTCTGATTTAATCTGATTTGTGTTATGCATGTTACTTGTAATGCGTTACCCCAACACTGCTCGTTTCAGATGAGATTGAAAACACCTGATCGCTAGGTTTTCTCAGAGGAGAGCTATGCAATGTGTCCATCTTGAACATAATCAGAATTTTCAGCTAATAAAGGTAAACTGATATACTCTGGCTCACTGGAGGAGCGTCTGAGGGGTTTCCACATCTCTGATGGAAGCACGTCCTCATGTTCTGATATCAAAGATACGCAAAGTCCAACTTGTATGAAGTTCAATTGCCTTTACAACATTTCACATTTTTATTTTTTGTATATATTTTATAGTTTTCACAGGATATTATATCATTTTATTAATTGGTTTGTTAAATACACACACTATGTCTGTTTGATTATTGTATTACGTTTAATACAGTATCTCTTCAGTTTAAACCATAAACGCATGCTGTCCACTCAAGTGGACATCTGAAAATCTCTTTGAAAAATGTTTAAACAAAAATTTAAATCTTGTTATTCATGCCCTAAGAGCAATAAAAAAATTTTTAAAAAAAATCCTGACTGAGGTTATCATAATTCATGCATGAAAGGGTTAACAAAGACAAATGAATTAATGTGTATGTCTAAACAGTATTTTGACATGTTTCAATTACAGTGAAAAGTAATACACTTTATAACATACTGTGAAATCTTTTTGATAATTTTAAACAGTGAATCTTAAAATGCATTTTTTTTTTTTTTATTCAAAACACATATGTAAAAGTAATTTAATGGTGAGTGTGTGTGTGTGTGTGTGTGTGGGGGGGGGTGTATTTGCTATAACAAATTTGTATAATAACATGTCTATTACACTGGTATTACAACTTATGGGTGGTTTATGAGGACATTTCAAAAGTCCTCATAAATCAAATGGCTTAAAAACCATAAAAAACAATGTTTTATAAAAAAATAAAAAATGCAGAATGTCTCCTGTGATGGGCAGGTTTGAAATAGGGGCAGTGTAAGGGGATAGAATATATAGTTTGTACAGTATAAAAACCATTACGCCTAAGGAGAGTCCTCATAGTGCTGTTGCACCAACATGTGTGTGTGTGTGTGTGTGTGTGTGTGTTGGGGGGGGGGTTAGGTCGAGTGTAGATCACTCTCCACCTGTGGCGACAGCTGGATGAGGAACGGCTAAATTTAGGCAGATCTGTCGCCTGGGGTCTGGGAAATCCTGCAGTTTCCCTCGTCTGTCCAACCGTCTCTCTTTATTAGACAGAAGGAAGCTCTGGGACCATGGGAAAGTCAAACAATCATTTAAACGAGAACATGGCTCTGTTTCAACGCAGCCTCACATTTTCTCGCCTCTGAAGGGATCTTGTTCACAATGCCAGAACCCCGTCCCCATTCACAGCCTGACAACCCTTGATTTGTGTATTCTTTTCACGTCACTCAGCCAATAATGTCACAAACTCACTCTTTCCGTGGGACAAGATGGATCCCCCTCTGCGACATATTCTGGACGCGCTGACAACATTGACACGTTTTCTCTAGCCTCAAACATTCGGGAGTTTTATATTCATTGTCCCTTTTTTTTTGGTAAACTTGAAAAGGTTTGTTTTGCATATTTGCACAGCTTTGGGTGCAAAGTGCAATATGCATAAGCATTTCATTTGCATAAAATCTCTGACTAAGTAAAGGAATGGGCCACATAAAGTTCTCTGGGCGACAGTCTGACAGAAGTGTTTAGCTCAGCAGGCTTTACACAGACGTCTGCTGAATAAAACGTCTAGTGACAGGGTTCTGGAGGACACACTGGTGGAGAATGACAAAATGAGGCTGTTTGTTCTGGAGGGTTTGCAGAAGTTGTCTGTCGTGATGTGGAAAAAGCTCATTATTATTGAGAAATTTGGACTGTCATGATGCTCCAATCGAGGTCTTAATCAACCGTGCAATAAAATGCATAAGTTCAGCTGCATATCATTGGTGATATATATTATTAAAAAGATATTCTGGGTTCGAGTTCACCCAAAAATTTTAAAAAATGTGTCATTAATTACCTCATGTCGTTCCAAACCCGTAGGACTTTCGTTCATCTTCGGAACACAAACGAAGATTTTTTTAATGAAATCTGAAAGATTTCTGTCCCTCCATTGAAAGCTACGAAACTACAACTTTGACGCTTCAAAAGGTTCACAAAGAGATCATAAAACTAATTCATATGAATTGAGCAGTTTAGTCCAAATTTTCTGAAGAGACTCGATCGCTTTATATGATGAACAGATTAGATTTCGGCTTTTTTTCACATATTTATCAACTCACAGATCAGTTATGGTAAAGGGAAGCTCAAGCAATATACACTCACCGGCCACTTTATTAGGTACCCCATGCTAGTAACGGGTTGGACCCCCTTTTGCCTTCAGAACTGCCTCAATTCTTCGTGGCATAGATTCAACAAGGTGCTGGAAGCATTCCTCAGGGAGTTTGGTCCATATTGACATGATGGCATCACACAGTTGCCGCAGATTTGTCGGCTGCACATCCATGATGCGAATCTCCCGTTCCACCACATCCCAAAGATGCTCTATTGGATTGAGATCTGGTGACTGTGGAGGCCATTTGAGTACAGCGAACTCATTGTCATGTTCAAGAAACCAGTCTGAGATGATTCCAGCTTTATGACATGGCGCATTATCCTGCTGAAAGTAGCCATCAGAAGTTGGGTACATTGTGGTCATAAAGGGATGGACATGGTCAGCAACAATACTCAGGTAGGCTGTGGCGTTGCAACGATGCTCAATTGGTACCAAGGGGCCCAAAGAGTGCCAAGAAAATATTCCCCACACCATGACACCACCACCACCAGCCTAAACCGTTGATACAAGGCAGGATGGATCCATGCTTTCATGTTGTAGACGCCAAATTCTGACCCTACCATCCGAATGTCGCAGCAGAAATCGAGACTCATCAGACCAGGCAACGTTTTTCCAATCTTCTATTGTCCAATTTCGATGAGCTTGTGCAAATTGTAGCCTCAGTTTCCTGTTCTTAGCTGAAAGGAGTGGCACCCGGTGTGGTCTTCTGCTGCTGTAGCCCATCTGCCTCAAAGTTCGACGTACTGTGCGTTCAGAGATGCTCTTCTGCCCACCTTGGTTGTAACGGGTGGTTATTTGAGTCACTGTTGCCCTTCTATCAGCTCGAACCAGTCTGGCCATTCTCCTCTGACCTCTGGCATCAACAAGGCATTTCCGCCCACAGAACTGCCGCTCACTGGATGTTTTTTCTTTTTCGGACCATTCTCTGTAAACCCTAGAGATGGTTGTGCGGGAAAATCCCAGTAGATTAGCAGTTTCTGAAATACTCAGACCAGCCCTTCTGGCACCAACAATCATGCCACGTTCAAAGTCACTCAAATCACCTTTCTTCCCCATACTGATGCTCGGTTTGAACTGCAGGAGATTGTCTTGACCATGTCTACATGCCTAAATGCACTGAGTTGCCGCCATGTGATTGGCTGCTTAGAAATTAAGTGTTAAGGAGCAGTTGGACAGGTGTACCTAATAAAGTGGCCGGTGAGTGTATATATATATATTTATTATTATTAATATTATTTTTATTTTTTACTGAATAATTCATGTAATGAGTACTTATAACCTTCCCATTTCTGTTTTTAAACCCTCTGGAATTATGT